>OX419756.1:74850972-75177928 GCA_948567375.1 Lunularia cruciata
TTGTGCGGTTGTTCTATGACTCTCTTGCTTCCCTTTACCACTAGCATGATTGGTCACAAGAGGGAGTCACCATCTTGGATTCAATTGTTGATACACAACAAGGAGATCTTTTTGGGAGACCTTTGTTTGTCATGGTCACTTCAGAGCTCTCTTATCTACTACTTTGGCCATGTCAGGTGGTGTATTTCACTCTTTTGCAAATGATACATATCATAGGCCTCGCCCATAGATCAAATTAAGCAAGCCTTTGATTGCTTGACTATCAAGCTACATCTTATAGACTTGAAAGTCAAGGTGTCAAGGTTTAGAGCTTGGTCTCCTTCTAGTATCCTTAAGCTTCTAGAGGGATGCATCATATCTACAAATGGACTATGTATTCTTGGAGTGCCAATAAGATCCAAGGATTTTGTCTTAGATGCTACTCTTGTAGTGAATTTTCTCCATGTGGATGACCTTCTTTAGCATCATGGATGAGCTTCTTTAGCATTTTGTTAAAGAAGGTCACAGGGCTTTGGTATTTATATAGAGCATATTTGGAGTTTTCTCACATTCAAGCATCTCTACGATCTTCCATTCTTTTATTTCTCTCCTCAGTCTTGGTCTTTTACATTAGTATCAAAGCAAGAATGGGATGGATGGAATTATGGACCATCAAATCCATTACCACCAAACCATTGGGATTTTTGTGTCCAAGTACTACCTAAGCATCAATGCACACAATTCATCACCTCACGTTTTGGGTAGGATTTTTTGCATACGATCACCTTGTCCAAGGAACCTTTGATACTTTCCATTTGTAACTTATGGAGAATGATGGACTTGAGGCATCTATGTGTTAATAAATTAGATCAATTAAGGATAGTGTGTTAGAGTAGTAGCCATGGCGATGATGCACAAAGTTATCCTTGCTATGCAATAACAAATTAAGCACCTTACTCAATTGTTGGATGAACTAGACCGTCAACGACAAGAGCAAGTAGAGAGAGCACTAGTTTGAGAGAGAGAAGAGCAAATCCAATTTCCAAAGCCTAAGGTATTTGAAGGCAAGAACCTTCCAAGTGTAGTGGAAAATTTTGTGTTTGATTGTGAACATTACTTTGAAGCAACAAACCTTCAAGATGAAAGGAGACAAATTTTATTGGCCTCAAGCCAAACGGATGGAGTGGCAAAACTATGGTGGCAATTTTAAGTGGAGTGAGCAGAGTGGCAGTTTGTTATACCAATCTTGACATGGATAGAATTCAAGAATGCAATACTTGGTTGATTCCAAGCTATAAATGTCACACTAGCTGCAAGAGATAAGTTGGCAAAGTTGAAGCAGGTTGGCTCGGTAAGGAGCTACATCATGCAATTCCAAAACATCATGCTGATTCCAGACATACAAGAAGGCAAAGTTCTAGATTGATTTGTGAGGGGCTTGAAGTCATGAACCAAATTGGAGGTGACCATGTAGGAACCACAAAATATGGAGGAAGCCATGCAATTGGTTGAGCGCTTTGATTCCTTGGTAACAACAACTTGGTCTTGACCTTGACCTACAAAAAATGTACCAATATACTACAAACAGGTGGAGGAACTGACACCAATGGAGATTGATGTTATCCAATAGAGACCAATTGGTGCAATGGAGAGATAAAGATTGCGACAAAATGGTGGTTTTTTTTTGTCGCCAAGTTGGACATTGTGTTGCTAAATGTCCACTTAGGAATGAGTGACCTCAACAAATTGCCCACATGGAATCTATGGAGTAGATTGATCAAGGAAATGAGGAATCCTAGTATGAGATTTTGTGTCACCTATTGGGAACTTGATTAATTCCAATGGAATCAAAGGCTTGACCTATGCAAGTTTGCTTCACTTGTAAGGTATGATATATGATCGTGGTTGTAGCATTTTGGTTGATTTTGGAAGTTCATAGGATTGCATGTCCGTGCAATTAGTAGAGGAATTACATATTCCTATCAAGCTAGTAATTGGAAGCAAATTGATGATGGTGGATGGTAAAAAGGGTTCTACATTTTGTACCTCACATCTTGTTACATTGAGGATTGGAAAGGAGTATTTGGAGTGTATGAGGTCTATAATGACACCTCTACACTTTGATATCATTTTGGGTTTGCCTTGGCTTGCACATCATAAGGTTCAATTTGATTAGAACCAACAAAAAAATTAAGTACAACACCAAGATAGAAATTTCCAATTAGGTTGTCTAGCACCTTTGAGTAAGACACCTAAGAATAGTCAATCCCATGATGTGAAGTTTGTTGCGAAGGTAACTATAGAGCAAGCTTTGAATAAAGATGAGTGTAACACTCCGAGGACAAGAGAAGAGACAGAAACACAAATTACACACTCAACATTTGGTGCCCCAAAAGAGCACCTTCTCTTTATTATATAGACAAAGAGGATCTCCTCCAAGGAAGCTTCACCATAGGATTAGGCACACAGATAGGTGACATGTCAGCAAGCTCCACCCTTGGATTACTTACTTGGATGGGTGACATGTCGGTCTAGATCCTATCTGGTTGGTCAAACAAGCTTTGACCAGAAGGAATCTTTTAGGGAATCTTCTTGTAGGAGTCTCAGAATCACGTAAGGTACTATTGGAAAGCTCTGGATAAGACAAACCAGGGGGAGGGAAAGGCCAGCCTTTGCTCCATTGGAAAGGGGGGGGGGATTTGCATATTTTGTAGACCTAATTCATCCGTTTAGGCCTCCAAAATTGCCTTCAAAGATTTTAGGCATATTTTGATTCCTACTCTATTAGTAGAAGTCCACTTTTGGTGATATCTCTTTCTAATCTATTTAGTCCATCATGTGTAACATCTTCCAGATGTTACCAAACCAATTCTCACCTTTAAATCATATGTCTAGCTATTGGTTCTAAGGTTCTCAAGTTTATTTTGGTTTCTGCTCTATTAGTAGAAGTACTCTTTTGGTGATGCTTTTATCTGATCTATTTTGACCATCATGTATAACATCATTCTTGATGTCACCAAACCAAATTTCACATCTAGATCATATGGCTAGCTCTTGGTATTACAATAAGGCCCAAGATGGGAAGTTTGTTAAGAAAGCAACCATGGAGCAAGCTTTGAAGGGAGATGAGTCCCTACATGGGAAGTTTATCAATGAAGTAGCCATATTTTTGCGGTGTTGATCAAGCCAATTACACAAGGAAAATTTGAGGAGAGTCAAGAGCCTCATCAAGCAATGGTTGATCAAATAGTTCAAGAGTTTGCGGATGTGTTTGCGGATGATTTGCCAGAGGGATTACCCTTTGATCGTGGTATGCTTTTCAAGATTGAGTTATTGCCAAGGAGTACTCCAGTGAGTAGACCAATCTATTGGTTCTTACCAAAGGAGTTGGAGGAATTGAAAACAACACTTATAGAGTTGCTGGAGAAGGATTTCATATGACATAGTACATCTCCTTGTGAAGCACCAATATTATTCATTCCAAAGAAGGATGGAGGACTTCATTTCTATATCAACTACCGTGGGCTCAATAAACAAAAAATGAAGAATGCATATCCCTTGCCCAAAATCAATGACTTGCTTGATCGATTGAGTGGAGCATGATACTTCTCCGAGTTGGATCTTTGTAAGGGCTATTGACAAATCCACATTCATAGGGAGGATTTGCAAAAGACTACCTTTCGTATAAGGTATGGACACTTTGAGTGGCAAGTTCTACCTTTCGTATAAGGTATGGGCACTTTGAGTGGCGAGTTCTACCTTTCAAGCTCACTAATGCTCCAACAATCTTCATAGATTAGATGCATCAAGTGTTGGATGGACTATAGGATCAGTATGTGGTGTTGTTCTTGGATGATATCATAATCTATGCAAGACAAAGGCAAACCACATAAATTGCATGCAAAAAGTCCTAAGATGACTACAATAATGGAAATTAAGTACAAAAATCAAAGTGTACCTTTTGGCAGAAGGAAGTTACCTTCTTGGGCCATAAGATCTCATCGGAGGGGATCAAGATGGAAGATGAGAAAATCAAGGCCATTATTGATTGGCCTACTCCAAAGGATGCTATAGAAGTATGGGCATGTAATGGATTGGCCAACTTTTACCAACTGTTCATCCACTACTATGCTCATGTAGCCGCACCTTTGACTAACCTCTTGGGGAAGACCTCAAGCTTTTAGTGGACCACCAAACACAAAGAAGCATTCCAAAAGTTGAAACATATGGTGTTTTCAAGATCCATTCTTCAACCTTATGATCCTCAACTACCTTGTGTGGTTGATTTTGATGCTTCTAACTTTGCCATTGGAGCTATGTTGCAATAGGAATTTCATGATGGGTCACATCCCATTGCCTTTGTGTCTTGTCAACTAAACACTACAGAAAGGAATTACTCTACTTGAGATTAGGAACAACTAGCAATGGTATATGCCACCAAAGTATGGAGGCATTATTTTTTGGGGAAACAAGTGGTCATGCCACAAACCATTGTTGTAGACAATACACTTGGAGCACATGAAAAGTCAATATCATAGATGGGAGGAAAAACTACAATTGTTTGACCTCAAACTTGAGTGCAAACCTTGCCGGTTCCATGTCATCCCCAATGCCCTATCATGATGACCTAATTTGAAGTCTCTTCCTCTCATCATGGTGGCAATTACAACGGTGTCAGTCAACCCAAAATTCCAGCTCAAGTTCAGGATAGCTTTACAACAAGATCCCTTCTTTTAGATGGTACAAGGTTGTCTTGCAATAGGTAGAAAGGAGTACAACACCTTCTCCTTCAAGGAAGGCTTCTATTTTGTGAGAACCAGATTATGTTCTAGCCAAGGGTGATCTCCAACTTATGCACCTTCAAGAAGCTCATGACTTACCAATTACTAGTCACATGGTGTGGATAAGACTTTGGGTACCCTCCAATGCCAAAAGTGGTGGCCCAACATGGCACGAGATTTTTGAGAGTTTGTCCGATCTTGTGGAAGCTGCCAATGCAACAAAATGAGCAACCAAAAACCAAATGGACTCCTTCAACCACTCCTCATCCCATCTACTCTATAGGAACATATGAGCTTCAATTTCATTACCTCCTTGCCCAAGACAAAGCAAGGTCACACAACAATCATGGTATTTGTGGATAAGCTTAGCAAGCAAATCCATTTGGCACCAACCTTTGATACCATAGATGCTCCAACCTTGGCATAGATCTATTTCTACAATATCTTCAAGCATCATGAGATGCCTTGTATACTCATCTCTAAAAGTGACCCTTGATTCATCAGAAAGTTTTGGCAAGCATTCTTTGAGATAGTTGGCACCAAGCTTGCTTTGTCCATCATCCTCAAACTGATAGACAAACCAAATGTGCCAATTGCACCTTGGAGGATATGCTTCATGCCTTTCTCAATATTCACCATACCGATTGGGATGAATGTCTTGCAGCTGTTGAGTTTACATATAGTAATTACATATAATAATTCCATACATGCAAGCATCGGCTTCTCTCCTTTCTTCTTGAATTTTGGCCAAAACCCACTTGTTCCAATTCCCTTCTTGCTCCTCCTCTATCACATGTCCCTCATACTTCTATCTTCTTGACCACTATATCTCAATCCCTCCAACAAGCTAAATCTCATCTCCTTATTGCTTAGAATTGTCAAAAATAATATGCAGACCACCATCATTGTGATCTCACCTTCCAATTTGGTGATAAGGTCATACTCTCCTCGGATAGCCTACCCCTCCCACTTGATACTCAAGTTAGTAAACTTACCCCAAATTGGATAGGACTCTTTGATGTCACCCAAATCATTTCTCATGTTGCTTATCAACTTGCCTTGCCTCCACATATGCAAATCCACCCTACCTTCTATATTTCCAAGTTAAAACCCTTTGTTCCAAATACATCTTATTTTTCCTCTTGTATCCAACCTCCTCCTCCTCCAATGCCTATCAATGATCATGAGGAGTATGAAGTTGATCATATCCTTGCACATCAGCATATTCAATGTGGCTGCCAATGACACACTAAGTAGAAGGTCCTTTGGAAAGGGTATTATCTTCATGATGCCACTTGGAAGCCTCCTTCTCATCTCCAAAATGCACAAAATGGCTCTCCAAGATTTTGAAGCTTCCATGGTGACAAGGATGTCACCAACTAGCGGTGGGGGAATATGTAACAATATGGAGCTAACTACTAAATTACTCAAGCTAACAAAGTAGTGAATGGGTGTAATACCAAGAGCTAGCCATATGATCTAGATGTGAAATTTGGTTTGGTAACATCTGGACTAATTTTATACATGATGGTCAAAATAGATCAGATAGAAGTATCACCAAAAGAGTACTTCTAATAATAGGGTAGAAACCAAAATAGACTTGAAACCTTAGAACCAATAGCTAGACATATGATTTAAATATGAGAATTGGATTGGTAACATATGGAAGGATGTTACATATGATGGACTAAACAGATCAGAAAGAGGTATCACCAAAAGAGGATTTTTACTAATAGAGTAGGAATTAAAATATGCCTGAAATCTTTGAAGACAATTTTGGAGGCCTAAACAGATTAATTAGGCCTCAAAAATGTGCTAATTCCCTCCCCCCCACTATACGATAGTTTGGACTTCCTTCCTCCTTGGTTTGTCTCAATGGTACCTTACCCAAGTGATTTTGAGATTCCCTAAAAGATTCCCTAAAAGATTCCCTCTAGTCAAAGCTTGATTGACCAACTAGATAGGACCAGGACCAACATATCACCCATCCAAGTAGGGAATCCAAGGGTAGAGCTTGCTGACATGTCACCTATCTGTGTGCCTAATGCTATGGTGGAGCTTCCTTGGAGGAGATCCTCTTTGTCTATATAATAAAGAGAAGGTGCTCCTTTGGGGCATCGGATGATTGAGTGTGAAATCTATGTTTCTCTCTTCTCTTGTCCTTAGAGTATTACAATGGTATCAGAGCGAGTGTTTAAGTCCAAGAGAGTGGATCACCCCTCGTGGAAAAACACAAACTACTGAAATTGAGTAATTTGAGATAGAGAACATAGAGTAATTGCTAGACTTAGGAAGGACTTTAGAGAGCGAATGGGATGGATGCATTGAGAGGACAATTTCCCGCACCTAGCTTTCCATTCTTAACTCCATTCCACATCAAGGTTATGTACATCCAATGTGAGCAAATGAGAGTATTTCTAGTTTATCACTTTGGTGCAAAATTCATGGATAGGGTGATGAACTCACCAAACATGATGATTCTACCTATGGTGGTATACAACAAAGAGTAAGATTTGAAAATCTACATTCTATTATGATATTATGGATGTGAATATCCCAAATCCTCTCTCTTTCAACACTCAAGTAGAAATTTGTTATGTAGTGAGACCAAAAGTGATATTTAGAGATTTTGTGGTTAGGAATTTTAGTAAAGAGTATTATCAATATGTGATAGCTTCTGAGGTCCTAATGGTAGTTTTGATAGTCCGTGTGCCTTCAAGCGTGATCATATTAACTCTATTGAAGTAGACATTAGCAATTGAGTGTTGCAAGAACCATGCATCCGCAATTGCAAGAGCTGGTGCAAGGAATACAAGGGATGTTGAATTAATTTCAAGAGATGAAGATGACCATGGAGACATTACAAAGTCAAGTGCAGGATCCTCAGGAATGATCAAGCTATGCAAGAAGAAGAACCATCTCAAAACCCAGTACTTGCAACTAAAGTACTTGGAGAGGCACTTGTGCCTACAAACACTATCAACGATGAAGCCACATTGCTACTCCGGGTGATGAAGACTTGCAACATCAAGCCTTACAAGGGGCAGCGTACAATGGGAGTAGTGGAAAACTGGATCTCGAGAATGAATCAATATTTCTGGCTGTTCTCAATAGAAATGATTGAGCATGTTGTAGGCGTATTTGCATGTGGGTACTTGATCAATAAAGCCCTCACATGGTACGATGCTTGGAAACAATCCATGTTGGCAGAGAGAAGGGAGGTCACATGGACAACAATGCAAGAAGGATTGCTGAAGAATATCCAATCGGTGGATTCCGTGCAAATGGCCCAAATCTGACTATGGGGATTGAGATAGAAGAACATTGTACAAGAGTATGTGGATGCATTCTTGGATCTACAAGTTGTAATAACCAACATGAGTCCAGCGGATGCCCTCAAAAATTTCAACCAGAGTTGAAGGAGTGGATTTGCCAAGAAGTCATGGTGCAAAATCCTTGCACAATATTTGAAGCCATTGTTTGTACGCAAAGAATAGCAGGAGCATTGGGTGGAGGTGAAGGATTAGTTCCACCTCAACATTATTGGGGGGAAATGCCACACATGGATGGACCAGTACCGATGATTTTAAGATTGAGGAGCATGAACGCTTCAAGGACGCATGGACAAGTAGAAGAACAAAGAAGGATGGAGTCCCACAAGGAGAAGGAACTCAAGGAAAACAACATTGTTGTTACAATTGTGACCGTATTGGGCACATATCTACCAATTTTCATGCTCGTTTCCCTAGAGGCCCTTGGCCTTCATATAGGCGATCTTTGAACAACATGGAGAGGCGCACTGAAGAGGAAGAGGAGGTAGAAATCACTTAAAAAAACAAAGATTGTCAGTAAATGTACCTCATGGCCTTATTGGCTCAATAAAGAAGCAGAGAAGCAAGGGAAGGAAGAAGACCAACGTGCAAGGTCCCAAAAAACAACCTCAAAATTGATTGTCGTGAATGGAGTCCTAGAAGGCAATCAAGTCAGAGTATTAATAGATCCGGGAGCAATAGAGAATCTCTTGTCTCGCTTTGTTGCAATAAGATTGGGAATGGATCTAGAGAGAGATGAAAGTGAAGAAGTAGAGTTACCTAATGGGCAAACGGAGAGGATTGAATCATTATCTAGATGGGTAACACTCTTTGTAGGAGAATATCAAGAAGTAATTGAGTGGTGAGTGAAACAATTAGCTTGTTATGATGCAATCTTAGGCATACCATGGATGGAACATCACAACCCTATGGTAGATTGGAGGAAGAAAGTAGTGAGAACCCACCAATGGTCAATCATTAGGGTTAAAGAAAAATCACACATGCAAGAACTGCCTCTTTATGTCATAAAGACAACAACTGTCTGTAAGACCGATAGATGTTTCATGGGTCTAATAAGAGAAGTCCAGAGTGCACAACTTGATGGACAAATTCCTAAGAAATTGAAGGATGTGGTGGATGAGTTTCAAGATGTCATTCATGATGATCTACCCTCATGATTACCAAAAAAAGGAGAGGGGAAGGCACCTCCTTGTAAAGCCCCATATCGCCTATCACCTCATGAGTTGGAAGAGTGTGAGACTCAAATTGAGGAGATGCTGCAAAACGGGTTCATCCAACCTAGCATATCACCATATGGGGCTCCTATCTTGTTTGTGAAGAAGAAAGACAACACAATGCGCATGTGCATTACCTATTGGGGTCTCAATCAGCAAACAATGAAGAAAAAATACCCCTTACCTTGCATGGATGACCTATTTGATCAACTCCATGGAGCAAGATACTTCACCAAATTGGACTTATTGAGCGGTTACAATCAAATCCAAATTGTAGAGGAAGATGTGTACAAAACTACCTTTTAAACCAAGTATGGCCATTATAATACTCCAAGGACAAGAGAAGAGAGAAAACACAAAATCACCTCTAACACTTGATGCCACAAAGGAGCACCTTCTCTTTATTATATAGACCAAGAGGATCTCCCCCAAAAGTTCCACCATAGGATCAGGCACACGGAGAGGTGACATGTTAGCAAGCTCCACCCTTGGATCCCTTACTTGGATGGGTGACATGTCGGTCTAGGTCCTATCTGGTTGGTCAACAAGCATTGACAGGAGGGAATCTTTTAGAGAATCTTCTTGTAGGAATCTCAGAATCACGTGGGTAAGGTACTGTTGGAAAGCTCTCGGCGAGACAAACCAACAAGGAGGAAAGGCCAGCCTTTATCCAATTGGGAGGGAGGATGAACACATTTTTTAGGCCTAATTCATCCATTTAGGCCTCCAAAATTGCCTTCAAAGGTTTCAGGCCTATTTTGGTTCCGACTCTATTATTAGAAGTCCCTTTTTGGTGATACCTCTTTCTGATTTGTTTAGTCCATCATGTGTAACATCCTTCTAGATGTTACCAAATCAATTCTCACCTTTAAATCATATGTCTAGCTATTGGTTCTAAGGTTTTCACGTCTATTTTGGTTTTTGCCTTATTAGTAAAAGTACTCTTTTTGTGATACTTCTCCCTGATCTATTTTGACCATCATGTATAAAATCATTCTAGATGTTACTAAACCCAATTTCACATCTAGATAGTTAGCTCTTGGTATTACAACCACTTTGAGTATCTTGTGATGCCTTTTGGCTTCACCAATACACTTGCCACTTTCATGAGTCTAATCCATACTTGGATAAGTCTGTTATCGTCTTCTTGGACGACATCTTAGTATACAGTAGCACAATGACATAACACAAACAACATCTACAAGAAGTCCTCCTAATTCTAAGACAAAATTGATTGTATGCCAAAATCTCAAAGTGCAAGTTTGGCAAGTCTAAAGTAGACTACTTGGGGCATAGAGTAAATGCAGAGTGCATTCAAGTATTGATGGATAAAATAGAGATCATTCAAAAATGGAGTGCCCCAGAAGATCAAAATCAACTCAAGAGCTTCTTGGGGTTGACGGGATTCTATCGTAGATTTGTTAAGGACTTCTCCAAGGTTGCACAACCTTTAACGGCACTACTTGGCAAGGAGAAGAAGTGGACATGGGGAACCGCACAAGAGTTGGCCTTTCAAGAATTAAAAGCTGCCTTGCTACATGCACCAATCTTGAAATGGTATGAACCAAAACATTCAATCAAGTTGGCTACAGATGCATCAGGCATAGCAATAGGAGCAGTGTTACAACAAGAGTAGCATTACGGATGGCATACAATTGTATATTTTTCTCGAAAGTTGTTATCAAAAAAGTGCAACTACCACACCACAGAACAAGAAGAGTTGGCCATCATTCTTGAAACCAAGCATTGGAAGCACTATCTGGGCGAGAAAGCATTTGTAGTAGAGACAGACTACAAATCTCTAATCTACCTCAAGATGCAAAAGGATCTATCTTGTCGCCAGATTTGGTGGGTAGAGTGGCAACAACACTTCAACATGACAATCACCTACGTGGAAGGTAAGAAGCAACTTGTAGTGCATTCAACCGCATGCCATTGGCAAACAACTTGGTGGCAAAGGTTAAGATTAACCCTGAATTTTGGCCCAAGATTTTGGCTGTTACAAAAACTGATCTATAGATTGTAGAAGCGCAATCATCTAAAGGCGTCACCAACACCCAAGGACTCACCTTTTGTGATGGTAGATTATGGATCCCATTCTAGCGGAATGTCATGATTCGGCCATTGCAGGTCATGTGTAATACTCTGAGGACAAAAAAGAGAGAAAACACAGATTTCACACTCAATCATTCGATGCCCCAAAGGAGCACCTTCTCTTTATTATATAAACCAAGAGGATCTCCTCCAAGGAAGCTCCACCATAGGATTAGGCACACAGATAGGTGACTTGTCAGCAAGCTCCACCCTTGAATCACTTACTTGGATGGGTGACATGTTTGTCCAAGTCCTATCTGGTTGGTCAAACAAGCTTTGACTGGAGGGAATCTTTTAGAGAATCTTCTTGTAGGAATCTCAAATCACATGGGTAAGGTACCATTGGAAATTTCTTGACAAGACAAACTAGGGAGGAGGAAAAGCTAGCCTTTCCTTTGTTGGAGGGAGGAGGGGGATACTGCACATTTTTTAGGCTTAATTCATCCGTTTAGGCCTCCAAAATTGCCTTCCAAGATTTCAGGCATATTTTGGTTCTTACTTTATTAGTAGAAGTCCCCTTTTGGTGATACCTCTTTCTGATTTTTTTAGTCCATCATGTATAACATCCTTCTAGATGTTACCAAACTAATTCTTATTTTTAAATCATATGTCTAGCTATTGATTCTAAGGTCTTCAAGTCTATTTTGGTTTTTGCCCTATTGGTAGAAGTACTTTTGGTGATATTTCTATCTGATCTATTTTGACCATCATGTATAACATCATTCTAGATGTTACCAAACCAAATTTCACATCTAGATCATATGGCTAGCTCTTGGTATTATATCATGTTAGAGTGAACAAGACCTTGGATGCAGTCCAACGCCATTACTATTGGCCCAAGATGAGCAATGATGTGATGGACTACGTACGTAGCTGCCTACTTTTTCAGTAGAACAAAGCTTCTAATCAAGCTCCTGTAGGGCTCCTTCAACCTCTCCCCACTCCTACCCAACGTTGGGAACAAGTGAGTATGTATATCATTTTGTGAATTACCCAAGACCACCTTAGGGTTTGACTCCATCGTAGTCTTTGTGGACCAGCTCAACAAAATGATTCATGCATGCCCTACCACCAAGGATGTGACCGCTCCACAACTAGCCCAATTATACTTAGATGTTGTCTTCTCTCACCATGGCTTGTCTCGGGTACTCATCACCAATAGAGGCACTCAATTCACCCGTTTGTTTTGGTGAACACTCTTTGGTTTCTTTAAAACTAAGTTGGCCATGTCCACAGCTTACCACCCACAAAAAGATGGACAAACAGAGCAGGCTAATTGCACTATTGAAGACATGTTACACAACTTCACAGAGCAAGAGAGGTGGGACATTGTAACAATATGGAGTTTAGCAACAAAGTTAGTCGGGCTTACGAAGTAGAGAATAAGACAAAATAGCCTAGAATATTATAAAAGCATCTAAGAAGCTTCTTAGGAAGCTTCCCAACTAGTTAACTTGCGCCCTAAGCAGGTAGCTTCTAGAAGGAAGCTTCTAGAAGCTTCAAACTAGTTTAGCTTGCACGCCAAGTAGGCGGCTTCTAGAAGGAAGCTTCTTGAGAAGCTTCTTGGTTAACTTGGCTTGCACTCCAAGAAAGCGGCTCAAGGACTTCTTGAGAAGCTTCAAGGGTCTTGTATGCTACCTATAAATACCAAAGCCAAAGCTCATGCTGGGCATTCGGAGTTTTCCCTCATTCAAGTGTCCAATGTGAGTTTCCATTCTCCTATTTCTTTCCTCGGATTTGGTCTTTTACATTGGTATCAGAGCAGGAATGGGATGGATGGAATTTATGGACCACCAAATCCACTTCCGCCAAACCATTGGGACTTTCATGTCCAGATATTACCAAAGCATTGTTTCACACAATTCATCACCTTGCGCTTTGGGCAGGATTTTCTACATATGATCATTGTGTCAGAGGAACCCTTGATACTTCTAGTTGTAACTTATGGAGAACGGTGGACGTGTTGTATCTATGTGTTAATCAACTAGATAAATTGAGGATAGTGGAATAGAGTAGTAGCGATGGTGGCAATATGGGATGTTATCCTTGCAATACAATAACAAATTGAGCATCTTACTTGATTGTTGGATGAACAAGACCAGCAACGACGAGAACAAATAGACAGGGCACCAATTCAAGATGGAAAAGATTGCATTCAATTTCCAAAACCCAAGGTGTTTGAAGGCAAGAATCTTCCAAACACAGTGGAGAATTTTGTGTTTGATTGCGAACGTTACTTTGAAGCCACCAATCTTCAAGATGAGTGGAAACAAATTCTCTTGGCTTCTAGCCGACTGGATGGTGTGGCAAAACTTTGGTAGCGATTTCAAGAAGAAAGAGCTGAACAACAAATGGTTACACCAATTTTGACATAGGCAGAATTAAAGATCCAATACTTGGTCAATTTCAAACTATAAATGCTCCCCGAGCCGCACGAGATAAATTAGCGGAGTTGAGGCAGATTGGCTCAATGAGAAGCTACATCACACAATTTCAAAACATCATCATGCAAATTCCAAATATCCAAGAAGGTGAAGTCCTGGATCGATTTGTGCGAGGATTGAAGTCACAAACCAAATTGGAGGTGACCATGTGGGAGCCACAAAATGTAGAAGAAGCCATGCAATTGGCTGAGCATTTTGATTCCTTGGTTTTGACAAGTTGGTCTTGACCTTGACCTACACAAAGTCTACCAGTACACTATGCACAAGTGGAAGAACCGGTACCAATGGAGATTGATGCTATCCAACAAAGACCACTTGGCACAACAGATAGAGAAAGATTATGACAAAATGGAGATTGCTTTTATTTTCACCAAGTTGGACATCGCATTGCTGAATGTCCACTTAGGAATGGGTGACCTCGACAAGTTGCCCAGATAGAGTTTGTGGAACAGAATAATCAGGGAAATAAAGAATCCCAATAGGAGATTTTGAGCCGCCTACTGGGAGCTTGATTAGTTCCAATGGGATTGTGTAATACCAAGGGTTAGCCATATGATCTAGATGTGAAATTTGGTTTGGTAACATCTAGAATGATGTTATACATGATGGTCAAAATAGATCAGATAGAAGTATCACCAAAAGAGTACTTCTACTAATAGGGCAGAAACCGAAATAGACTTGAGAACCTTAGAACCAATAGCTAGACATATGATTTAAAGGTGAGAATTGGTTTGGTAACATCTAGAAGGATGTTACACATGATGGACTAAACAGATCAGAAAGAGGTATCACCAAAAGGGGACTTCTACTAATAGAGTAGGAACCGAAATATGCTTGAAATCTTTGAAGGCAATTTTGGAGGCCTAAACGGATGAATTAGGCCTTGAAAATGTGCAGATTCCTCCCCCCCCCCCAATGGAGGAAAGGCTGGCCTTCCCTCCCCCCTGGTTTGTCTCGTCGAGAGCTTTCCAACGGTACCTTACTCATGTGATTCTAAGATTCCTACAAGAAGATTCCTGGCTCAATAAGGAAGCAGAGAAGCGAGGGAAGGAAGAAGAATAATGTGCAAAGATCCAAAAAGGCAACCTCACAATTGATTGTCGTGAATGGAATCCTAGAAGGTAATCAAGTGAGAGTATTAATAGACCCGGGAGCAACAAAGAATTTCTTGTCTCGCTCTGTTGCAATCAGATTGGGAATGGATCTAGAGAGAGATGGAAGTGAAGAAGTAGAGTTACCAAATAGGCAAACAGAGAGGATTGAATCATTACCTAGACGGGTAACCCTCTATGTAGGAGAATATCAGGAAGCAATTGAGTGGCGAGTGATATAGTTAGCCTGTTATGATGCAATTTTAGGCATGCCATGGATGGAGCAGTACAACCTAATGGTGGATTGGAGGAAGAAAGTAGTGAGAACCCACCAATGGTCAATCATTGGGGTTAAAGAAAAATCACACATGCAGAAACTGCCTCTATATGTCGTAGGGACGACAACTATCTGTAAGACCGATAGATGTTTTCTGGGTCTAATAAGAGAAGTCTAGAGTGCACAACTCGCTGGACAAATTACTGAGAAATTGAAGGATGTGGTGGATGAGTTTCAAGATGTCTTTCCCGATGATCTACCCTCAGGATTACCACCTAAAAGGCGAGTAGATCACAAAATAGAGACACTCCCGGGGAAGACACCTCCTTGTAAGGCCCCATATCGCCTATCACCTCATGAGTTGGAGGAGTGTAAGACTCAAATTGAGGAGATGCTACAAAAAGGGTTCATCCAACCTAGCGTATCACCATATGGGGCCCCTGTCTTGTTTGTGAAGAAGAAGGATGGTACAATGCGCATGTGCATTGACTATCGGGGTCTCAATCAGCAAACAGTGAAGAACAAATACCCCTTACCTCGCATGGATGACCTGTTTGATCAACTCCATGGAGCGAGATACTTCACCAAACTGAACTTGCGGAGCGGTTACAATCAAATCCGAATTGCAGAGGAGGATGTGTACAAAACTGCCTTTTGAACCAGGTATGGCCACTTTGAGTATCTTGTGATGCCTTTTGGCCTCACCAATGCGCCTGCCACTTTCATGAGCCTAATGAATGACATATTTCGTCCATACTTGGATAAGTCTGTTATCGTCTTCTTGGATGATATCTTAGTATATAGTAGCACGATCACAGAACACAAACAACATCTACAAGAGGTCCTCCAGATTCTAAGACAGAATCAGTTGTGCGCCAAAATCTCAAAGTGTGAGTTTGGCAAGTCTGAAGTAGACTACTTAGGGCATAGAGTAAGTGCAGAGGGCATTCAAGTATTGATAGATAAAATAGAGGTCATTCAAAAATGGAGTGCCTCAGAAGATCAGACTCAACTTAAGAGCTTCTTGGGGTTGACGGGATTCTATCGTAGATTTGTCAAGGACTTCTCCAAGGTTGCACAGCCTTTAACGGCACTACTTGGCAAGGGGAAGAAGTGGACATGGGGAACTGCACAAGAGTTGGCCTTTCAAGAATTGAAGGCCGCCTTGCTACATGCACCAATCTTGAAGTGGTATGACCCAAAACGTCCAATCAAGTTGGCTACGGATGCATCAGGTGTAGCAATAGGAGCAGTCCTACAACAAGAGTGGCATGACGGATGGCATCCAATTGCATATTTCTCTCAAAAGTTGTTACCGGTAGAGCGCAACTACCACACCACAGAACGAGAAGAGCTGGCCATTGTTCTAGCAACCAAGCATTGGAAGCACTACCTGGGCAAGAAGGCATTTGTAGTAGAGACAGACCACAAACCTCTAGTCTACCTCGAGACGCAGAAGGATCTATCTCGTTGCCAAATTTGGTGGGCAGAGTGGCGACAATGCTTCAACATGACACTCACCTACGTGGAAGGTAAGAAGCAACTTGCAGATGCGTTCACCCGCATGCCAATGGCCAACAACTTGGCGGCAGAGGTTAAGATTAACCCTGAATTCTGGCAAGAGATTCTAGCTGCTACAAAAATGGATCCATAGATTGTAGAAGCGCAAGCGTCCAAAGGTGTCACCAGCACCCAAGGACTCACTTTTCGGGAGGGCCGATTGTGGATCCCAAATGTCCCAGAATTACGCACCACCATTCTAGTGGAATGTCATGATTCGGCCATTGCAGCTCATGTCAGAGTGGACAAGACCTTGGAGGCAGTCAAGCGCCATTACTATTGGCCCAAGATGAGCAACGACGTGATGGACTATGTGCGTAGCTACCTACTTTGTCAACAGAACAAAGCTTCTAATCAAGCTCCTGCAAGGCTCCTTCAACCTCTTCCCACTCCTACCCAACGTTGGGAACAAGTGAGTATGGATCTCGTCTGTGAATTACCCAAGACCACCTCAGGGTTTGACTCCATTGTGGTCTTTGTGGACCGGCTCAGCAAAATGATTCATGTACGCCCTACCACCAAGGAGGTGACCGCTCCACAACTAGCTCAACTATACTTAGATGCAGTCTTTGCTCACCATGGCTTGTCTAGAGTACTCATCACCGATAGAGGCACCCAATTCACCAGTTTGTTTTGGCAAACACTCTTTGGTTTCTTCAAAACCAAGTTGGCCATGTCTACAGCTTACCACCCACAAATAGATGGCCAAACAAAGCGGGCTAATTGCACGATTGAAGACATGTTACGCGGCTTCACCTTAGAAGAGCAAGAGAGGTGGGACACCCTACTACCGTTGGTGGAATTCGCTTACAACAATTCAGTGAATGCCTCCACCCAGGTCACTCCGTTCTTCCTCATGTATGGTGAGCATCCCTTCACACCTTCTAGCTTGATGAAGATCCGTCCAGTGACTACCAAGGTTGATGCAGTCAACACATTTGTTTCTAGAATCCAACAAGGTGTGGAGAGCGCCAAGCACAGGTTATAGATTGCGCAAAATCGACAAAAGCAGTATGCTGATGCACACCGTAGGCACATGGAGTTCAATGTTGGGGATCAAGTGTGGCTATCGACAACCAACCTCACATTAGTTGGATCTTGTAAGCTCAGACCTCGTTTTATTGGGCCTTTCTCGATTCTTCGTCGCATCGGCGCCGTGGCCTATCACCTTGAGCTACCACCACACATGAAGATCCATCTAGTGTTCCATGTCTCCATATTACGCAGATATGCTCCCCAATTAGGCCAAGGTACTTCCACACAAGACATTCGACCTTGTCCGACAGTCATTGATGGCACAGAGGAATATGAAGTGGAGCGGATTCTCCAAAAGTGCATGCGTGGTACTCGCCATCCGCGGGTGGAATATCTAGTACAATGGAAAGGTTACCCCCTCTATGAAGCAACTTGGGAACCCGCTGCCAATTTGGCACATGCATCGGTGTTGGTGCAAGCATTTGAGCAACAATTGCACAACGAGGACGTTGCGTCTTAAAAGGAGGGAGGTCTATAATACCAAGGGTTAGCCATATGATCTAGATGTGAAATTTGGTTTGGTAACATCTAGAATGATGTTATACATGATGGTCAAAATAGATCAGATAGAAGTATCACCAAAAGAATACTTCTACTAATAGGGCAGAAACCGAAATAGACTTGAGAACCTTAGAACCAATAGCTAGACATATGATTTAAAGGTGAGAATTGGTTTGGTAACATCTAGAAGGATGTTACACATGATGGACTAAACAGATCAGAAAGAGGTATCACCAAAAGGGAACTTCTACTAATAGAGTAGGAACCGAAATATGCCTGAAATCTTTGAAGGCAATTTCGGAGGCCTAAACGGATGAATTAGGCCCTGAAAATGTGCAGATTCCTCCCCCCCCCCCCCTATGGAGGAGAGGCTGGCCTTCCCTCCCCCTGGTTTGTCTCGTCGAGAGCTTTCCAACGGTACCTTACTCATGTGATTCTAAGATTCCTACAAGAAGATTCCCTAAAAGATTCCCTCCGGTCAAAGCTTGTTTGACCAACCAGATAGGACCTAGACTAGACAGGTCACCCATCCAAGTAAGTAATCCAAGGGTGGAGCTTGCTGACATGTCACCTATCTGTGTCCCTAATCCTATGGTGGAGCTTCCTTGGATGAGATCCTCTTGTCTATATAATAAAGAGAAGGTGCTCCCTTGGGGCATCAAATGTTTGAGTGTGCAATCTGTGTTTTCTCTCTTGTCCTCGGAGTATTACAGATTGAAGGCTCGACCTATGCAAGTTTGCTTCACTTGCAAGGTACAATATCTAATTGGGGTTGTAAAATTTTGGTTGATTTTGGAAGTTCAAAGAATTACATGTCTATGCAAGTAGCACAGACATTTGGTATTCCTATCAAGCCAGTGTTTGGAAGTAGTTTGATGATGGCGGATGGTAGAAAGGGTTCTACATTCCGCACCTCACATCTTGTTACCTTCAAGATTGGGAAGGAGTATTTGGAGTGTATGAGGTTTGTAGTGGCACCTCTACACTATGATATCATTATGGGTCTACCTTGGCTTGAACATCATAAGGTTCAATTCGATTGGACCCGACAACAAATTTCCGATTAGGTTGTCTGGCACCTCCAAGTAAGACGATTGATTAAGAATAGTCAGTCCCAAGATGGGAAGTTTGTTGAGAAGGTAGCGATAGAGTGAATCTATAAGGGAGATGAGCCCCAAGATGGAAAGTTTGCTAAGAAGGCAACCATGGAGCAAGCTTGGAAGAGAGATGAGTCACTCAAAGGGAAGTTTGTTAATGAAACGGCCATAGAGCAAGCTTTGGAGGAAGATAAGTCTGTATTCACGATGTGGATCAAGCCAATTGCACAAGAACAATCTAAGGAGGGCCAAGAGCCTCATCAAGCAATGGGTTGATCGGATAGTTCAAGAGTTTGCAAATGTATTTCCGGATGATCTGCCAAAGGGATTACCCCTCAATCAAGGTATGTCCTTCAAGATCAAGTTATTGCCAAGGAGTACTCCAATGAGTAGACCAATCTATCGGCTCTCACCAAAGGAGTTGGATGAGTTGCAAACAACACTTATAGAGTTGTTTGAGAAGGATTTCATATGACATAGTACCTCTTCTTGGGAAGCATTGGTACTATTTGTTCCAAAGAAGGATGGAGGACTTTGTTTCTATATTGATTATCGGGGACTCAATAAGCAAACCGTGAAGAATGCATATCCCTTGCCTCAAATTGATGCCTGCTTTATCAACTAAGGGGCACATGCTACTTTTCCAAGCTGGATCTTTGTAGCGGCTATTGGCAAATTCCTATGGAAGGAGAGGACGTGCAAAAGACTACCTTTCGCACAAGGTATGGACATTTTGAGTGGAGAGTTCTACCTTTCGGACTCACTAATGCTCCAACAGTCTTCATGGATCAAATGCATCGGGTGTTGGAGGGACTATTGGATCGGTCCGTGGTGGTGTTCTTAGATGATATCCTAATCTATAGTAGGACAAAGGCAGAACACATGAATCATGTGCAAGAAGTCCTAAGACGACTACGATAGTGGAAATTTTATTGCAAGAAGTCAAAGTGTGCTTTTTGGCAAAAAGAGGTTACCTTCTTGGGTCATAAGATCTCATCAGAGGGGATCAAGATAGAAGAAGAGAAGATCAAGGCCATTATTGATTGGCTTTACCCAAAGGATGCTATAGAAGTACGAGCATTCAATGGTTTGGCCAGTTTTTACCGATGATTCATCCATTATTATGCTCACGTGGCTGCACCATTGATTGACCTCTTGGGAAAGAACTCGAGCTTCTAGTGGACCACCAAGCATGAAGAAGCATTCCAGAAGTTAAAGCATATGGTGTCTTCAAGACCCATTCTTCAACCATATGATCCTCAACTACCTTGTGTGGTTGATTTTGATGCTTCTAACTTTGCAATTGGAGTTGTGTTGCAACAAGAATTTCCAAATGGACTACATCCTATTTCCTTTGTGTCTCGCCAACTAAATACAATTGAAAGAAATTACTCTGCTCGAGATCGGGAACAACTTGCAATGGTATATGCCACCAAGGTATGGAGGCATTATCTCTTGGAGAAACAAGTGATCATGCAAACTGATCACAAGCCATTGTTGCAGACCTTACATTTGGAGCACATGAAGAGTCTGCATCATCGATGGGAAGAGCAACTCCAATTGTTTGACATCAAACTTGAGTACAAACTAGGTTGGTTCTATGTCATCCCTGATGCTCTATCATGACGAGTTGATTTGAAGGCCCTTCCTCTCATCACGGTGGCAATTACAACGGTGTCCATTGACCCTAAGGTCCATAATGAGTTTCAATCAGCTCTACAACAAGACCCTTTCTTCCAAATGGTACACGGTCATATGATAGCATGCGGCAAGGAGTACAACACCTTCTCCTTCAAGGAAGGCCTTTTATTCCATGCAAACCAGATCTAGGTTCCAGCCAAAGGTGATCTTTGACTTGTGTGCCTTCAAGAAGCCCATGATTTACCAATAGCTAGTCATATGGGAGTGGACAAGACCTTGGGCACCTTCCAACGCCAATGGTGGTGACCCAATATGACACAAGATGTTCAAGACTTTGTCCAATCATGTGAGAGTTGCCAATGTAACAACGCTAGCAACCAGAAGCCGAGTGGACTCCTTCAACCACTCGCCATTCCATCCGCTCACTGGGATCATGTGAGCTTGGATCTATTTCACATCCTTGCCAAAGATAAAACAAGGACACACCACAATTGTGGTGTTTGTGGATAAGCTTAGTAAGCAAATCCACCTGGCACCAACTTGTGATACCGTGGATGCTCCAACCTTAGTGCAAATCTACTTTGACAATGTCTTCAAGCATCATGGGCTGCCATGTGTACTCATCTCTGACTATGATCCTTGATTTACTAGAAAGTTTTGGCAAGCACTCTTCCAGATACTCGGCACTAAGCTTGCTTTTTCCACGGCCTATCATCCTCAAACTGATGGACAAACCAAATGCGCAAATTGTACATTGGAGGATATGTTGCGAGCCTTTGTCAATGTCCACCATACCAACTAGGATGAATGTCTTGCAGCTGCAAAATTTGCCTACAACAATTCCAAACAAGCAAGCACTTGATTTTCTCCCTTCTTTCTCAACTTTGGCCAAGATCCGCTTGTTCCAGATTCTCTTCTTGCTCCCCCTCCCTCTCAGGTTCCTCATACTTCCACATTCTTGACCACTATATCCCAATCTCTCCAACAAGCCAAGTCTCACCTCCTTGTTGCTTAGAATCACCAAAAACAATATGCATACCACCATCGTCATGATCTCACCTTTGAAGTTGGTGATAAAGTCATGCTATCCTCTAGTAACCTCCTTCTCCCACTTGATACCCAAGTTTGTAAACTTGCCCTTAATTGGATAGGACCCTTTGATATCACACACATTATCTCTTCTATTGGTTATCGACTTGCCTTGCCTTGCCTTGTCACATGCGTATCTATCCTATCTTTCATGTTTCCAAGTTGAAACCCCTTGTTCCTAACCCCTCTTCCTTTCCCTCTTGAGTCCAACCATCCCCTCTTCTTGTCTCTATCAATGATCATGAGGAGTACGAAGTTGATCGTATCCTTGCACATTGCCATATTCAACAAGGCCATCGCCAACATACGGAGTACAAGGTCCTTTGGAAAGGATATCCCCTTCATGATGCCACATGGGAACCTCTTTCCCACCTCCAAAATGCACAGACGGCCATCAAGGAATTCAAAGCTTCACTGGCGACGAGGACGTCACCAACTAGCGGCGGGGGAATATGTAACAATAAGGAGTTTAGCGACGAAGTTAGTCGGGCTTACGAAATAGAGAATAAGACAAAATAGCCTAGAATATGATAGAAGCATCTAAGAAGCTTCTTGGGATGCTTCCCAACTAGTTAACTTGCGCCCTAAGCAAGTAGCTTCTAGAAGGAAGCTTCTAGAAGCTTCTAACTAGTTTAGCTTGCATGCCAAGTAGGCAGCTTCTAGAAGGAGGCTTCTTGAGAAGCTTCTTGGTTAACTTGGCTTGCACTCCAAGAAAGCGGCTCAAGGAGCTTTCTTGAGAAGCTTCAAGGGTCTTATATGCTACCTATAAATACCAAAGCCAAAGCTCATGCTAGGCAATCGGACTTTTCCCTCATTCAAGTGTCCCAATGTGAGTTTCCATTCTCCTATTTCTCTCCTCGGAT
This sequence comes from Lunularia cruciata, assembly GCA_948567375.1. Lineage (NCBI taxonomy): Eukaryota > Viridiplantae > Streptophyta > Marchantiopsida > Lunulariales > Lunulariaceae > Lunularia > Lunularia cruciata. The sequence goes on from OX419756.1 coordinate 74,873,971, forward strand.
TTGGTCTTTTACAGACACCCTACTCCTGTTGGTGGAATTCGCTTATAACAATTCAATGAATGCATCCACCCAGGTTACTCCGTTCTTTGTCATGTATGGTGAGCATCCCTTCACACCTTCTAGCTTGATGAAGATCCTTCTGGTGGCTACCAAGGTTGATGCAGTCAACACATTTGTTTCTAGAATCCAACAAGGTGTGGAGAGTGCCAAGCCTAGATTATAGATTGCACAAAATTGATAGAAGCAGTATGTTGATGCATATTGTAGCCACATGGAGTTCAATGTTGGGGATCAAGTGTGGCTATTGACAACCAATCTCACATTAGTTGGACCTTGTAAGCTCATACCTTGTTTTATTGGGCCTTTCTTGATTCTTCGTCGAGGCGGCATTGTGGCCTATCACCTCAAGCTACCACCATATATGAAGATCCATCCAATGTTCCATGTTTCCCTACTACATAGATATGCTCCTTGATCATGCTAGTGTCATTCCAGACAAGACATTTGACCTTGTCCAACACTCGTTGATGGCACGGAGGAATACGAAGTGGAGCATATTCTCCAAAAATGCATGCATGGTACTTGGCATCCATGGGTGGACTATCTAGTATAGTGGAAAGGTTACTTCCTCTATGAAGCAATCAATGCCCGCTGCAAATTTGACACATACACTAGTGTTGGTGCAAGCTTTTGAGAAACAATTGCACAAAAAGGACATTGCATCTTAAAAGGAGGGAAGTTTGTAATACCAAGAGCTAGCCATACGATCTAGATATGAAATTTGGTTTGGTAACATTTGGATTAATTTTATACATGATGGTCAAAATAGATCAGATAAAAGTATCACCAAAATAGCACTTCTACTAATAGGGTAGAAACCAAAATATACTTGAAAACCTTAGAACCAATAGCTAGACATATGATTTAAAGGTGAGAATTGGATTGGTAATATTTGGAAGGATGTTACACATGATAGACTAAACAGATCAGAAAGAAGTATCACCAAAAGGGAACTTCTATGAATAGAGTAGGAACCAAAACACGCTTGAAATCTTTAAAGACAATTTTGGAGGCCTAAACGGATGAATTAGGCCTCAAAAATGTGCAGATTCCTTCCACCCCCCCCCCCCAATTAAAGGAAAGGTTGGCCTTCCTTCCCCCTTGGTTTGTCTCGTCGAGAGCTTTCCAACAATACCTCACCCACGTGATTTTGAGATTTTTACAAGAAGATTCACTAAAAGATTCTCTCCAATCAAAGCTTGATTTACAACCAGATAGGACCAGGACTAGCATATCACCCATCCACGTATATAATCCAAGGGTGGTGCTTGCTGACATGTCACCTATCTGTGTGCCTAATCCTATGGTGGAGCTTCCTTGGAGGAGATCCTCTTTGTCTATATAATAAAGAGAAGGTGCTCCTTTGGGCATCGGATGATTGAGTGTGAAATTTATGTTTCTCTCTTCTCTTGTCCTTGGGGTATTACAATGGGGCCAAAATACCTAAAATATTCTAAAATTATCTATGAAGCTTCCTGACTAGCTTAGCTTGCACCGCAAGTAGATAGCTTCTAAAAGAAACTTCTTGAGAAGCTTCCGACTAGCTTAGCTTGCATGCCAAATAAACAACTTCTAGAATGAAGCTTCTTGAAAAGCTTCCCAATTAGCTTGGCTTGCACTGCAAGAAAGCAGCTTGAGGGAGCTTCTTGAGAAGCTTCTCAAGGGCCTTGTTTGTTCCTTATAAATACCGGAGCCTAAGCTCATGCTAGGCATTCAGAGTTTTCCCACATTCAAGCATCCCAATATGATCTTCTATTCTCTAATTTCTCTCCTTGGTCTTGGTTCTTTACAAGAGAACCTTCCATCCTTTGCTTCACTAGAGTCAAATTGGACCTGAGGTTTGTAATCTTCCTTGATGGAGTGCCATTGTCAAGATACACTACATTGTTTCTTAGTTGACTTGTACATTCCTTGGGCCACTAGAGCATGTCTTTGCTCTTTCTCCAGCAAAGATTCAAGCTCTTGGATCCTAGCTTGACCATGCATTAAAGCATTTTGACTCACACCAACTACCTTCTCTACATGGATGAGGTTCCACTTAGGTTTGGGTCATACATCTACATCTTCATTTCTCACTTGTGAATGTGTTTCTACACTAGATGTAGCAATGATCTATATGACACAATGTCCTTTTGGAGGACAACGGATAGCTATCCATTGTAATATTCTGAGGAGAGGAGAACTTATAAGAGAAACACAACTTCACACTCAATACTTTGATGCCCCAAAGGAGCACCTTGTCTTTATTATATACCAAAGAAGATTCTCTCCAAGGAAGCTCTGCCCTCGGATCAGATGCATGGATTGGTGATTTGTTTGCAAAATCCACCCTTAGATTAGTTGCATGCATGAGTGACATGTTGGTTCTTGTCCTATCTAGTGGGTCAAACAATATATGATCAAAGGAAATCTTTAGGGAATCTTCCCATAGGAATTTCAAAATTGCATGGGTGAGGTATCATTGGAAAGCTCTTGATGAGACAAAGAGTAGAGAAGGCCAACCTTCAAAACTTATGGGAAGTTAGGTGCACATTTTCAAGGCCTAATCAGCCGTCTAGGCCTTCAAAATTTGCTTTGACATTTTCATATTATTTTTGACTCCCACTTTATTAGTAAAAGTATTCTTTTGGTGATACCTCTATTTGATCTACTTAGTCCATCATATATACAATCCTTCTAGATGTTACCAAGTGTAATACCAAGAGCTAGCCATATGATCTAGATGTGAAATTTGGTTTGGTAACATCTAGAATGATGTTATACATGATAGTCAAAATAGATAAGATAGAAGTATCACCAAAAGAGTACTTCTACTAATAGGGCAGAAACCGAAATGGACTTGAGAACCTTAGAACCAATAGCTAGACATATGATTTAAAGGTAACAATTGGTTTGGTACCATCTGGAAGGATGTTACACATGATGGACTAAACAGATCAGAAAGAGGTATCACCAAAAGGGGACTTTTACTAATAGAGTAGGAACCAAAATATGCCTAAAATCTTTGAAGGCAATTTTGGAGGCCTAAACGGATGAATTAGGCCTCAAAAATGTACACATTCCCCCCCCCTCTCTCTAATGGAGGACAGGTTGGCCTTCCCTCCCCCCTGATTTGTCTTGTCAAGAGCTTTCCAATGGTACCTTACATGATTCTGAGATTCCTACAAGAAGATTCCCTAAAAGATTCCTTCCGGTCAAAGCTTGTTTGACCAACCAGATAGGACCTAGACCAGACATGTCACCCATCCAAGTAAGTAATCAAAGGGTGGAGCTTACTGACATGTCACTTATCTGTGTCCCTAATCCTATGGAGGAGCTTCCTTGGAGGAGATCCTCTTTGTCTATATAATAAAGAGAAGGTGCTCCTTTGAGGCATTGAGTGTGCAATTTGTGTTTTCTCTCTCCTCTTGTCCTCGGAGTATTACACCAATCCAATTTTCATCTCTAGATAATATGTTTAGCTATTGGTATTATGAACCTCTTCCCTTTTAAAATGTAACATTCTCATTGCAAAGCTATTGCTCAAAAGATTTCACTAACAAGGGTGCATTAGTCAAGTTGGTTGTTGACTCCCATTTTGCTTAATACAATGGGAATCTTTCCAATGTACAATATATTCTTCATGTGGATGTTGAGTACCACAGATGCATTTCTAGAAAATATGCTTGACTTCATATTCCTCCATGTCATCAATGAGTGTTGGATAGGGTTGAATTTCTTGTATTGAAGGAAAGTGAGGTAGTCGGGGTGCATATCTACATAATAAAGAAACATGGAATACTTGATAGATCTTCATGGATACCAAGGTAGCTCAAGGTGATAGGCCATCGTGTCGATTCAATGAAGGATGGGAAAAGGCCTAATAAAATGAGGTCTAAGCTTATGAGGGCTAACTAACATAATGTTGGTTATTGACAGCCAGACTTGATCTCCAACACTAAACTCCATGTGTTGGCAATGTGCATAATATTTTTTTTCCAATTTTGGGCATTTTCAACCTATATTTGGTGTTCTGCTTGGAAACAAAAGTGTTGACAACATCAACCTTGGTATCCACTAGGCAAATCTTCATCAATCTCAAAGGTGTGAAAGGATGATCTCCATACATGAGGAAAAGTAGTGTGACCTATGTGAATTCATTCATTGAATTGTTGTAAGCAAATTCTATGAATAGAAGTAAGTTGTCCCACCTTTCTTGCTCATCTAAGATGAAGCTCCCAAGCATTTCTTCAATAGTGCAATTAACCCACTTTTTTTCTTCATCAATCCATGGATGGTAAGCCGTGGACATGGCTAAATTGGTTTGAAGAAACCAAAAATTTTTCTCCAAAAAAATAGTAAATTGAGTGCTTCTATCAATGATGAGTTGTAAAAGACCAACACCCATGAGAGAAATTCATGTGTTCCAATAGACAATCACATTGGAACACTAGAATGTGAGAAAACTCCGAATTCTAGCATGAGCTTTAGCTTTGTTATTTATAGAGAGCATACAAGGCTCTTGAGAAACTTCTTAAAAAGATTCTCAAAGCTACTTTCTTGGAGTGCAAGCCAAGTTAACCAAGAAGGTTCCTTCTAGAAGCTACCTATTTGGCATACAAGCTAAGCTAGTTAGAAATTTCTAGAAGCTTCCTATTAAAAGCTATCTACTTGGAGTGCAAACTAAGCTAGCCAGGAAACTTCCCAAGAAGCTTCCAAGTAGCTTCTTAGATACTTCTATAATATTTTATGCTAATTTGGCCTATTTGCTACTTCATTAACCTTGAAAAAATTCATTGTTAAACTCCATATTATTACACTAATCATCATGCTCTACAATTTTCATTTGGGCTATTTGTTGGTGTCATCAATTCTTGAGTGTGCATTCAACAATGCAATACTCAATTTAGCAACAATAAAAGCAGCCATCATTTTTTTTGCAATCTTTCCTTACTTGTAGGCTCAAGTGGTTTCCACTGGACGGTATCAATCTCCATTGATATTGGCTCTTCCACTTGTGTATAGTGTACAAGTAGATTCGATTTGGGTCGAGGTCTAGACCAAGTTGTTGCAACCAAGGAATCAAAGCGCTCAACCAACTGCATGGCTTCCTCCAAGTCTTTAGGCTCTCGCATGGTCACTTCCAATTTGGTGCATGACTTTAAGCCTCTCACAAATTGATCTAGAGCTTCATCTTCTTATATATGTGGAATTTTCATAATGGTGTTTTGGAATTGCATGATATAGCTCCTTACAAAGCCAATTTGCTTCAACTCTACCAACCAATCTCATGCAATTGGTGTGGCATTTATAGTTTGGGATTATAGTTTGGGATTGACTAAGTATTGCACTCTTGAATCCTCTTCATGTCAAAATTGGTGCAACAATTTGCCATTCAGCTTGTTCCACTTGGAACCTCCACCATAACTTTGCCACTCCATCCAATTGGCTTGAAGCCAAGAGGATTTATTTATGTTTATCTTGAAGGTTTGTAGCTTCAAAATGACATTCATAGTCAAACAAAAAGTTCTCTACTACATCCAAAAGATTCTTGCCTTCAAATACCTTGGGTTTTGGAAACCAACTTCTATCTTCTTCTTCTTGAATTGGTGCCCTCTCTACACGCTCATTGTTGATGGTCTCATTCATCCAACAATCAAGGAAGGTGCCCAATTTGTTGTTGCATAGCAAGTATAAATTTGGGTATTGCCACCATGGCTATTACTCTATCACACTACTCCTAATTTATCTAATTTATCAACATGTAGATGTAGGACATCCACCGTTCTCCATAAGTTACAATTGGAACTACCAAGGGTTCCTTAGACAAGGTGATTACATTCAAAAAAAATTGCCCAAAGCATGAGATGATGAATTGTGTAAAAAAATGCTTAGGTAGTATTTGGACACAAAAATCCCAATGGTTTGGCAAAAATAGATTTGGTGGTCAATAATTTCCATCCATACCATTGTTGCTTTGATACCAATGTAAACGACCAAGATTGAGGAGAGAAATAGGAAAATAGAAGATCATATTAGGACACTTGAATGTGGGAAAACTCCAACTGCCTAGCATGAACTTTAGCTCTAGTATTTATAAGGAGCATACAAGGCTCTTGAGAAGCTTCTCAAGAAGCTTTCTTAAGTCATTTTCTTGGAGTGTAAGCCAAGTCAATTGGGAAGCTTCAAGAAGCTTTTTTTCTTGAAGCCATCTACTTGGCATACAAGCTAAGCTAGTTGGAAACTTCTAGAAGCTACCTACTTGGGATTCAAGCTAAGCTAGCAGGGAAGCTTCCAAGTAGCTTCCTAGATGCTTCTAAATTATTCTAGGTTAATTTGGCCTATTAACTACTTTGTTAGCCTTGACCAACTTCATCACTAAATTCCATAGTGTGACATATAGTATATCCTTGATTTGAGCCTTACACTCCTCCAACTCATGAGGTAATAGGAATTATGGGGCTTTACAAGGAGGTGTCTTCCCAAAAATTATCTTGATTTTATTATCTACTTCCCTTTTGGGTGGTAATCTTGAGGGTAGGTCATCCAAGAAAACATCTTGAAACTCATTGACCACATCTTTCAATTTCTCAAGAATTTTTCCATCAAGTTGTGCACTCTAGACTTCTCTTATTAGACCCATGAACATCTATTTGTCTTAAAGATAGTTATTTTCCCTATGACATAGAGATGCAATTCTTGCTTGTGTGATCTTTCTTTAACTCCAATGATCTTCTATTAGCTAGTTCTCACTACTTTCTTCTTGTAATTGACCATAGGATTGTAGTGTTCCATCCATGGTATGCCTGAGATTGCATCATAATGAGCTAACCATATTATTTTCCACTCAATTGCTTTGTTGTACTCTCTTATAGAGAGTGTCACCTTTCTAAGTAACAACTCAATCCTCTTTGTCTACCATTTTGGTAATTCTACTTCTTCATGCTCATCGTTCTCTAGATCCATCTCCAACCTTATTGCAATAGAGTGAGATTTTTTGTTTCTCTAAGGTCTATCAATACTCTCACTTGATTACCTTTTTCAACTCCATTTATGAAAATCAATTGTGAATTTGTCTTCCTCAACCTTTGTGCACTCATCCTCTTCCTTCTCTCATTTTTTCACTTTTTCATTGAGCCAATAAGGCTGTGAGGTACATTTACTAGTAATCTTCATTTTCTGATGTGATTTTTGCATCTTCCTCTTCAATTCATCTGTCCATGTTGTTTAAAGATTGCCTATATGGAGGCTAGGGCCTCTAGGAAAACAAGCATAACAATTGATGGCTATGTGCTCAACTCGACCACAATTATAACAATGATGTTGTTTTGCTTGAATCTCTTCTCCTTGTGGGATTCTATCTTTGTTTTCTTTGACCCATCCAAGTTCTCCTTAGAGCGTTCATGCCTCAATCTTGAAACCAAATGTTGCCCAATTCCACAGGAATTGGTCCACCAAAGTGTTGTGTTTAAGCCCAATGTTAATGTTGAGTCTTGACACAACATTAACATTCACCTTCTCTAAGTTCAAGCAATGGCTTCAAAAACCCTAAGGGGGTTTTGTACCATTACTTCTTAGCAAATTTGCTCTTTTTATCCTTGTTTGAAATTGTCTAGAGCTTTTATTGGACTCATGTTGGTTACTACAATCTATAGATCGAGAAATGCCTACACATACTCTTGTGTGCTATTTTTTTGCTTCAACCTCCATTATCGGGTTTTGGTCATTTGTACAAAATCCATTGATTGGAAATTATTTAGTAGCTTTTCTTGCATGGCCATCCAAGTGACCTCTCTTCCTTCTGCCGATATTGATTTTTCCCAAGCATTGTACCATGAGAGTGTTTTATCGATCAAGTACCCACATGCAAACACAACTATGGAATGATCGATGATCCCAATTTTGAATAATCAAAGTATCAATTCATTCTTGAAATCTAATTCTCCACTACTCCTTTCACAGTTGTCCCTTGTGAATTTTGATATTGCATGCCTTCTTCATCCGTAGTAACAATGTGGCTTCATTGTTGACCGGGAGTACATGTCATTGGCATGAGTGACTCCCTAGGTGCTTTGGCCATTGGATTTGGACTTGGGATGGTTTCACTCCTTGCATTCACTGATTATTCTTGAAGGCATGTACTTGCTTTTTCAATGCTTCTATAGTCATCTTGATCTCTTGAAACTTGTTCAATATCCCTTGCATCAAATCTTGCAGATTCATGATTTCTACACATAACAAATGCTCAATTACTACTTCCTACTTCAATAGAGGGTTAATATGATCACTCAAGAGGAGATATGGACTATTAGGACAACCATTAGGACTTTAGAGGCTGTTACTTGTTGATAACATTCCTCACTAAAACTATAGACTACTGAATCCCTAAACATTACTTTTGGTCTAAACACATAGTGGATTTCTATTTGAGTGTTAAAAGGGAGAGGATTTGGTATATTCATAACCATCATTAAAAAATGTAGATTTTCATATCCCACAGTCTACTATAGATCACCATAGGTAAACTCACCGGATTTGGTGAATTCATCACTATATCCATGATCTTTGTTCCAAAATAGAAACAAGATATACTTTCACTTGCTCACACTAGATTTACATAATCTTGATGTGGAATGGATTCAAGAATAGAACAAAAAGTGCAAGAAATTTTCCTCTAGGAACTTCCATCCCATCCTTTCTCTAAAACACTCCTAATCTATTGATTGCACTATGGTTTCTCTCTTCAAAATTACTCAATCTTAGTAGCCCATGTTCTTCCAAGATGGGTGATCCACTCTCTTGGATTGAAACACCTGCTCTGATACCATTATAATATTCCAAGGAGAGTAGAACTTACAAAGAGAAACACAAGGGAAGAAACACAAAGCTTCAACTCAATACTCCGATGCCCCAAAGGAGCATCTTCTTTTTATTATATAGCAAACAAGATTCACTCTAAGGAAACTCCACCCTTGGATCAAGTACATGGATTGGTGATATTCTAGCAATCTCCACCTTAGATTAGTTGCATGCATGAGTGATATGTTGGTTCTTGTCCTATCTAGTGGGTCAAAAATGTTTGACCAGAAAGAATCTTTAGGGAATCTACCTATAGGAATCTCAAAATTGTATAAGTAAGGTACCATTGGAAAGCTCTCAATGAGACAAACATTGGGAAGAAAAGGCAGGTCTTTTTCCCCACAAGGTAATGTAATACATTTTCAAGGCATAATTCATCTGTTTAGGCCTTCAAAATTGGCTCTAAAGTTTTTAGGTTGCTTTGATTCCTACTCTATTAGTAGAAGTACTATTTTGGTGAAACCTCTATTTGGTTTACTTAGTCCACCATATAAAATATCCTTCCAAATGTTACTAAACTAATTTTCACCTCTAGATAATATGTCTAACTATTAGTATTACAACCATGATGCCATACAATCTTTACTATGGCACGAGAAAGCATGCTTTGAAGAGGACATATGCTAGAGAAAAATTATACTTGGTATAAGATAGTAAGGTAATAGTGACAATTGTTGTGGTTACAAGCCCTATGCATGATGTATTTTGGAGAGAGTGATTACTCATCCCTTGGATATGCAATGAGTGGAGCAACAACACAGCATGCAAGGTACCCAAATATAAGGGTATGCAATGAGGTCACTCCTTTGTTCTTCTAGCCTTGGAGTTATATAAAGTGATGGACATGGTATTTGACAAATTTGTTTGGGAGTGCATGAGAGCTTATCATTTTAGACATTAGGGGTACTATAATAACCTCACTGTTAAGTACGCATCTTTTGGCAAAAAATTTAGGGTTCAATATTTATCAGTTAAACATGTCATGAATCATCATCTTGCACAAGTTTTGAAGTTTCTTGCATTTGGCTTTGACGGCAACCTCGTGGACCTTGCTCTAGAATATTTCAAATGATTTTTTGAGATCTTAAAAAGTTCCCTCAACTTCCATTTGAACTTCAGTGCAGAGCAACTGGTCCTCAATATCAAGAACCCGTTTATAAAGAGATTCAAAACCCTAAAATATGGTTCCAATCTCTAAACTTGCATTCAGCTCTTGAGGATCAAGTTCCTCAGCATTATCCACTATAGTGTCAACAATCTTCATCAACTCCAACAGCTCTTCAACATCTTTCAACACTGTTGTTGCATATTCTTCATGTTCTCATCATCAATATGATGAGAACATGAAGAAAGTCTTCCAACTCCGATGGATTAATAGAGAATTTTTCAATGGAATTTGCCAAATTGCTGAATATGTTCTCAACTTCATCAACAGCTTCTGATTCTTGCTCTAGTTACATTAGCTCTACCTTACTAAAAGTATTTTTGATCGAGCTGGAAGAGACCAAATCCCAGGCTTCTTTCACATAATCTGCAGTATCCAACATGTGTGCTAGATTTCCATAGGAGACTTTTGCCACACCTTGTCGCAATCTTCCACCAAAATCTTTCTTTTGTTGCTTTGCCTCCTCATCAAGTTCATAAAAATCAAGGACATCCTTGAGGTAAAAATATTTGTATTGCTTTTTCAGTATTGCGATGATTCCAATATCACAAGGTTGTTTCCAACTTGTACAATTTGGTGGGAAGAAAATGACACAAATTTTGTTGCGCTCAAAGGCATCAAAGAGTCATGGGCCGTTATCCATCAGCAAAAGAACACAACATCTGGTTCATTTTTTGACTTCTAGAACAAAGACTTCATTGAACCATTTTCAATAGGTTTCCATGTCCATCCAAGGCTTCACTTGATTGAAATATGGAACTGGCCATTATTTGTCCTTGACACAAGCTGGCTCTTTTGGTTTCCCAATCAATGGTCATGGAATTTTATGTGTTCCTGTTGTGTTAGCACAAATGATCAAAGAAGCTTGATCCTTGGCTTTCTTTTTGCCTCTTGTAGTTGAGATATCTTTGTTCGGCATAAGGAGGCTATATCTAGATAGCAACCAAAAAAACAAACCAGTCTCGTCCATGTTGTAAACATTTTTAGGGTCATATTGCACAATGATTACGTAGAGACTTTCTAAAGCTGCTAATAATTTTGGATCTCTTCTGTCAACTTCTGCTCCTTCTCCATGAAGGAGTATCTTCTATAAACCACGCTGTGCTTTAAATTGTCTAAGCCATTGCCATGATGCCTAAAAGTGTGATTCCAAAATTGATATAGTAGAAACAATGTTTTTTGCTTTGGCAATGACAAGAGATGGTGGTACAAGAAGTTTGGCTCGGCACATGCTATCAATCTAGATGTAAAGCATATCTTCAAGCTCGGTAAATCGTTCCACTGAAGCGCGAAAGGTCTTCTTCTTTGCTTCTTCAGACAACAAGGCAGATCTCTCCAGAATTAAATCATGGTTTCCCCACATCTTTCGGATGGCACCTTCACTAACATAGTATTCTCAAGCTAAAGCCCATTTACTAAGAGGATTCAATTTGCTCAATTTAAAAATGATTTTGTAGCATTGTGACTCATTAAGACACTTGCTGTTCAATTTCCTTGACATTCTCTTTGAGTGCAAGCAATTTGCGACTGAGCAGTCTAAAGTACGCACCTACCAATTAGGTATGCATAAACCCTCCCGGTTCAAGTTGCGCACTTAAGTGGGAGGTTATTGTACTCTTACTCTCAAATTTTGTAGTACACTTTAGATAATGTGTGTCCATTGTGCTACAAAGAGCATTGGACGGTGCAATCTATAGTAGAGCAGTCACATTAATGTGATTCTTATTGGTCTCCTATAAACTTTATTTACGGTCGCAAAATGGACTAACTAAAAACGCTAATGGAAACAACAAATCTTCCTAAGACTCTATTGTTAATACTTTCACAAGCATAAGCATTTTAATCTTGGCTAAAGTGAATTCCTTCTCATGTATATACCCTTCAATATTTACACAGTTCACTAAGCATTCTTCCCCTTATGTTTTTGGAGAGTGCTTGAAAATTTTAATTTTCTACCCTACAGTAGTGTCAAATTGAAGTCTCCATGAAATCTGGCGATGTCCACAGATCGAGTGGTGCTATGGGCGACCAGTATTTATACTGTTCAGTAAGTCTCCTTCTTTTCTTCTTATGTTCAAAACAATGCTTGCAAATTGAAATTCCTAGCCCACTGAGTGTCAAATGGAGGTCTCCATGAAAACTGGCGATGTCATCAAATCGAGGGATGGTATGGGCGACCAGTCCTTTAAACCATCCAGTGTCCAGTCGACAGTTCGACACACGCCAAGATTTTTAGAACCAGTCCTCAGAATATCGAAGACCGCAGTCGACACTCACAGTTCTGATCCTCAGGTTTACGAACCGGAACTAGTGTACACGAGACGACGAACACGGCCTGCGAGATATTTGGTGGTCCGATCTTTGCGAAGGGTAGTAAAGGGCGTAATGAGAGATCTCTGCTTCCTGGGAGGATAAAACTTGGTGTCTCGATCCCCGGGAAGGGTAAGAAGGGCCAAGACCTCAGATTCACCTGACCACCCGCCATTGGTGTAAGAAAGAGTTTGCACGAGGACCGGCAAGCAGAGTCAGATGTTCCGGTACTTTGGAGAGTTGCCGGTACGAGGATCATTAGTGCCGGGAGAATGAAGTGGGACCTCAGCACTATTCTTGGAACAGAGGACATTTACAGGACTTGCCTGTGAGTCATGAACTTTGCGGGTACATGAGATTTGAACATGGGCCGAGTAGACCGTCAGCGGTATGATAACAGGTAGTTGGGGAGAATCCGAGCAGGGGGGCATAAACTCTTGATGGACCGCCGATGTAAGGAGTGTAAGCACCCGGTCGCAGACAAGGAGCGAATCTTCTAGGATCCGGTCGCAGTGCTCCCTTGGGAACGGCCGGAGAGTGGATGGAGGCCACGTAGCCTTTGGGCCCTTCCATCCCGTAAGCAATATCCGCTTCGCTCGAGGAGGTCGCAATAATTTGGGAGCTCTTTGGGTAAAAGCTGAGGAGAAAGGACCGAACGATCTTTGAGGCAAACTTGATGAGAGAGAGAACGACAAGTGATGAGGAGGAAGAACACTTTGGATGAGGTGAGAGACCTTTGAGAGGTGGTGCTCACGTCCGCCTCGTATTCATACATAAGCACACACCCGAAGAAGACAATTGATCCGAATTGGCGTGCCCTCGCTTCGGGGCTACCGAATGAACCGAACGAACAGGAATGCTGTGAAGTGTTGCAATATCTCTTCGTTGTCTTCTCCGGCGTTGCTTTCGCGGATAGGTGTTGGAGAGAAAGGAGTGTGGGGTTAGGGAGTGCGTTTGTGTGCACTGGATATGGTCACGGCCCGGGGCCAGCCGCGGTGTATACGTTGAGAGTGGAGAGGCTCGACAGAGAGTGGAGGAGGAGAAAAGAGCGAGCCAAGCTGTGGAAGCATGAGAACGTCAGTCATTCAGGCGGGTAGTCCCTACAGGGCGGCCCTGCACGAATGTCACTCCTCGCAATCTTGTGGTACGAGTCTGCGGTCGTGTAAGATCCACCAGGGAAATTCCGCACTTACAGCTTCTTTTGCTCAGTCTTCCCCAGATACAGGTGCCCCCATCGGTGCTGTTTGTAAACTCTCTGCTCATCGACCTTGTGCTGTCGGTCTTCTGGGAGTTAGGAGGCTAACGAAGGGAAAGGACCTAGGGAAGTTTGGGAGTAGATTCGGTGAACTTAGTGGAGGATGTTGCCAGGGTTCGGTTGGAGGCTCGGTCAATTCGAGTTGTAGGAAGCAGGGGATTAGGGCGGGTCTTGAGGCTGGAGCCAGTGGCAGTGATGAATCCAGAGGTGAAGGTGAAGATGCAGGATCTTCATCGGGTTGGGACTTGCCTGCCCGACACAAACGCATACAGGCAGCAGCTGCAAAGGTCGGTGATCCTTTCCGGGACATGATGACGAACGCCAGTAAAAAGTTGCAGGATTATCTCGACAACATCAAAAGTTCGAGGACTAAGGAAAAGCCTGGGGAGCAAGAGAAACCTGAAACAGGCTGGGACCGGTGGCAAAAAGTCTTCACGGATGCGGAGGAGCGAGAAAGTTTAGCATCTGTGCTGAAGGTAATTCTGGGATGTAGTAGCTGGGGATGAAATCCATCGCTTTGACCCCCAAATCATGGATGCATTGATTGTTAGCACAGATTGTCCTCCCAGATGAGTACATCAATTGAATGCATGAGGCACTATGCCTCATGCATTCGATGTGATGTACTCATGTGGGAAATTTGTGGACACGAAGCATTACCAAACTTTGTTTAGGTCAGGAATCTTGACCTGGATTAGAGTGTCAACCCATAGGGACAAGGTGAAGTTGGGAGAAATTCCGTTTGTTTTTCCTCTCAATTTGTAAGGGGAGCGCCTTAGGTTGCAAATATACACTCACATAATTATAGCTTATAAGTATAATTACAGCTTACAATTTTAGACAAATATTCCCATTTTATAGTAGCTCAGACCAGCCCGGTTCTCAATCATCTCATCTCATCATTATCTGATCGTAGTGCTAGGTGCACCAGAGTTCTTTCAAGCAGTTCAGATGCAGTTGAGACCGACTAAAATACTACCTTGACTCTCGTACATTGACGAAAAAAATACTTGATAACTTTAAACTTATTTTGTGGGAATAATTCTGCAGTTCCAACTCGAGGAAGCTGTTGATAACGAGGACTTCCAGGAAGCAGCAGTTCTGAAAGATGCACTAGCCGCGGTCACAGCGGGTGACACTGTGTCTGAGGTTATGAAAGAGCTCAAGGTGTGAGTTCTAACGTAGTACCGACGAGAGTTGTAGAGATGGTACCCCTGTTTTCTACGTATAAACTGCAGTTCTTCTACATCATTACACTTCTCCCCTGTATTAGTTGATCTTAGCTGCTATTGGAATGTACATAAACACTTCTTCAAATTTTCATGGCATGTCGTTGTCGATTTCGTTACGCGCAGAGTGCGTTAACAGAAGAACGATACAACGATGCAGCAAGACTACGAGACAAGGCTGGAGCTGGATTGGTATGTTACCTGATTCTTAGCCAGTGCATAGGTGAAGCACATGCAGCGATGAGTCAAGAATATCTGTACCGACGCCAAAGTGGAGTGTATCCTCTTCTTTTCTAATCTGCTCCCCGTTGATTGCTCTGCTCTCTCTGTTTTTGTTCTGGCAGGTAGGCTGGTGGGTGGGTTTAGCAGAAGCTCAAAACGACCCATATGGCCGTATTATTCACATTTCCGCTGGTCAAGGCAGGTTCATCGCTAGAAGCTACAGCGCCAGGTACTTGGTGCACTTTCATCTTCTTCACTAGCTGGATATTTAGTTCTTCTAAAATCGCACGACATCAGCATTGTAAGCGTCTATGCAATTTGCTAGCGTCCCTTCTTTAAGGTTTGCAAATAAGTATGTAGTTACTTCATAATGGCATGGCAACTGTCAAGTGATCGTAGGGACACGTTAGTAGGACTGAGAACTCCATTTGCTGCATTTGGCACTGGTACATTGATAAGGGATATAGTATGTACGTGCAATCGCGTTTCGACCTGAAGTTTGTGTCAGCTGACACAAACTTATTTTGGAGACACATCTTGTGAGCTGTTATTGACTTTCTTACTTTGAATTAATGTGACAGGCAGCTTGCAACAGCAGCACCAGGAATCCCACTGTTTGAGGTGTTCGTTACAAAAGACGGAGATGACAACTACAATCAGCAGGTTTGAAGAACATTCTTGAGCCCCTTCCTTTTTGTGGATGTGTTTGAGGCCGTGTTCACAGGCGATCATCTGAGACGGAGAGTAGTGGATTGTGCCTACCATCGTGTTTGTTCATTCTTTCAATTTTCTTTTTCTAGGGCGGAACAGGAAAAGGGTTGCACTTCGACTACATGATCTGAGTTGAAAAATTGATGCATGGACTAATTCGCAACATCCTTGCAGGCTGCATACTTACAAAGGGATGGAAACGTGTCTCCCGATACTCTCTTAGGTCCGACCTCCAAGGAGATTGATATCAGTGAGCTGATTGACAATGAGAAAAACAAAGACCTTAAGGCAAGGGATGCTCCTGGCTCTACAGAAGAGAATGAAGGGAAGACCAAGGATCCGGACTTCATAGATGAGGGTTTAAACAATATATTGAGCTTTCTGAAGGAAAGAATGCCGGACGTAAAGCTGAAAGTGTTTCAGGTTATTGCTCCGGAAGGTTTAGAGGCCGATATACCCAAAATAGTGGAGCAACTAAGAGCCGAAGGGACAGATGATCTGAATTCCGATAGTGATTCAGATACCGGTAGTACTGAGAGTCAATCAGAGGACGAAAAGATACCTGCCGGAACAAGCAACAGCAACAACGTTGACGACCAGGAAACTCCCATCAGACTTGTGGTTGGGGGTGTTCTGCAGAATAGTTTAGATGACAAAGTTCCGAAAGCTCCTGTAAGGATGCCAGCGAAAATTGAGCGCAAGACGAGAGACTCCTTCTCTTTCAATATTGAAGAATTTGGGATACCCCCTGTGTCGACTTCGACATCAACTGCGACAAAAGAACCTTTGCCGCACTTTAAGATGGCAGCGATTGCAACGCAGGCATCAGCGGATTTGATGCCAGATGATGTTGCTAAGGTGTTTTGGAACTCTGAGAAAGCTCCAGTCAAGGTGAGATGAATTGAACTGAAGGTTGTGTGTGATGTTCGCCTTGTAACACATTTGATTAGGAGTAATTACCCTCCTCAAGATATCCGAGCGTGTGCGATCTGAAACCCCTCTTTCGTAAGCCCCTTGCTCCTCTGCGCAGTTCTATCGATGATTTAGCTTACTCTCTGCTACTTTTCATCATCTGAGGGTGTATCCTGATAAATTATTAGTTGTTGATGATGGTGTCCTCTTTCTATAAGCTTTATATAGAAACAGGCATCTGTCGTAACTCGCAAGTCGCTGAAAGAGTAAGTGATTGAAGACCACTTCCAGTCTTTAGTTCACCTTCTGGTACGAGATGCTGACAATCCAGTTTAAGTGAACATTAGCATCACTAGCTTTCTCCTGTTTATTCAACCGTCGTCTCTTTCTTCAGGTATCTAAAGAGATGGGAGAAATCATTAGGCTGGCGGTTACTCAAGCACAAAGAAGGCGAGGCCTTTCTAAGAGTACCTCATTTCGCCGCATCAACGTATCCGAGGCCGGTGCAGATCCCCTCAGTGGTATGTCCTGAGTCAGATAATTGCGCTGAATACTTACGGGTATTAGTTATATTGTGTTCATACTCTGATTACTATGCTTGAACTTTAAGAACAGAGTTGAAACAGGTCTGATCTGCCCTAATTATTCCACTGAGAAGGAAACTACGATTGAGTTCAAACCTGAGTTGGAAGTCAATGCCTCAAGAGATATATTTCCATCTACAACATTTCTCACCTCGGGTTTTTTGTTTCTATGCTGTAGAATTCGGTATGTCTTTCACCTTATTCATGCCATTTGATTTTTGCTTGTATCTGTCGTCAGGTTTGTACATCGGAGCTTTTGGTCCTTACACGTCAGAGGTAGTTCAGCTACGTAGAAAATTTGGACAGTGGCAAGAAGACGATGGGAGTACCAATTCTGACAAGCTTGAGTTCTTTGAGTACGTGGAAGCTGTGAAGCTTACTGGTGATTTGAACGTTCCGGCTGGGCAGGTAAAGTTTTCAACTGCCTTCGATGTCAGTTATGCTTGCTATGCATAGGATTTTCGTGCTCGTAATCGACAATTGAAACATTTTTAGCATTCTGTGACCCAGTATCAACGTGAGATACAGCGACTCTGAGGGGTCCAGTATATAATAGAAACCCCTCTTAGCAATTCAGTAGCGAGAGCACCTCCTACTGTGAAGATATGTAGTTTATTCAAACTCAAAACCTGACTGGAACACCAGTGACAGAGAAACTGACTCTAAATTGCATCTGCTGCACTCCTTCAGGTGACTTTCCGGGCGAAAATTGGTAGAGAAAGCAGATTATCACTACGTGGAGCTTACCCTGAAGAACTTGGAGTGGTAAGCTCATTATCTTGTCAACCCGCGCGTAAGAATTGGAGTGTTTCTTTGTTCGTACGATAAAGCATTCAATGTATCTCATTTATTGAGCAGCAGGGATCAGCACTTTCAAGACTTGTAGCTTGGCACACCGACTGAGGGTTGCGGGCAATGTACAGATAATCTTAACTTTGCTCGTAAACTCTCGTGCAGGTTGGGAGATACAAAGGTCAAGGTAGATTGGCAGAGCCAGGGTTCCGGAATCCACAATGGATTGATGGAGAGTTGGTCCTTCTTGATGGGAAGGTGAGTGTTATGGTCCTAAGCTTCTTTTCATATTTTCATGTGAATCTTGGAGGTCACTTCAGGCCATGAACCGCATATGCTCATTACTTGTCGTGGCAGCTTTCTCTTAACTGCTGTTCAGTTGCCTGTCCAGGGTGGAGGTCACACCAATGGTGCAGAACTTGGATTTGTGTACTCTGTGCCAGAGCGCCACTTTCTTGTTCTTTTTAACCGACTGAAATTGCAAGAATAAATTAGTCTTCTGCCCTTTTGGTTAAGTGATCACCTGTATAGGATAGGATGGCACCATCCCGAGAAACAAGCCAACCATTCACAGCATGTGCGTGAATTATGAGTATGAGCAACGAGGCAGTTGTTTCAAAGTAAGTGTTGGTTAGATATGGGCACGACTAAGTTGCCGGTGTAAAATTTTTATCCAAAAAGCGGTTCTCCTGAGTTCAACTAAGTTAGCGATTGTCGAAGTTAGTTAAAGTAATGTATAATACACCTGTCTTGGGTGAAGAGAAACTTCTTTCTATTTTGTTGCACACCATCTGAGGATATGTTTGTGTAGTCATATTGTAGGGATCCATCATGGCAGCACACACATTTCGTCGCTGTATTTGTAATCTATATCCACACAAACTCTTTTCACTCCATCTCTCTAACAAGATGAGCGAGGAGACAAATTCTACTCATAAATTTGGACGTCCAGTGACTGTGTACGTATGTGAGATTAAGAAGACAACGGAGGAAGAAATGGCCTCCTCGAAAAGAAATTCCTTCAAATAACCTTCCTTCCACTCCCCGTCAAGTAGTGCCAGGGTCATTGCCATCACCCCGGACTCGCCCATTCGCAGGACATGCACATATGACTAGACAGACCTCGTCGACAGTAGAACCGACATCGGATACTTCGATCAGTCCACATTGTCTGTTCCAGCCGACTACAGCACCGAGTCTACCATCCTGTACGATGTTTACCTCTGCAGCAAAGTGACCACTTCTCTTGTCTCCACAACCATAAATGTCTGTAAACAACAATAGCGGACTTTGTAAGTAAATCTTGCTCTGGTCTTTACAGTGCTGCAGGGTAAACAAATGACATGCTGACTTCGATGACCATTGCAAGGTAACAGGAGATTACCCTGGTTATGTCAAAAGCAATATAGCCGTGGATGTGCACTGCAACTTTCCACTCATTTTTGTTTGTGACTTTTGACCCCAGTAGGCCTCCACAATAGACTCGAGTTTTACTGCAAAGTGGGGAAATTTTGACGCTGCAGGATCCGCAGAGATGGGTGCAGTCAAAGGCTTTCCCCGGATGCTTAAAGGTTAAACGCCCTTTATCCAACTCTCTTTACTCTGTCACCCACCTTCACCGAATCTAGTTGTTGCAACTCCTAATCGTCAGGATGTTCTGTGATCTTAAGAACAAGGTGAACTCTGTGATCCCGTTGCAACGTCATAAAGCACTTCATTTGATGTACAAGAAGATTCTCAACTGTTCGATTTCTAGACCGCTTTGAGCTGCAACTTCTATAATTTACTCTGCTTGCAACTTCCGCACATATCTTAGGAGCCTATGTCAACAACTTCAGAGAATGAGATCTGAACAAATTTATTGATATTACTTATTTGAGATATTCTATCCTAAATTTATCCTGCTTGAGTGTGAGTGATGTTGAAGAAACCACTTCAAACAGTATTCCACTACATATTAGCCATTCTCAAACTCAGCATTTGTAACAGTTGTAGCCGGATTCATGCTCTTTACCTACTGACATTCTCAACAGTACTATTCCGAGTATTCAATGATCAACTCTTCTACAACCTTTTTGCTGACAATTTGGTTGATAGATGAAACTAACCACCTCTTTAGTTCCCCAATTACTGACCGTACTCTCTCCCATCCTGATTTCAGCTTTCAAAACAATGGTTAATATGTTTTGAATTCCCGTCTGTGCATCTTTTTTCTGGAAAATAATTGTTAAATCCTCTCCAAGGAAGGACCCCAATTAAGCACACCAACTTCTGCCATATCTAGGAGCCTATGTCAACAACTTCAGAGAATGAGATCTGACAAATTTATTGATATTACTTATTTGAGATTTTCTATCCTAGATTTACCCTGCTTGAGTGTGAGTGATGTTTCTGAAATCTCTTCTGGACAATATCGACTTATCCATCCGTCGTTATGTCTTAAAACTTATTGCCAGAATATGCTGAGATACAAATACCTTTCCCAGAATATATTCAAAGTACATGCGAAGTGATACCTAAGACCCTTAGTCCGAGTTTCCAGGTGTGATGTACTTCATAAGGAATATATTCATCGAAGGACTTGTTTTGATTTCCTTGCCGAGTTTGGACTACTGGAGATGTCTAAAGGCTCTTTCTCGGTTGACTGCGATAGCAAGATCATTTATGGAGATTTATATGTTCTTGTATGTGACCATAGAGATGTATACTTACGGTTTGAGTTAATTGTCCTATCCCTTAAGGGCCAAACTTCTAAAGATGCAATCCCTATAATTAAACTCCTTTAGCGATAAGTTCACGCAAGCGTATTTTTCCAACTTGATGTGGAAGGGTGTAAGGTATATTGCTATAATTTCTTCATTTAGCAATAAGCAGGCCGATCCTCTATCCTTTAAGTTATGCGAATGAAAACAATTACGTGATGCCATATACAGTATCCTTTTGAATCTACATTTCAGGCATTTAGTCTTTGACAGGAAGTGAATGAAATCTAAGAGAGTTCATAGAGAGATCCGAAAAGCAAAAACAACAAAAGTGATTAAAATGCCAATATACTTCATGGTCTTGTATCACTTTCCTATCAATTTCAGCGTCAGAAGAGCTACCAGTTGTTGACTGCATCTGGAGCTAGTGCTTAGCATTTTTTATGTAATTCTGAGATATCAGGAAAAAAATTTAAATATTGCCTCATGAGCTGCTTTCGGACGAAATATTATCCTATCTCACCTACTCAGTCTAGTAGAGGCGGTGGAATCTATTAAAGACTCTTAGATGTAAATGTTGACTTAAAATTGACAAAATATCTGACCGTGCTAAATAGAGAAGAGTAAACTTGTATTATATGAGACGTCAATGACATTTAGTATATAACCTTTCTTTTATATTAGAACCATATCATGTAAACTCTATGTAGTCATAAACTAAACTCCAATTTATGTATATAAGGTATAGAGATAAAATTTCATTAAGCTACGAAAAAATAAACTTCGTAAGACTTGCCTGGTTTAGAACCAACAATTTGATTACTTTATCTTAGTGAAAACCTGATATTTTAATATAATATTAATTATTTTTAAATATATAAAATAATATCTGTGTGTTCTGAACATTTATATGAAATTATATTTGATATATCTCATTCTTTATTTGACACTTTTTCTTCTTTTCTAATTCAAATATAGTAAATCATATATCTAATGTATAGTAGTTGTTTGGAATCTACTTGTAGTTTTCGGTGTTGATATTTTCAAATTTATCAAAATTTCAGAAGGGACGAATATAAATCAAAATCGAAAGCAAGAATCTTCAATCACATTAAAATTGCTATCCGTGAACTTTTGTCTAGCGGCCCCACCTAAAGATATGACAGAAGTAAGTTGTGTCTGTCATTTAGTAATGTAGAGACACAGAATTTCTTCCCGAATTGAGAAAGTTCCTGTCTTATAAGCCATATTTTATATGATGAATCCCAGTATTTTAACATATCTCTGCTCTGGACTTTATTAACTATAACATCTCTTTATCCTTATTTCATATCTGGCCATTGATAGGATCAGTTTCGCTCATGATAGGCCAAACACTTGATTGCGGAATTTATTAAAAAAAAGAAAAGAAAGGAAAGCGATATTCTACCGTAATTCTTATAGACGTGATCTACCGATTATGCGAAAGCTACTTTTCCCTTCTTTAATTATTTAAACAGTTTACACCTAGCTTCAGAAACAAGCTGAGTAAGAATGTATACCAACTTTCCTAGGATATTCAGAAATGCTAATTTAATATCGTTTTCTTAGTGAATGGATCACTTCAAATATATCGTGCAGAAGCATAAGTCAAAAGCGTAATAGGTAGCTAGCTCAAAGCTGACAGATAACATCGATTGCGAAACTTTCATCCAGTTGCAATGAGAGAAAGTATTACGAGGGTAGGGCCCTTTTCCTGATAGTTTGTTGATAGCTGACTCATTCTTCATGACTTAGAATAATAAAGTAAATAATTAATATTGATATTTAATATTCCTTGGCATAATTTACATATATAATCAGTGGAATATGTTAGACATTTCACTTTTCTAGGAGACAAAGCATTAGGTTATTCTTTCAACAAAGTATTCTCTAATTACAGCAATCCAGAATGCACGAAAGTTCCTAAAATATAACATAAATGATTCAATTTTGTCATCCTTGTATCAATCTAAGCATTCTCATCTAAATGAAGCAATGAGATTATTTTACACATAAACCAAGGAATTTAATTTTGTGATTTCTATTGATATTGAAGTATCAACCAAATATAAATGAGACAACTAAGAGTTACATTTTTTTAACTTCTACAAGTTTTAAAAATTATTTCTGCATCAATTTACTCTTTATTGATATTTCAATATTTTGATTCTTTGGTCAAGATAGCTGCAACCGGTTATGATTTTTTGGCAAATCGCTATTAGACTATAAACATCAACATCGTATATTCTTTGGAGCTATAGATGACCCGTTGAGAAAGTTCGGCAATTAAATCCTTTTAAAGCACCTTATGAGAAAGGAGTAGAATGCAACGGTAGATTTTATATATTTTGCTTGCCTTTTAATAAATTTAAAACTTACTTCTTGGCTTTATGCCTTGTGCATGTTCCACTAGGAGCTCAAAAGACATAAAGCTTGAGAGCAACCTCAATAATACAATGATTGTAATAAAATAGAGAAAAACAAAACAAAACAAAACAAAATAAAATAAAATAAAATAGAAAAAAAACCACTCCTTCTCGAACAAAGTCAAAGCATCATTGCCACTTTGGGAGAGTGAGTTCAGAAGAAGTCTATAAATTCTCATATAAGACCAAATATCCTCAATCATCAACTGTAGATTTCAAACAAGTCTTGCATCACACTCCTACTATTACGGTTCATTATTCATGGTGATCTTGTTGTTGTTCTCTAAACTGAGCCCAACAGAATCTATTCACAGAACCGGACAGAGTAACAGTCATGCTGTTCAAGCTTCAGGAAGTGAAGATATGGTATTCCGTCCAGTAAAAACCATAGGGGGTGAAAAGGGATAAAGCAGAACAGAAAGAAGTAAGGGTAAGGCTGATGGGCACACAGATCGAGAAAGAGGGGATTGGAGGCCGGGCACACCACTAACCAACGAGCTTAAAATAGTAACCAAAGCAGTTTAAAATATTGAAACAAGAATCCTACATGAGCCGTGGATGATGTACGCCTGGGCTGATAACATGGTAAAAGCATGGGGTGAAAATAAAACTTGTGTAGTAGATTGGACGTAGAGTTATATCTATTCACTTGATCGGGCCCAGAACTTAGCACTACATCTGCCTCGGGCTTCGAACTTTACGAGAGTCTCTACTTCCTGGAGCCTTTGTCTTGACCCCGGTATTGCCGGTAGACTTCCTTCTATGTGCTCTTCTAATAAGCCTAGGTCTGGTTTGTGAAACGTGCAGCTAAGATAGATAGAGGATTTATATGAGCCTTAAGGTAAAAGAGGACGCCACGTCAGCATTACGACGGGTAGAGCCTGTCACGGGGTCTGGTTAAGAAATATTCAACTTTGGGATCCGAGGAAATCGTAGTGCCAAGTTTGAGGCCAGAGTTGTTTTGTTTGTTCTAGTAAGGGGAAACGGAGCTGGATATAGTGTCCACCGAAACCCTAAGACAAAGGAAATGACCGATGAGAGAAGAGCACTTAAATTACCCCAGGCAAAGTCCCGTGCGCCGGGAATCCGTCCGATGCGCGATCCAACGATGGGAGCTAGTACAACTAAAATGAAGAAGCACTGCAGCTGTGGTTCAATTTTCTCGAGCAAGGCTTTCCTCATTTTATTGCTGTTGTTGCGTTGAGGCAAGCAATCGATTCGTTCGTGCTGAGGAGGAGCAATCGAAGAGAGAATGAGAAACAGAGCGAGCAGAGGCGAAAGACGTTCCCGTAGAGGATGAGTTGTCGATGATGTTATTGTTGTTATAAGGAATTCACCTGATAACAACTGTTGGAGGATTCGTGTGTCGTGGTTCTCCATCGCTCGGTTCCTCGCTCGTTCGTAGCTGCAGCAGTTTGCGAGTGTGTCACGTGGTCTTCTCAACGATTGGGGAATTAATTATAATTTTCTAGGTTAAGAGGTGTATATCGATTCATGCTTTGCTCTCTTCGGTTCCAATTTGTCGCTGCTTTTGACGTCTGGTGGTCCGATGTGTTTGCTTATGTGCGAGTAGTCGACTGAAAGCGGTATGGTTCAACGATGTCGATGTAGGAAGGGATGTAGTGTACTTAGGGAGGCACGCAGGTGTAAAAGGATGTGGAATAATGGATGCGTGGAAGCTTGACGTGTTGACGAGGAGACTTGTGCTCTTCTTCTGCTTTGGGAGGAGTTTTGCTGGCCTAGTGGAAACATAGGATATCGCGGATTTGTCAGTGCTAGGCGATCAAACATTTTAGTGCCAGGCAGAGAGCAGTCTGGGCTCAATGCAAGAGCAGTGTAGGAAATAATAGCTGGTGACATGGGCAGAGCTCCTTTGAAGAGCTTTTGGATGGTGGTTATTTGCTGATGTGGCTATGGTGAATACTTTCTTCAGCATTTCGTGTTCCCCAACAATTTCAAAAGGGTTGAGGAATGAGCAACGGGCCTGATGCTATGAGGTTACCGAGCTTGCATCGTCGCAGTCTCCTATCTCAGTATGGACTAATTTGGTCCTTTGGAAGGCCTTATTGCAATCGAGACACAAACGGATGTCAAACCTTAGCTCTGAGTGACATCAAGGACGAGTGGCCTCAATCCGGAGATCGCAGACGAGTCGACGATACTTGTTGATCAGTTCGTTTTAGGGAGAGAGAGAGAGAGAGAGAGAGAGAGAGAGAGAGAGAGAGAGAGAGAGAGAGAGAGAGAGAGAGAGAGAGAGAGAGAGTTGTCCTCTCTTGTAGCTAGCTAGTTGGCAAATTGTCTACTCTGGCTCGGGTCATCGGGACGTAGACATAGAGGATTAGAAGTAGCTGAGATGGTTCTTTAAGTAGGTACTGTCTTGACGACGCTGTTTAAGGAATGTGATACTAGACGTGAAGCTTGATGGCAAGTCGAAATCTGCAAAATGAAAACTGCGTCTTGAATTGAGTATGCGGGTGCGAACTTATTAGTTCCTCCAAACTGACTCCGTTTTATTCGTACGTGCAGCCGTAGAACCTGCGTTTTCTGGCGGTGGTGGACACATATGCAATGGGAACCTCCGGACCCTCGGGAAATTTTGACATTCAAAACTTTTTCAAACAGTCTCCAACCCCATCATCACTTTCATCGTATACCCCACCTTCAGCACCCTATCCTCCCCCAAATCACCCGTATCAAACCTCCTCTTCTCACCCGTACCCTCTGAACAATTTTGCCCCATCGAACTCATATACCTCTGGAAATAGTTTCACATCCCTTCCGGGTTCATACCCTTACAACTCGCAACAAACTCCAGGAGTTCAATCACCCGGGCCTTACAACTCGCAACAAACATCAGGGATGTATCATCATTACATGCACTACTCTCAAGATCATGGCCCTCGACCGCCACCTTACCCGGCTACACCTTACCCAACCACTTCTTATGCACCTCCGGGACCTCAACACGGATCATTCTCTCAGTCTCAATACTCTTCTAGTCAAACGCAGGGCCAATCTTTCAGCCAGTCTCAGTCTTCTTCCACGTCGAGTACTACCAGTGCACACACCATTCCACCAATCTCACCAGCAGCAACCTCTGCCCCACCCCCTGTCCATGCCCCAAGTCCAGTTTCAAGCCCTCCCTTAGATGGTGCACACCTCATGGCACTGCTCACCACACAATCTTCAGCAGAAGCATCTACCAGCAAAGAAGAGACATCTTCGATGCTCTTGGGACCTCCAAGTATGCTCGAGGTCCCTGCCCCTGGCATCATGCCCTCAGATACGTCTCAAGCCGCTTCACCTGAGGTCTCTGTTCCTCCTCCGGCAATAGCACCTGCCCTGCCTACCGCTCCTCCTGTGAACCTGGCTCCTACCCCATCCAGGCTACCTGGGAGCAAGCCTCCTCGAGGTCGATCTCTTAAAGGAGAGCATGTGGTGTACGATGTCGATGTGCGTCAGAATGGGGAGGCGCAACCTCAATTAGAAGTGTCTCCTATTACTGTTTATGGTTCGGACCCTGTCCTGGTACTCGGACGGCAAATTGCGGTGAATAGGAGCTACATTTGTTATGGCCTACGCGCAGGGACCATCCGGATTTTAAATATCAACACGGCCCTGCGCACCCTACTTAGGGGTCACTCGCAGGTGAGAGCATCAATTGAAAATTGAATTTTCTCATGGTCTGTGACCAGTTTTAGTTGAGCCTGTGGTTGATGAACGACTCCTTTCCTGCTCTCTCCCTCTCTCTTCCTACTTTTTCTGCTCTCTCTGTCTCTCTCTCTAGTTCCAAGTTTATGGATGCCACTTTTCCTTCTTGACTTAAATGGGTTCCTTCTGGTGCAGAGGGTAACAGACATGGTGTTTTTTGCTGAGGATGTCCATCTACTCGCCAGGTAAGGTTCTCGTTTCTTCTTTAGGTCGTCAATTTTCTGATGGCATCTCCATCGTTTAAGAAAGTGGAGAATGTCACCTGATCTTCTGACCTTAAGGTCGGTTTTTTCATCTGGTCCAGTGGATGGGACCATACTAGGAGGGCCAATGTACAGGCAAATTCTCTTTATCTTTGTAAGCTTGTTACTGGCTACTAGAGGTAAGGACGGGACATCAACTAACATGCCTACTCTTGACATCTTGACAGTGCTAGTACGGATGGCCGAGTTTTTGTGCGGAAAGTAGTGGAAGGGAATTCGGATGATGGGAAAATGGAAATCAAGGATCACATTCTTGTAGCTATGCAGATTATTGGGGATTGGGAGTCAGTGCACCCTCGTGTCTGCTGGCATTCGCAATCGCAGGTCCTTACCTCGCAAACTTTTCTGAGAGTTGCATCATTGACATAGTCTCTGTTCTGTCTTTGACTTCATTTTACATTACCATGTAAAGTGAATTTACTTAGTGCACTATCATGCCGAGGGAAGATCAAGAATTTTACTTTACCACCTTCAAATGTCAAGTCACTTCCTGTTCAGACGTAGATACGGGACCGACTCTTTATTCCATTACTCATATTATCATGCTATCGGTGAGGCTATCCTCATGTTAGTCTGTGGAATGCAGGATCTTTTGGTGGTCGGCATTGGAAAGTTTGTGTTGACAATCGACTTGAACAAGTTCCGAGCCAATGCTCCTTCTGGTGGCTTCACAGCGGAGGACCCAGTAGTTTGTTATATGAAAAATCCACTGGAGGGTGTGCATGTAGTTGGCGAGCACAGCCAGGACGTCACAGATCTCTCAGTTCCGTTGTATAACCCGACTTGCTTCGCATCTGCTTCCCAGGACGGCTCGGTAATATTTTGTTCCTTTCCCTGATGCACGGGCACGATTTTCTTACATGTAAACGTCTTTTCTACTTCATGCATTAGTCAGGTATGGTGGCCAATTTGGTTAGTTTTTGCTTGGGGGCATCCCTTAGAATTGTGGTAATCAGAATTCTGATGGGAGCAGCTTAAATCTTATCCACACCGAGGGGGTACTTCGTGTGTACCAAATGAGGAGTAAACGGTCTTTCTGAGCGGTCAACTTTGGTAATACATATTTATCTTGTCAGACGCTTGAGATTTGCCAAGATTCATTGATCACAGTACCTTTTCCTGGTAAAGGCTGCCTAGAGGCTGCAGTTAGGTTGTTTTCAACTTACATGCTTGGTAAAGCTGGAATAACACATATTTCGAGTCTAATGATGAATGTCGCCCTGTGCAGGTCAGTATATGGGGAGATAAGAAGAGCCAATTTACCCCCCATCATTCGCACCCAGTACACTCTGTTGCCTTCGTTTCTGCGCCTCGACGTCCCGATCTTGCAGTTTTGGTCACCGCGGTAAGCGGCATGCGATATCTCTTGTTTCCTTGAAAGTGTTAGGACGTCGTTCTTCAGAGGGCGAAGTCTTTCCCCGTGCTCGTTTGAAATGACCTTGAGGCTGCTGTAATCAGAATCCTATGTTAGAAGTAACTTATAACGGTAATCAGAATTCTATGTTAGAAGTAACTTATAAGAGTCTACATCTTTTGTAGGTGCTGTAGGTTGATGTCTGAGATGCTATTCGTTGAGTCCGTCGAACCTTTCATTCGTTTCTGATTCATTTGAAATTAATATTTCTTCGCTTTAATCTTTCCAGGGCCCCTTGAACCGGGAGCTGAAGTTGTGGGCGCAGACAACTGGTGACGGACTACCTTCCAAACCTAGTGGTGGCAATTGGCAGTGCATACAGACACTGGAGCTTAAGAGTTCGTCTTTGGATGGAAAGTTAGAGAAGGCCTTCTTTAATCAGGTCCTAGTGGTACCGCGAGCTAGCCTCATACTTCTCGCAAATGCGAAAAAGAATGCAATCTATGTGGTGCATTTGGAATTCGGATCCACTGCTGCAGCCACTCGGATGGACTACATGTCGGAATTTTCAGTTACTATACCCATTCTAAGTTTGACTGCCACAAGCGAAGGTGTTTCGGATGGTGATGGCACAGTACAAGTTTATTGTGTCCAAACACAGGCTATTCAGCAGTATGCGCTGGACCTATGTCAGTGCTTGCCCCCACCAGAGGAGCCTTCTATTGACATCGCTGGATTGGATAAGAATCTTCTCGGATCTCAAGTCAGCAGTCCGCTGGCAGGGCAGACGTTTACTCATGGGGATGCTGGTTATCCCACAATTCTCACTGAGCTGACGAGTGCTTCTATGGCAACGAGTTCCGCAACATCAGGTCCTAGCGGTAGTCCTGCTGGTCCGAGCCTGAGTTCTGCATACACAAATCAATCTGACGTATCGGTTTCATATGAACAAACCACTTCATTTTCCGAGACTACAGTTTTATTAGAGCCTAAGTTCCCAATCAAACATCAAGCTACTGAAGCTGATGTTCCTGAAGGTAATGATTCTTTAAGTCGCTTCAATGAGGCATCCAATGCGTCCAATGTGCGTCCTGTCAGCCCAGCCCAACTACCCAGTTTCCTCAAGAGACGTCCCCAGGCGGATAGTCCAACCAAGGTTTCTGAAGATGGATATGTTCTAGTTTCGGCAAGTTCAGCAGGTTCAGCAGGTCTTCCGGAGCAGGCTGACAATGCCTTAGTTCAGGAGCAGCCGCAAGTAGACTCGTTACTGACAGAAGTAGGAGGATTGGAACCGGTCTCCACCAATTCTCAAGGTGGAGATGAGGTATATGAGAAAGAGGAAGATGCCGTGTTGGGTGCAACATCAAAGAGTGGCAAGTCATTAACTGCACAGCAAAAACCAAACTCAGGTTCTGTTCATCTGATCACTCCCTCAGAGCTAATGTCCATGGTAGCTCGGTCAAAGGCCTCTGAAGTAGATAGCAATGTGCCCAGCTCTCCTCCTGCTACTACTGGAGCAGATGCTAGTAAAGTAGAAGCAAGTACTGATGAGGAGATTCCTACTTCGGATGCAGAATGTTTGAGAGCAGAGCTCACTGTCTCTACGGAGACTAGTCTTCTTGTCCAGGCAGAGAGTGCTGGTGTGAGGGATGGAGGTTACGATGAGGTTTCTGTTATGATCCCGGACGTGAAGGAAAAGATTCAAGGTACTCCAAGCGGAGAGTTCAGTAGTAAAGAGTTTAACTGGGATGGAAGTGCTACTGTTGAAAGCGGAGTAGGTGACGAATCACAACAAGTAGAGGATGGAGATACTCTAGACGAGAGGGAGCATTTGTCAAGTTCACCAGCTGATGAAGCACAGGAGCAAGCAAAAGATCTGAGTGCCAAGTCTGGGGAGGCTTCTTCCACTACAATGGCACCTTCACAATCCCCCGCTGTGGTGAAAGGCAGGAAAAACAAAAACAAGACAAATGTAGGTGGTGTGGGGGTAGGGTCAGTCCCCCCTGTCACTCTGGGGGCCCCCTTGCCAATTTCAGTATCTACTGTTGGGAATACCACCGCCTCAGAAGGAGAAAGCAGCACCAATGCCAGATTGGACAATTCGGATGCGGGTTTGGCATATCAAGTAGCCAGTATGCAAGAGTCGCTTAGCCAGGTCAGTAATCATGACTCTTTCGACATTAGTTGGTACTTTAAGCGGATACCTTGTGTTTGAAGAAACTTGGCAACTTCACAGTTTGTGCGTTGAATTTGAGTAGTTTGAGTAGCTGTTTAAGGTAGGTGCTTAATCAGCTTTTCCGCTTCTTTGTGTAGTTGGTGGCTATGCAAAAGGAGTTGCAAAAGCAGATGACTGTGACGGTCGCTACTCCTGTTTTCAAAGAAGGAAAGCGGATGGAAGGTGCTCTAGGTCAGCGGAT
The DNA here is from genome assembly GCA_948567375.1 of Lunularia cruciata. Lineage (NCBI taxonomy): Eukaryota > Viridiplantae > Streptophyta > Marchantiopsida > Lunulariales > Lunulariaceae > Lunularia > Lunularia cruciata. The sequence continues at coordinate 74,904,943 of OX419756.1, forward strand.
GGAGAAGTTGCTCAAAGCACATGTAGATGCCATGTGGGCCCGAATTCAAGAAGAGAACGTGAAAAAGGAGAAGCTTGAACGAGATCGTGTGCAGCAGTTAACAAATCTGCTGTCAAACTCTCTCAATAAAGATCTTCCTGCAACGGTGGAGAGGATTTTCAAGAAAGAGTTGACCACTATTGGACCAGTCATTGCTCGTCTAGTGACTCCAAGCGTGGAGAAAACCACCCTTACTGCTGTCTCAGAAGCTTTGCAGGTGCTTACCACATGTTATTCAAACCTTATGATTCAAATCCTTGGGTTTTGCCAGGCTTACCTACTCCTGACTTCAGTCAGTTCATGGCTTTGGAAGTTGCTGTTTGTATTTAACATCTTGTTAAGCACTCGTTTAAAATTGCATTGCTTGTTGAGAGTAACTTCTGAAAGAAAGAATTGTCTTGAGGTTCTGTATTTCACCAGCAGCTAGTCTTTCAAATAGTGAAACTTACACCATTTTAGTTCCTCGGCCAGGTTCAGGTCCTCTTTTCTATTTATTACATTGAACATGGCGTTTTGAATTGTGCAGAAAGGCTTGTTAGAAAAGGTCACACCTCAATTGGAGAAGGTTGTGGCAACAAAGCTTGAGGCTGCAGTGACGAGACAACTACAAACCCAACTCCAGATCGTATTGAGACCTGCCCTGCAGGTATGCAGCCTTTTGTTTTATGGAAGCTTGCAACTATTTCTGTTTAACACGGTGGCTGAATATGCAGCAAAATTTGTCGAGGGTGATGTGCGTCCCAACTTACAGATCATATCTTTCATGGTTAGGAAGGCATTTGCATTGTGTATGCATGACTAGGACGCCGTGAAGAACACTTGAAAAATGTGAACATCGGGACATTGATCTGTAAATTTGTGTTCCTGTCTCCATTTACAGGATGCACTTCGGTCATCCTTCGAGACAGCAGTTATTCCAGGTTTTGAGCGATCTTGCCAAGCTATGTTTGAACAAATAGATACTACGTTTCAGCGGGGTCTGGCTGAGCATACAGCTGGCGTTCAACAACAGTTTGAAGCTTCTCACTCTGCTCTAGCTTCTAGCCTTCAGGTCAGCTCCTCTTAAATTCAAAATTAGTGGTGTATGTGAGAACAAGAATTGCGTGGTCTAATTTAAAGAGGTACTATTATTGTTGGGACTGAAGAATCTACGGTCGCATCTGCAAGAGGCGATTTACGTATCGCATTGTTGTAGGAAGCCGAAATTAGATTTAAAGTTGTCAGGAGAAATGGAACCTGAGTGAATGGATTACGTACCATTGTAACCTGGACGAGTTAGATCAGCCGGTAGTGAGCAATAAAGCACTGGCACACACTTATCCGTCAGTACTGTTGTTCTACAGGACACCATAATGTCAGCTTCATCTTTGGCGACGTCTCTGAAATCCGAGCTAAGTGAAGGTCAAAGAAAGTTGATAGCTTTGGCGGAGAATGCAGGAGCTAACGCCGCAAGAGCATCTTTAACTGCCGTGAAGCAGAGCAATGGAGGTCTTCCTGACAAGGTTTGTGAGATGGTCCCTTGAGCCACCATTTTAAAATGAAACAGAAGTCTGTAACCTAGGAGATGAACTCTTCATAGATGAGCCAGGTCATGAACTGGTATCCGCTTTCGTGAAGTTTCCAGCTATCTATCTTGTACTTGGTCAGTAAAAGGTTCATCAAAACCTGTTCTGGAGTGAAGTTTGTATATATTAGGAAACAATTGTTCTGCTTTCTGGAATCTCTTCTAGGTGACTAAACCGAACATCATTTAACGTGCAGGTCTTATCCCTTCAGCACCTGGAAGAGTCTCTCGATCCTACTATTGAGTTAACCAGATTAGTGAATGAGCGTAAACTTGAAGAGGCCTTCAACAAAGCTTTATCACTCAGTGACGTTGCCACTGTATCCTGGCTCTGCAATCAGGTATGGTTTTCACGTGATGGTTTTACTGCCATGGTCAGGGTACGTAATGATGGATACGGTGTTTGTCCTCAACCAGGGGGATGTACATGCTGTTCAATCTTTTCAGTTGGTTTTACTCCTTACCGTGTATTAGTATGTGAAGAATTCAGACTCGATGTTATTACCTTGATGATGGACAAAATTACACATTTTACTTGAAATACTCTACCTTCATACTTCGTTTTTTATAACATTTCTCTAACGAACTAACGAATAACGAATTGATGTCTGACAGGTTGACTTAAAGACACTCTTCTCCATGGTTCCTCTACCTTTGAGCCAAGGGGTACTTCTATCGTTGGTGCAGCAACTCGGTTGTGACCTTGGTAAAGACACAGCACACAAACTTGAATGGATCAGGGAAGGAGCCCTTGCCTTGAATCCGAAGGATCCTGTCCTTGCCCCTCATATGCGACCTTTCCTGGAACAACTTTTTCAAAATCTGCACCGACAGATGCACCTAACCGCTACCGGTGGTGAACTTGCCAACTCCATGCGACTTGTCCTTCACGTGGTGAACTCGTTGCTTACAGCATGCAAATGAACGTACCCTCGAAATTGAGGATGTCATCCAGTGGATTCGGTTCAGGACCACACGCTATCCACTGACAGGTCCTGAAGTCCTGTAGGGTTGTATTAGTTTCTGGCTCAGAAATCCATGATTGAAACCACTTTGTACAGTTACGGGGAGATATGTGTACGAAAATGCCCAAGCAGTGAGACTGTAGAATTTCCAGAGGAGAATCTCTTGGGTGATGGCAGTATAATTGTATCAATTTTGAAATCTAGTGTCTATCGCAGAAACTTCGTTTGCAAGACAGGCATACTCCCTGTTTTCTGTTGATATCATCTTCATTCAGTCACTGATGTAGGACTGCTGACGACAAGGGATTATGATGTCAAAATTAGAAGCCATGCGGGGTAATTCCACAGCAGACTTGCTTCGCGCACTGTCATAAAGTGTGCAGCTTTTGTTGGCTAGGAGGCTGACTGTAGAAGGCGATGTAGCAAAGTTAGATGTAGTATGTTTTAGATGTGACTTATATATGCTTTAGTGAGGAGATGGATCACTCCATTTCCATTCTCATAAACAACACCTTAACATGACGCCTTATTCCGGATGCCAATTGAAGATCTAGCTCTCTTGGCAGTCCTGATAGGCAGTCGTCATACACTGATTTGTGGGTTGTGTAGGTTGGGTCGAATGACGGAGTGGTGTAGGACTCATGTGTATATTGTCAGAAATCGACCATCCCTGCTTGTGGTGTCTTGAACTGATCCAGCTGTATTAGAAAAGTTGGTAAACGTATCTTCTTGCAGGAAGGTTTTGAGATCTTCGGGCTAAGTATGGGTGACATCACGTCTTGTAAAATTTCAGAAGTTTGATGAAGAAAGTCGAGTTTCTCGATAAGGTCGTTATATGTGGTTCTCGATTATCAAGGATGCTTCTCCTGAAGTGATACACTTGCTCACACGCACAATGAGTTGCAGGTACCGAAGCATCAGAAACATCACGCTAACCCCTCTACGCAGATTTACGCATGCTTACCCTACATTTAATTGAAAGTTATGATGATCTTTAATAGGTTACCACAATGAGTCAGTGTTAGTCTGGTAAGGCGTGGGTATGGAACTGGGTTGTTTAGAACGGGTTCCTGTTCCATTATAAAATATGTGGGATTGGAAGAATTTGGAAATTTGTTGTACTCCATTTGTTTTACCCGTAGGAGATAGCATCTGTCTTTGTAGAGCAGAAGTAGTCGGCCGAGTCGTGTGCTTCTTCAAATGTGACTTCAGGTTTTGAGTTCTTGTCAATTTTTGATAGACAGATTGACTTGTGGGATTGGAGTTTGGAAATTTATGTAACTCATGTTCTCGTAGCAAATAACATGTCCTTGAACAGCAGAAGTAGCCGGCCGAGTCGTGTGCATCTTCTAATGTGCTTTTAGGTTTTGAGTCAATCTGTGGAAGACGGATTGACCTGACAGGCATGATTTTACTCGTGGCCGAGAGATTTACAAGCGGCAAAATGATACCGTTAGGTTTCATTTTGGGGGTTCTGTCTTTGTTTCCTTATTCGTGACGGTGTGCAAGAAGCTGGAAGTGGTGGACGCATTCCTTATACCAGCTCAAGTATCAAAATTTTGTAACTTGTCATTCAAGAATTTTCAAGTTTCTTTAATACGATACGCAGTTCAGCCCTCAGTATTGGACACTTATTTGGCTACTAGATGTTCCTTCACCTTTCTTCAGAAATATTCTTCTGGAGAAATTTCGCTCAATTTTCATTCTGGACCAAGAAACTCGAGTCTAATTGTAGAGGATCATTGTTTTACGAGACTTGGGAAGACATGGAGTAAAAATATCGATGTTTCGAGCGGAAACAGAGTTCGTACTCTGGAGAGTTGACACCTCCAAGAGTACCGTTTCAATGAGTATTCGATAAGTTACTTATGTGACAACTCTACCTTCGGTAAGTTGTATTACGAGCCTACCGATTCGTTATGCGGCGTATGCTCTACCGTCGTCAGAGCCTTAGTTAGGTGATATTCCTCGTCGTACACTGAATCAGACACTAGCGACTTGGGGCATGGTCTGGAAAGTAGGTCGGTAATAACCTAATAACTTTCTTCTATCGTTGGATCGCAAGTGTTGTTTCAGTTGAACACTACCCGAAAAAGAATACAAGGAGCTGACGGACAAAGAGATGATTATGTCAAAGCAGTATGAGGGGAGAGAACTGAATGCTGGGACGCATGAATTTGGACGATGTTTGTCTCTGTCAAGCACTACTGTAGCATTAGTCTCTCGTTGGGCTAGTGGCCACGAAGTAAGCTCTTTAATCGAATACACCAGTGTGATTGTGAATGTATGTCATGCATTGCGAGTTGCCCGTTGACAAAGTTCGGAGAATTCTTTTCTAAGAGGGTACCGGACTAAAGACTGGCAATTAGCGGCTAAATGTGGGGAAATGGATTCACAATATTATGTTTTATGTATCGGATATAGTTGGAAGCCTGAACGAATTTTTAAATATGCGTCCATCATTAATTTTGGACTCTTTACCATGCATTTACTGTTGATCCTGGAATGTAAAGTCTTGGGACTTACATTGATTGATTGCAAAGTTAACTTGTCTTTTGCCACGTGAAGATTGGCATTTTTGAAGATAGAAGCCTGATCAAATCTTAAACCATGCATCTATTTCTGACTTTGGAGTATGAAGCCTTGGAATACATGGATTGATTGATGATGGTCGCAGATTGTTGTTTTGGCTAGTGAATATAGTCAAAGCATCCATATAAGATCGGAGTGGAGTTCCAGTGTTCTATGTTGGCCAAGATCATAAGACAGTAACGGGGAGACTAACTAGTAACTGCTGAATTCAAAATGTAGAGTTCCAATGTAGAGTATTTGGTAGACCAAGGTTAGATGATGATTTGGGGATGTAATTAGTTACTAGGCATCCAAACCCGAGAACGGTCACGATTTTTTCTAGGCCCATATATAGGGGTGGTATTGTCTAGAATCTAAAACTTAAGGATGCCTCTCCAACATCAAGACTTGAAGATGATGTGAAGAGGAATCATTTACGAGGGTACGAGGAGTGTGGGTGGGCCAATTATATAAACTGGAATCAGAAAACCTAAAAAACTGCTGGCATTAAACTCTGACCTTCTTGAAGAATTCAGTAACAAGATTTAATAATTATTTGGTTATAATATTCTGGTTTGAAGTCTGCCTGAGATCATCTTTGTATCATTTTAGAATCATCCAAGAAACAATGGGAGAAAAATAGTCACCTACAAATGAAATTTTACAAAACATATATATGTTCTTGAGATAGCTTAGTTTTGCAATTTTAAACTCTAAAGGGTGAATGACTAGCAGCAAGGGTAAAAGCTCTATTTTTTGGAGCTCTAGAATAGGAAACTTGGCAAGATATTTTGGAATATTACTTTCATTGAATATCTTGGTGTTTCTTCTTTTAGACTATTGGAGCTCTTGGTATGTTCATCCTACAAAGACAGTAATCACAAAACTGGTTGAGTATCATAGAGATTATACAGATTTTGATCTTCAATTGAGTTTCCATAATTTTTTAATCTCAATAATAGATACTGCCATGATCTAAGTGATATAAAATTCAAAACCATAGAATGGTACATTTCAAAAAAATGTCAAGAATCTTCATATATTTTCCTCTTGGTTTAAATGTAGTTGCAACATTCATATTAAATATTGATATCTTAATTCTAAAGAGACAAAAATGATAAGATATCATATTGCTTATAAGTCATTTCAGAAGAATTTGTGAGTATAGTATATTTTAAAAAATATTTCTGGTCAAATATTATATGTATTAAATATTTATTATTATAGTTGGGGAAAATAAAAAAATTTATTACAATCAATGTACTACTTGGACTTCAAATGCTTATGAGTGTAAAGTGGTAATTTTAAACTTAAAATTAAAATATAAAAATTAACTACTAAGGACAATAAGTCTATATTTTGGATATAAGTTCTCAATTACCTGCCATTGTAATCTTAGAACCTAATATTTTACTTAGGAATTTATATTTAGAATTTTTTGAGTTGTCTCTATCATAGTTTTATTTTCTAGATAGATCAAGCTCTTAAGTTCAAAAATCACTTATCTCCATTGGTTATTCACTTTAATTTTAGAACATTCATTAATATGTGGTGGTCTAAGTACTGCAAGTTCAATTTTACTTCTTTTCTTAGTGGAACTCAACAAATTTACTTTACAACAAGGTAAATCTATCATTATGGATATTTTCAAACATTTTGGTAGTATGTATGAAAATGAATTTGAATTTGACACAATTTGAGTTTGATTGTAAATTTTGGAATCAACGCTCATATGTATTAGAGCTTTTACTTATGTAGTTTTTATATGTTAATTTTTATTCAGCTAATAATGGTTTTCTGAATAATTTAAATTTTCCTTAGTATTAACCCATAATTTTTCCTTGTTACTTTCTTATTATTCATTGTCTTTGTCTATGTAACTCTTTTATTGAACTCTTCAAACAAATATAATTTTATGAAATTATAAGGAATAGTAAGAGAAGTAGTCAGATCAATTTTGTAAATAAATATTATTTGGTTTTTATAAATTTTTGAACAATAAATTTATGATTGAATAAATATTAAATTATTTTTTTCATATTTCTTTTCAGAAACTCTATATCAGGGATGTCATATCTATTATGTTCTCTTAGTATATGTGGATGATTTTTTCATTTTGTAATATATTAATATTATCAAAATGAAAGCCATTATTGATTATAAATATTAGACCTCCTAAATATAACATATTACTTACTATGGTTAAAAAAGAATTAATATATATTTTTACTCCTTTTTTAAGCTCGTATCAAGTTAAGAACATTAATTAGGTGGTTCTTTCAAAATATTCTTGAAAGATAAAGTAATAAATTAACTGTTATTGAGTTTAAAGTTTAGATTATCAAGAGATTGGCTTTTGAATGTCTTATGACCTTTTTAACCCAACTCAAGTACCCTTTTCATGGATGAACAACTTATTTATATTTAAAAAGTTTATGCTAAAACATAAGGATAGATGTGAAAAATATATTTTATTTACTTAAAGCTAACGAAACAACAAAATCCTCCTATATGAAAATTATGAATTGAAGGAATTTCCTTTTCAAATTTCCTTTTTACTTTTATATTATAGTGAGATAATATAAAAATAAAAATAAATTTCTTTACATCAGTTTATGGTAAATATTCTATGATACACCAACCTCACTATCTCATAGATTTAAACATAGACCAAACCAAACTTGTTTCAATGGTCTCGCTAAAGTTCCTACATACGAAGGAAGAAGCTAATACTGTTATTATCTTCAAAAGAAAGTCACTCATTGGTTTGTTACACGGGATGGTTCATTGAAAGACGCTCTCTAGGAAAGAATCTCTCATGAAACAAGTTTGATATTGGGTAATTTTATTAGCTTTAAATATCAGACAACTTTAAATACTTAACTCACCATTGACAAAAGAACTAAATGTCTAAACTATTGTTTCTATTTTCTTTTTCTCCAAAAAATGTACTTATAAGTTTATTTAAGCGAATTTAGATGTACAAATTTTATATCAAACCAAGAATAAAATTTTTTTCTATCTTAACTGAATTTTTAATGATTAAATAATCTAGTGTGCAAAATTTACTTATAATTAGTTGAGCAAATACCTAATCTTCTTTTAATTCTAGAAATTTCTACTTAAATATGGCTCAAGAAGCTAGGTTATCTTATTAAAATAACATAAACTTGAGAGAATTGTTATACTAGCAACAGGTTTAATTCTACATTACACTTTAAATTATTTTAATGATCATTTTAGATTTACATAATAATTTAAATGTTTTTGGGAGATTTATAAATTGTATACTATATTTAAACCTTGGTTAAAATTTGCATAAGAGAAATTTTATCAATATTTTTCTAATTAGATATTTCATATACTTATTCTGGTAAATCTTTAAACTTATCTATTTGTAACAAAAAGCATTACAATTAGTGAAGGAAATACATCCTTTTGCAGAAAAGAGCTATAGTTACCAAATGGCCAATCCTTAACTTATCTTATGGTGAGATTTTTACTTGCAATTTATCAACAAACTAATTAACACTTGAGTTATTTATCCTTTTTTAAAGATTTATTGTAAGAGATATATACTTATTTCTAATTTCAGCAACTTTGATGACCTTTTTCCTTACCATCTCTGCTAATTTTAGTCAATATTATTTTATTATATTAATGAATTTTCTGTTTAATGAACTTATTATCTCTTTATATTTTTCATCTCAACTATCAAACCTAGAATTCATCTCTTCACCTTCTCTTTCTCAAGTCAACTTTTGTTGATTGTAGTGGTCTTGATAGAATTAGACATTGAACAACTCATAATGATGTATTATTTTCATATATGTATAAAATAATCTAAAGAACTAGAAGATGATTGAGTATCTTCAATCATCCTCTTATTCTTGAGATTATTTTAAATTTTATACCAAGAAAACCTGCTTGATTTTATTAAAAAATTGCTTGGGTTATATCCAAAAAATCTGATTGATCTATTAAAAAATTAGTTGTGTTTGTCTTGGATGATCTCTTGAATTAATCATAATTATATATATATATATATATATATATATATATATATATAAAATAAATACTAGTTAAGCAAGACTTCTTACAATTTTTTTTTCATTTTGATTATAATTTAGAAGTAATCCAATTTTTTCGTTGATATTTTAATTATCAAAGTACAAGTGATTCATGGTTTTGATACATATCATGCTTACAATGCACATATTAGTATACTCATGTATTATAGTAGTAATTATGGCTGAGTTGAAATCTTTTATCCTTCTTTGAATCTTAAATGAATCAATTCCACAAACATGTTGATTATCTTATGTAGAACAACACAGATCTGCTTCTAAATCTGTATGATTTAGTGTAATACACACCCTTGTAAAACTCCACTAGAACAAAGAAAGTTTAAAAATGTTTTTGATACTAAAGAGAATGAGTCTCCTTTATGAATAGTATACTTTTGTCTTAAGATATTGAATAATAAGTGGTCTTGAATAGATGTATGACATTTAAAGAGAAGAGTGAAACCACATAGGAAAAATGAAGGATAGATGTTTGGCATTTAAATGGACGGTGGTCTTGAATAGATGTGTGGCATTTAAATGGATGGTAGGATCTGGTGCATATTTACATATACTAATATTATTAGTTTCACCTTCTTGAATAGAAGCTATTTTTTCTTTAAAAAATCTGTCTTGCTTGTCTGGGAACCACTTCCACATCACAACATCATGAAATATAAAGAATTTTGATCCATGCTTCAATCACAAGTAATACTTCCATACAATAAAAAAGAAACCCCTTGAAAGTACATGCAAGTGAACATGATCTCCAATTGATTTTATTTCTCATAATTTTGGAATATGAATAAATGGTACACCATAAATTCAAAAAATTGATTGAGAATCTTTATAAATCTTGATAGTTTAAACTACAACAATAATTAGTTATCAGAACATGATTGAATATATGATCTTATATATAAGTTTGTTCTAGAAAATTATGAGTAGATTATAAATTTTCAAATATTATATCTATTAACCTTATAGGCAAATAACTATATCAAATACAATTAATTGACTACAAAAATCCGGAGAGTACAGATTGTGATCTTGAAATTAAAATCTAAATACTAATACTAAGGACAATTACTCTAAGATTTTGGATTATAAGTTTGTGAAGGTTAATCATGTAGTTGTATGTATTATACATGGTTTTCTGTGTCTAATAAATATTATTTTCTTGATAGGTCAAGATATATGTTCAAAATCACTTATTTCACTTCAATTTGAGATTTCTAATTACAATATGATTGTCTAAGTATACAAGTCTAGTGTACTCCATTAATTTAATTTCAAAGATGGAAAATCTAATTTTTTAGATAATTTCAATATTTTGATATAATATGTGATTGGTGAAATCTAATTTGACACATGGATGGTGAGTGAATTTTTTTTATCTTGCATTGAATTTCTATCAAACCTCATGGTTTGAGCTTAGAGCTATCTTGGTTTTTTATATGTTAAATTAATCTATTCTACCTATTTGTTTTAGTTTTTCCTGATTATTTAAGACTTAGTTTGTGGTATTTATTAGTTTTGTATTATCTTTGTTCTGATGATTTTTTCTGGACTTCTCCATAAGTATAAATTAATAAAAATTATAAAGAGTACTAAGAAAAGTAATAAAATAAATTTTGTAAATAAATTTCATCATAATTGGTTTTTTGTAGTTTTTTCATAATAAATTCTTGATCAAACAACTATAAATTAAGCTTTGCTTTTATCTTGGTTCAAATCTAGTTATTCTAGATATCTTAAGTATTTGTTCTTAACAAGTATTAATTAGTTTTATTTGTTTCCTGTTTCTAATTGATGAGTTGCTCATGGAGTCTTGAAATTGTAAAAAGAGAAAGACTAAATTTATATATTCCAAATGATAATTTTTGCTAATTATAACTTTCCTTTATGTATAAATATTTAGTTTCATGCAAGACCTCCAAATTAATAGCATACTCATTATATTGGTTGAAAGACAAACATAGATTGTCTAATTTTACTATCTCGAAAGCTCCTATTAAGTTGAGTAACACTAATAGGATGGATTTCTTTAAAATATTAAAAAATAAAATAAATTAATTAAAGATTATTAGGATAATTAGATTTCAAACCTTGATGCTATTCTATAAGAATAAATATATTATATGAAAATTATGATTTGAAATAAATTTTTTCCTCCAATAGTGTTAGTAGGATAAAAAATTTTTTTGGATCTTCCGTAGTAAATACATTATGATACCTAACTATCATTATAATGTTGAATTAAAGAGAATCAAACTTTCTTTATAATATGATTTATGGAAGGAATCTCTCTAAAGTGGCTGTATATGAGAAAAGAAGCTAGTGAATAAATCTAATATGTTTTATTTCAAACGAATGACCCACTTGGTAGCTTTGTTCATAGTGTGGTTTCTGGACAGATTCTTTCTATGAGACTCATAAAAATAAAACAGGTTAGACTCTTAGTAATTTAATTAGCTCTCAACATCAGAGTACTTCTTATAACTGTTCTTATAACTATTATTCATTTATAACTATTTTACTGAATTTTCAATATTTCTTATAACTATTTTACTGAATTTTCAATATTTCAAAATACCAAGAGAACGTAAAAAATAAGTTTGTTGAAGAAAGGTTACTTAATATTTACATTGTGGTTCAACAATTGTGTTTTCTTCTTTTACTTCTACAAATATCTACTTGAATATGGTTCAAGAAGTTAGGATTGTGTTCTTTACCTAACAAAATAATTTCACATGAGTTTTATATAAGCAATATGTTTAATGCTGAACTATAGTTTAAATTACTACTTTGGATTGATATAATCTTTTCTATGATACTTCAATCTTAGATAAAATATTTAGTTTGAACAAAACTCTAAAAAAAATATCTTACATACTCATAGTAAATATGCAAATACATCTAGGTCTAACCACAATATATTCCAATTAATAAAGGAAATATTAAAAAGAAGAGCTACACTTATTATAGATTATATCCTTAAATCTTCTTTTAACATATTTTAGATGAGACTTTTAATTCAATTTATCAAAAAACTCATGAATTGTTGCATTGCTCATCTTTATCCTATTTTAAGATTATTATGAGATATATTTTTTATTTCTAATTTCAGCAACTTCTATGAACTTTTACCTACTCAATTGTGTTTTATAATATTGATAATTTTCTTTTTTTGATCAGCTTAAGAATTAAGCTATTGATCCAGGTCAAACTTATAGGCTGCGTGTATAGTTGTTACATTGTAAAATCAATTTTCCTCTTTTGCACCCTTCTTCCTACTCTTTCAAGCACAATTGATTTGATTGATCTAGCTCTGCAATATCTTATCATGCTCCCCATCTTCTAGATCTAGAACATTTAATTATGCCAGATTTATGGAAGATCTTATACATAAAATGAATTATTTTATTTTTCATTACCTCTATAATTAATTTTTCTCTAATATCCACCTAGGGTTCAAGAGGCATTGATTGCATACTTCACTAAAAAGTTCAGTAATTAATAATCACAAGTTGATTACACATGAACATAATGAGACATTAAGTTTTTCTTTTGTTAGCTAATTAGACTATTGTGTTAGTCTGATTTTATTTATCCACTGAGAGATATTGCAAGTTACCATATATGTTATAAAATCCTATAATATCACTATTTCCCACTAAATTATTTACCAAATATGCTCAACATTAGCATGTGATTATAAAAAATAAAATAATAAAAGTTATTTGAATGAATATAATGTAAATTTATCTATGTATATGAATCTTGCATATATGTTTTAGAATAGATGAATGAGGAGCTACCCTTAATTAGTTTACAAGACATCTCATGAACACATTATTCTTAATTATAGATTCCAGTTATGTTATTTAATAAATTTTTTTATCTATCATAGAAGTAAACATTTGTATGATTTGGTAAGTATCATTTATTCAAAAAATATTTGAGACTTTAAATGGTAATAAATAAATAAATAAATAAATATCAAGAAGGGAATAATAATAAACACAGAAATACTACAAGATGAAAATTTCATAGTTTATTTTTTCCAAACCTCAGACGGTTTGATACTCTTCAACACGTGTGAAGGAGAAGGTATTTTCTTTTTAATACCAAATATGAATGCTCTATCGAAACTAATAGAGATAATAACCACATCAGAATGCAAATAATCCATTATTGACGTACTTATTTCGCCGCGTCCCATATTCAGAAATTATCCCGTCTTACCTGTACTAATATCAATATTAGCATCCTATTGAAAGAAAAAGGCGACCATGTAGAACACAATCTAAGCCTTGTTGAACAAAATCCAACTTTTCTCATCAAAATCTGTATTACCTGTCTGAAACACAGTTTCACATCACAGCAACACTAAAAATAAGAACTTTGATTCAGAGTAACTGTTATGCTTTTGATCCCGTACTAATATTCCCCAAGTCATAAAAAAGTTCAAGCAAAGTACATGCAAGAAAACCTGCACTTTAACAAGTGTTCAATCAAGAAAGACAATTCACAAGGTTGCTAAACAGCTAGCTGCATAATGTATAGTACTAGGAATTCCTCCTACGTCTACAGTATTATGGTCTGACGATTGTTTGATTTGTCTCTTAAAGTGTGAAGTATTGGGTTTTGTGAGCACAATTCCTGAGCTACTCATTGGTGGGAAACTGCAGGCTCTTGTCAGATATGGTTTCCTCGAGAACTGTTGATCAAGAGAATCAAGAAATATATTGAACATTAAAATGATGAAAGGGACAGGGGAAGTAATCTGTTGCCAATGTTTATCTTGCATGATCTACTAGTGGAGGAACTTTGAGGTGTGAGTATTTTGGCTGAAAAGAAATGGGAGACTGATAGGAGGAGATGCAGTAGATCCTCTATGGTCCCATCGATGGCGAGAATACAAATTATGCTGGTTACCGAAATCAGGCCGACTACATTCAGATCCCATTCTTCTTCACATTGACCCAAAAAAGGCACTTCATCCTTTTCAAAGGAATTCGAGTATCGTATGGTAATTTAAGAGTGATACAGAAAGAGGCCATTTGAATAGCTAATGAACAGTGGTTGAAACCACATGGAAAATGTGGAAGATTTCGTATAAAGGTGTTAGCAGGGTGAAGTTGCGCGGTCACTCTCAAATGAAAAAAGAGGGACCTCCTCACCAATTATCCCTTAAAACAAGGTTTAAGGGCTCGTTGACAATGATTGGTAAAACATCTTTTACTAGACGGAAGTAGAGGGGATAGTATCAAATTTGGCTTTCATAGACCTTACCTGGAATCCAAAGAGTTAATGCCGTTTCATAGAATCACAACCAAAACTACAAAGCTCAGCTAATATCGTCGAATACCGCTTCCCTAGTCAAGCAGACATTTCCATTTAGTTGAACATTCTTTCTGATTGCGTGATTAGTCTACGCATCGATTAAGACAATGCTACTTCCCTGAAAATATACAAGGGAAGAATCAGAGGAAAATTACAAGGATAAGGTATACTTTCAGTCAAAGACCCTCTGGTATTAGATTCGCTTTAACATTCCACATGCTCGGAGTACACAGTGAAAACTCACGATGTCCCGCTCATATTTGTGAATAAGGATTCATACCCACCTTTTGCATAGATTACAGCTTATCAATTTGTTATGAGCTTGAAAACATATGCTTCTTCAGGACAGTGCAAGTTGAGTGTCTATTGTACACAGATCTGAGTTAAGCTAGATCAATGCAATTGGTTAGGATTTCATTCATGTTTGGTAATGGATTCCTACCCACCTTTTGACAACTATGAGAGAAAGATTGTGAATTTTCAGAGGAAGCTCCGAGCATATGTAATGCTGAAAAATATCTAACACGAGGGTCTTGTGCTCATTGATCCTGAAGCTAACCAACTTTGATTCGAGCAGGTAAATGGATTCAGATGAGGATGAGATATAGGATCTTCAGATCCGAAGTGCATCTAATTACGTACCAGATACGAGGAAAGATCAACACATTGAGATTGTGAATGTCTAGTGGGTCCGATAAGCATGTGCATGCTCCAAATCAAAGGAGTAGTGGACCGCCTTCTTGGGACTGTAGTCGTTGGTCATTTACCAAACCGATGGATGATGATGATGATTTTTGAGGCAAAAGCTTCAACAAAATCTAAAGAATGGTAGTCTCAAAACTTTTCGAATTGATGAATTTCGTTTTGGTCTCCGAGCAACCCAATTGATACCAAGTGGGTCCTTCGGGAATGTGTGCATATGACCAGAGTGCTAGATCTCTCTTTTGTCGAATCCTTGGCTCTAAAATGCCTGTCATTCAATGCTGAGGAGAGTACATACGTCTACTACCACTACATTTGCACCTGGATCAGCAGCAGCAGTGGAAGATCCGAGGAGTTTGTTTGGCTTTTGATTATAATGATTATAAGGTGCCTTCAATAAAAGTTGGCCTCGTTTACTTCAAATCATCCACTTGCTTCGTCAACCCTTCTCATATCACATTGAGTCCTCAGTGTGCGAGAAATTCCAGAGTCAACAAGTTCATGCGAGTGTATTCAATTCCGTCGAGGATTCTTTCGCCAAGCACATGTTCTTGGAATGTACGATTTGGGAGAATTCTGGATTGACAAGGTCAACAATCTGCAAGCAAGGCTTTCTGAAGGTTTAATTAGCGTTGAGTGGAAAGAGGTTATTGACCATCGGTTTGACTTCCGAAATTAGAAAAGCTCGTTGTTACCTCTGGAAGAAAGAACTACAGTGCTCGATGGAACTAGTCTTGAGTAGAAGACGAGTAACTATATTTCCACTTTCTGATTCACGATTGAATGGTTATGATGAGATGGCGAGGAGGAGATGTGGAGACGAATGAGTCGTCTAAAGAATCACCATTTGCTGCACTTTGGCTGCTCCAGAGTAACCATTGAATATGTATCTATCCAAACTTCCAAAGGCAAGGAAGGTTGGTTGAAAGCACATTGTGTGTGTAAACTTTTGAGTCATCTGATCAGTATGTTGGAGGGTAAGAACAGTGTTGGTTCCTTTGGGGTAACACAGGCTTGCTATTCGTTGGGTAGAGTATCACAACGTCGACAACTCGGGGGCCTCTCTCTCTTGTTTGTGCCTTGTACTCCTGTCGCCTTTCCTCCGGAGTACCATTTGTATACATACATTTCTCACTCTCAGGGTCGATCGAAGGGGATGTCGCAGTAATTCTAACTGATGCCGCAATCAAAACTTTTCCATGAAACACTGTGGAGATAACATTTCAACCCTAGTAAATAGAGATGGAAACTGTAGAATTCCTTCTTCTGTTTCCTCCCCATTACGTCGGACTTTCGTGCTGAGAAGGATAGTATATGCTTTTTCAATCCCAATTTAGATGGATGTGGATCGAGTTTTGCACGAAGCGTAAGAGCACTTATCTTAGCCTTATCAAATACAACCTGATCACCATGCACAGATTGAATCACTGGGTAGTCAAGCGAGAGGTGGCTGTTGCCCATCGGTCCCCTCTTGTCAATGCGAAGCCAGCCTTCAGACCTAAGCAAAGGGTCGCCGAAGTCGGGTTACGTATGATGGAATTTACTTTACACGAGGTCGTCTATAATTTGAAGAATGTGAGGACCTAAATACTGAGAGGAATATTTCATTTGGCACTAGAAAGATGGATCCAGTTCCGTGACCCTTCGTCTTTCGTGTCAAGCGCAGAGTATCAGTCACAAAGAAGAGGAAAAAGGGTACAGGCTTTCCTCATTTGAGTCACAGCACCTTCACTCGAAACTTGCGTGAGATACAAGCCGGATTACAGATATGCGGCCTATGCCAAATTTTTGGGATTCCTTTTCTGGTAATATAGAGTACAGAAAGAGAACAGCCAGATCATATTTTATTTGGGGACCCTTCCCGACAAGCATTGTGACTAACAAGTTGGTCCTTTTGAGCATCGAGGAAAGAGAAGTAAGGGGCTGTGGTGTTCGAATCTAGTTGGAGGATAAACAGGTAAGTGTTGTTGGCAGAGAAGTAGAGGGAAGATCGAATTCGTAAGAAGACCGGAGTTGGTGGGACGAGGTGATTCATCAGAACCATAACTAGACGTGCTGATTTTCTCTACAACCAAAACTTTTCTTGATTTAGCTGCTTGATTTTTCCCAGATACGAAGGCAAGTTGTCGAGTCTCTTTTCGTGCATCTGGTTATCGCTGCCATGTCAACAACATATGACTCTCGCTTGAAGCTTTGACGTTAAGGGTAGCTTCATATCTTGCCATCTGTTCCGGGTGTCGATCAACTTAGGGTGGTCCACACTTTGAATGACTTTATTGGCTTAGAAAGGGAGCGCTTTTTCCTGATTGACTACAGGTGGTGAGTTTAAGATTTGGGCATCAGTCTATCCGTCCGTTGTCCTGAATCAATAACAACTAGAGGTCCAAGATGGTCCATCTCCAGATCCATCTTTCCATCCATCCGTTCTTTCTTATCAAGTCGACGATGCCTGTCGGTCTAGTTTGCATTATCACGAGAACATCACCAGGTGAAACTAAGACAGAGAGAAAGGGAGAGAGATCTCGCTTTTTAACGCTTAGGCCCTCTCAGCCAAGAATAGTTGGAGGGAGGGATGTTAGTTACGGTACTTGTCATATCACAACTGTTTTTGAAGTGATGTCAGAAGAAGTGACATTGGCAAATGAAGCTCTGGACTGGACTGGAGTCTAGAGGTCCTCCTCTGCTGCTACTGCTGCCTGATAGAGATAGAGATAGAAATCGAGTGAAAACTATTATTACCTGGCCCCATGTGAAATCCGCCCGAAGAAGTGAAGCGAGACGGGACGAGTTAGATGCTCGCAGATAAATTCACTGCCTGCCAGCTGCCAGGAAGAAAAAACCGGAACGAGACCGAGATCCACAGTGCTAGTGCGGTTATTTTAACTCTTGTGAGTATCTAGCCAACATGAGAAAGAGTAGACCCACATCTCCATAGCCCAACCCATATGATAGATAACAACGGAGATTTGATCTAAGGGAAGGAAAGGAGGGACGTTTGCTAGTAGTGAGTGCGAGTGTGTGCAATGTGAGGCAATTTCCTGAATAATAAAGTATGGGAGCATACAGTAGTCCTATGCATGCATGCAAGCAGACATGCAGGGCCCCCTCCCCTTCCTTCCTTCCGTCCCTGGCCCTCCCTCCGGCCCTCCTTCCCCACCCGGCCCCAGGACAGACAGAGTGGAGACTTTGGTGCCATGTTCGTCTTCCTAAGTTCACTGATGGGTTTCGCCTTATCTGTCAGCAAAAGGGAACACTATGGACATGATCACCATTACAGTTAATGCTGCCATGAGGGCCGATTGGGGGCCAGCTATACTCCAACTAGATTATTCCCAGTCTTCCCCCATTGATTCCGCCTCTGGTTATTCCTGGCCCTGTTCAGATCCTCTTCATTTCTTCCGCCTTGTTCAGTTCTCCTTCTACCTGGTACAAATACATTCTCCCCTTCTCAAGTAGTCTGGTCCGATTTAGGTAGAGATATTTCTACTACGTTGGTGTTCAGACTGTGATGATGATGGGAGAGCGCGACAGCTTTGAAACTTTACTGGAAAGAGTCCCCCGTGAGATTTTCTTCGAGCTCCTACTGGCCGAGAGGCAGGAAATTGATTGTTGTCATCTGATCTTCTCTCCATAAATGGTCAAATCTGAGCTTTGGAATGATTCAGGCCCACCCGAAACCCGTTATCCCACTTGACAGAGCCCTTCTTTCTCTGAATGCCACAATTTGAAAATCTGTCCAGTCTCTAAAAATCGACACTTTCGACTGACAAATGGAGGAGACCATGTCTTTCTTTGTCCTCAGGCTTCTCTCAGTCCTTCTCGTCCAGGAGAAGTGGAGTCCCTAAATCTCTCCCCTGACAAAGAAGGCTGTAACTAAGTTTAACCCTTTCTTCCCTCCAAGTCCCCACTGGAAAGTGCCGCCACGATTTGGTATCGTGAGGACTCCTCACCTTCCTTCCTTCCTTCCGTCCCTCGCTCGTCCTTCTTCTCCTCCTGCGACTGCTCCGACTACTCCGTTCCCTCCTCCTTCCGTCCCCACGGCTGCTGTAGCTCCTCGTTAGAAGAGCACATGTCACAAGAACAAGTGGGAGTTCAAACAGGTCAGGTTTTCTTTACTTCATCCCCCCTATACGTGAGGAAAGACGTGGTATTAAAGCGGGTATATAAAGTGTTTTAATTCAATTATTTTCATTTAAATTAAGTGAAAGGTGCATAAAGCTTCAGGGTTCGTTGTAAGCCTAATTATTTGTGAATTATTTTAATAAATATAAGAATTGTATCAAATTCAAGTTCTTGCTGTGATGATAAGCATAAGTTCCCGATATCCTCTCGTGAGGCAAAACTAATTCGTTACAAGAGCAATTTGACTTGTCTATCCTAAGAATGGAATAACATTGTGCTTCCCAGATGTAACCTCGGAGAAGGCGACCGCGTGTGATTTAATCTGGGAGTAAATAAACTACCGGGATTTTAATCCCTGACGAATGACTACAAGTTCATGCAATCCGAATGTGACACGAAGGACTCCAGATAACTGTTACCGAGCAACGTACTTACCCGACAGTGCGAAACTGGCTTGTCCATGTGTCGCCCTCTGACTCATGAGAGCAGCCAAGAGGGTGACGTTCGGGGGAACTGTGAAATGGTACCTGTGTTGGAAAGGGCCAACCAGGGTGTGAGAATGAACGCCGGGAAAGAAAAGCCCCAAACCAACAACGTAAAAGATCCGTCACGTCCTCCCCTTTGACATGACACAACGTCGTTGAGAGTTGACTGACTATGGTAAGAAGGATGATGAATACTGACCATGGTGGGGCACCGGAGACCAGATGGTCGGGTTAAAGGACAGCAGCAGCTGGTACAGCATTCATGGGTTCGGGATGAGAATGAACGAGTGGGGCCACTGGGGCCATGTACTCGTGGAACTGGAGGCATAGACCAATTGACACTAATACTAGCTGCTTCCAGTTTCTCACAATCATCAAGTATCGAGAGGTGGCAGTAAAATATACAGCTTTGTGGATAGCAATTGGCGGAAGGTATATAGTTTTGTGGTTTTCAGCAGTCATAACGGCATCGGCGCAACCACAATAATACCGTGGGTTGGAGTGGGGTGGCGAGGAAAGGCTCCTTTTCGTTCGTGCAGGACGCTCATACGCTGCCTCAGCAGGGCGAGAACGAACGCTTTATGTGGCTCCTTTATCTGGCCAACTTTAGGAGAGGCAGTAGAGCTGCTCACCTCAGCTGGAATGAATGTTTGAAACCATCGGTTCGAGAGACAGTTGTATTGTCAAATCAGTTCTCGTTCGTCTCCACATAAACAAATGTAACCCTTCACTCAGTGAAAATATTTAGCGGGAGCAGGAAGGGGACCTACGAACAGCATAATACAGTTTTTGAAACCCGATAAGAAAAGCCGATTAGACTATTGTTTAGCAAGCAGTAGCGGTAAGAGTAGTCTGTGTTTTGCTGCAAACAGATTCATTTTTTCATCTCAGGCTGGAAAAGTCCCACGACGGGATATGCTGGTTGACATGAGACGTTAGACTTCACATATGTTTCCGGTCTTTCTTTTTCCTCAGCTATAATCTCCCGACGGCGCTGGCATTCGTTCTCTCGCAATCAACGTGCATTTGACTTTGTATGTCTGTTTAAAATGTATATGCCAAATTTGAACGAACATATGGAGACATATCGTTTGTATTTGACTTGGGTACATGAGTTGCTAAGACCGTACAGGTCCGGACTTGAGATGAAATACGAGTAAACGGAGTAAAATCTATCAGAGGTCTATTTTATTTTCAAATGTGTTTCTTATCTTCATTAATATCTCACTTCAAGCACGGCCCTGTACATCCCAAAATCAAGTACACGAGAAGAGTACACTCTAACTAACGTCCATATTGATGATTGATGAGTGTTAAATTCCTTTCACCTCAGAATGTGACCAAGTAAAGTCAAGGTCTACCACTTTAAACAAACCGTATAACTGCCAAACCTCTTCCTGCTTTGATTGTTATGACGAGATGGTAGAGTCCTCGACTAAAACAACAAACCAAAGCCGACACCAAACAAACGTCCATAGATAATCAGATCTAGACTTCTAAAGATACAGATATTCGTATACCAAGTCGGAAGCTTTTAACGACCTTCATGTCGCACACGGTTCGCTGGCTGCGCCGGTGCTTGGAAAAGAAGGTACACTCGCTTTCCGGAACTTAAGAAAGACTCATACATTGAACGTCTCAACATCAAGGCCCTTATCGCTCACGTCAGTCCTAGAATTAGTTTCTCCGCGTATTTTGCGTGGGAGAGGCCACACATCAACGTGAGTTTGTGTTTGTTTTTGGAAACAGTACACATACAACTTGTAGCGTATCCACAGTCGGCTCTGCAATGTATCCCCTGGCAATGCTCGTATCCTCGTGTTGCTGTCCACAAATTAGCCGAAATAATGCTGTCCTTGTCCACATATTTATGTATAGTACAGTTGGAGTAATACGGAGCAGGAGTGTCTGTCTTCCATCCAGATTCACTCGTCCGTCGCATTAGTTGTTTAGTAACCGGAGGTGCAGACCGACTGGAGATTAGCCGATCGGGAGATCTGACGGCTTATAGTGTATGCCGGTTGAAGCGACTGGACGACGAAGTTAAGAATCAGCGGAAGATGTTGCGGAGGAATAACGAGGAGTGGACTCGACTCCCGGTGCGCCGCAGACGGAGTCCCGCCTGACTGCAGCCCGAAGTCGACGACGACGCCGCACCAGCGCGTCGACGCTCGTCGCCGTTTGTCGGACCGCATCTCGGACAGCCTGGACAGCAGAATGGACAGGCTGTCGCCCGGCTCATGTTACGAATTGTACCGTATGATTGAAACAAACAGAGGAACCGGAGGTTATGCACACAGTTCGTTGCTCAAGGATTTACTTGACCGGACCTAACTGGTTATTAGTCTTCACCATAGTCACATACTGTGTTGAGAGTTTACTTATCCCGCTTTGACCGAGCAAGAAGGTAAAATTAGCCACATGTCAGTAAACGGTTCAATCAGTTTTAGAGATTGTTCCAAGAGAGACGTGGTCTCTCTCTCGGTTGTATCGTTACCGCTGGTCGCGCGTTTCGTTGACTGGCAACCGGGGGTCTGGGTAAGGCTATTGGGGATGATATATTAGGTGCAACAATGAGGCTTCCGGGGTCCGGTGGAGTAAAATTCCGGGTTCGTTCTTATTGTAAGGGGAAGTGAAGGATGAAAGGAAGCGACAGCTACCGGGGTTTGGAGAGGATAGAGTTACGCGGTTAGAAAGGAGAATCACCGGAGAGACAGCGGAGAGACATCCTTGACGCGCGGCAGTATCTACGGCGTAACGTGGCACCTCCGGCGGCGATATTACGTAGGAGTAGACTAACGGAGGAAGTCTGCATCCGGATGGAAAGAGGCAGTGGACGGGAGGTATAAGTTAGTCGCTTGGCATGTGTAAGATCGCTGTGCTCTTTATCGAGAGCATCTCCGGAGCTATTATTCATCTTTTGAAGTAGCGAGAGGAGAGAGCTTTGCAGAGATTACATGAGCAGATAGAGAGCTTTGAACGAACGAATCGAAGAGAACAACGACTAGAGTACTGAACGCTTGCACGCACGAACACAGAGACGGTCAGACACACACATACACACACACTAACGACATTGAGTGAAGAACAGCACAGATTATAGTTGAATCTTCAGGAGAGTTGGAATCAGGAGTGTAGATAGGGACTAACAGAATGCGAGTTGAGAGTTTTAGTTATCAGATTATATGAACATTCATCGAGAGAGTTGTTGTAGAAGATCGGTGCAAGTCGGTCGCTGTTGGAGGAGGTTACCGGAGGAGTATTCTACCCACGTTTCTGAATGAGAGATTTTGCTGGCCGAGGAACTGAAACAATCGAGTGCATGAGGTGGTGACGAAGGCCAGGCGAGGTGGGTGGGAGAGTGTGATTCGTGTTAGTTGAGACGGTCCGAGCGGTAGCAAGGATGGTTGAGACGAGCAGATTGAGAGTGCTCACCAAGCCGAAGAAGAAGGAGGTGTCGGTACCGGATTTCTTCAGATGTCCGATATCTCTGGAGTTGATGCGGGATCCAGTGACGTTGTGCACAGGCCAGACGTATGATCGTTACAGCATTGAAAAATGGTTCGAGAAGGGCCACAATACGTGCCCGTCGACCATGCAAGTTTTGGACTCGACGGAGTTGGTACCCAACCACACATTGAGGAGATTGATCCAAGATTGGTGCGTTTCTAATCGGTGTAATGGAGTAGAGCGAATCCCTACCCCCAAGCAACCGGCGGAGCCCCGACAAGTGAAGCTGATGTTGCAAGACGTAGCGCAGGGAAGGGATTCCTACGGTGTTTTGAGGAAGTTAAGGAATATTGCCAAGGAGTCCGAAAGGAATAGGAGGGTGATTTCGGAAGCGGGTGCGATTCCAGTTTTAGGCAACTTCGTCTTCTCACCTGATAGCTTAGGTAAAAATTTAGAAGCTTGCGAGGAGGCGCTTGGTATTCTGGCTCTGCTCCCCTTGCAAAATATGGCCCGGAAGCTCTTCTACGTGGGTCCGAAGCAGCTCACCGCGTTATCATGGCTGCTGTGTAGAGGAAGTTTAGATGGTAGAATAAACGCCGCCCTGCTACTAGCAAGCCTCGCTACGGACGACGAGATGAAATTGTCCGTGGGTGCCACAGCCGGCGTTTTTGAGGGGCTGGTGAAGCTGTTGAAGGAGGATTCGTACGCGAGGGCGATCAAGGCCGGGCTCAAGGCGTTTCTAGCCATCTGCGGCCCCAGGAAGAACAGGGTCAAGGCTGTGGAAGCAGGTGTGGTGTCTGCCATCGTAGAGCTGCTGCCGGAGGCCGAAAGGAGCAACACGGAGAGAGCCTTGACGTTAATGGAGCTGTTGTGTTCGTGTTCGGACGGGAGAACGGCTGTCAGCGCACATGCTCTCGCTGTGCCCGTGCTGGTGAGGATCATCCTCAGAGTATCAGATGTGGCGACGGAGCATGCCATCTCTTGTCTGTGGGCTGTGTGCCAACACGCCCCGAAGGAGTGCGTGGACGAAGCAGCCGTGCAAGCTGGGATCTTGACGCAATTGCTGCATCTGGTTCAAGTGGATAGCAACTCTAGGACGAAGCAAAAAGCCACGGAGCTTCTGAGGCAGCTGAGACACAGATGGAAGAACTGCGATCACCGGCAGCTAGGGAGCTTCGCCAAGTTTTAAAATCACACTAGGACACGTACATAATTATTTCAGTTTTTCATTCTCTATTCATTCATTCTGTAGTTAACATCTAATTGAGGAGGTTTCACGATCTTGTTTCCAGTAACCGTCATCATCCTTCTAGGTATATTCCAAAGTCTATTCAATCTTAGAGAGAGCAGTCATGTACTTGGGAGATCGTGAGGCCGCGATTGTGAGATGATGCTTCTCATCTGAAATTTCCACCACTTCTGCCACTTCGACTCGATGACACCCCGGCACGGTGCCAAACAACAACGACAGACGATAGAGGTGCTCCATTCCAACGGCGGCTAAAGGCAGCCAATTTTTGTATCATACTAGCACAAAAACCGACAGACAATTCTTTCAGAGGGCAATCAAGGCCCCTTTTATGAAATCGTAAAAAAACAAATGAATAACAACCCTGTAAATGCCAATGCGAGGGTAGATACTCTTGTTCCATGGACCCACAATTGGTTCAAGATTGGATTGGAGCTCAGCGTGTTTAAAGACCTTGTTGAGTTTTAGTTGAGAAGTCGACTTTGAGTGTTCTTGTGATCTTTCAATTACCAATAAAGAAGGGACCTCCAAAGGGGGAGTGATCCATTGTGCGGATTTAATCTCAATCCCTGTCTCTTGTGTGTATCTGTCAGCATTCGTGTTTTGATCGCCTTCGCAGTTTGAGTCTTCTCTTTATGTATTTTGTCAGCTTTCGTGTTACAAATCTCTTCTGCATCGTAACTCGGTCGGGACTACCCTCTTTTCTCTCAGGGCTTCATCCCGAGTCTTTGTATCCTCCTTATGACATCACATTTTACCTTCAAATTTTTCCACTGTTCAACTGGTCTCTGTTTCGCAGACACTACAGTTGCCATGACCGCATCAACTTTGCGGAAAGCGTTTCCGCCTTTGAACTCGTCTTTCGACATGAGTCTTGACCCGACTTTGCGACGAGAAGGTGGTGAGGCATGTCCCAACTTCCAACTGGATGCTCCGACTAGTCAGAGTACTGTATCTGCTCTGCAGCACTGTCGTCCGAGCAATCGAGTATCCAGCAAGGAGGTAGAAACTGCCTTCCGTCTTGCTTGTCCCATCCACCGCATATGACAACTAACCGCTCGTCTGTTAACTAGATCTCGTGACTTCTGCGTACTTATCTTCCGCTTCTCCTTTCGAATCGCATCTTGAGAGGACCAAATTCAATTGTTCAATTCAGCGTTTTTACATCACATACTCTCAACGAAATCCCAGTAACAGGTGAAAGCTCCCGAACGACAGAGACAGACAGACTAGGGGCTACCGCAGGCAAGTAGGACAGGGCGTTGGTTACGAAGAGTTTTAGGCTCCCATCCTCCATGGGATTCGTCACGTAAGCGCAAGAGGTGAGGTGATGTAACCCTACCATGGGAACTCAACTTTCCATCTCCCTCCTAGAAGGTTGCAATTCGTCAAGATAAAATTTAGGTTTTCCGTCCACGGAGATCGTGGTATGGAAAGAAGCAGTACACGCGAGACATGATCGTCAAGGTCACCAATCGCTTCCTTTTGATGGGTGGACCAGAGGACTTAACAGCACTGCATTTAGATTTGACCATACCTCAAGATGACAGAAAGATTAACAGTTCTCCCTAACGTGACAGCTCGGTGTCTTTGTTGGCAACGTATGTGTTACTTTGAGTTGGTTATATATAACTGATCCACGCAGTTTGCTGAAAACGTAATGGACAGAACTGCGTGATGTTGACAGTATTCTGTCAACGGACTAAACTTTTTCGCATTATAGAAGATATTAGATTGGAATTGACTTGAATTGATTGAATCTTTTGCATATCATTTTATGAATAAAATTCTGATTTTTAGAGAAGAGTTTTGACAAAAATAAACTATCAACTCAAAATGAAATTTTAATTCCGATTAAAATGTAAAAATAGCCTAATGTTATGCAAGAGACATAGAAACGCTAGAGTTCAAGATAAAATCCCATGGGTCTAAAATAAAAAATAAAATGAAAACAGTATGTCAGATTCAAAATTTATTTTTTTGACAATTTTAGGCTGAAACACACCAACTTGGGACAATACCTTAAAGGTTAAGTGTCAATTACTCGAAAGTTCATTAATCCTCTCAAAATTTGGGATAAACAACCTAAAATCTGGAGCAATCCTCCAATAACGAAATGTGAGCTCCTATAAACCCGGGATAAACTGGAGATGAAGTCGAACAATTAAATAATACAAAAAGAAAATGTCATTTTCATTGCATATAATTGATTTTTAATAATCAATTTATCCATTTCAATATGTTTCTCTTATTTCCTGTTCATCAATTTCTATATCATGCATGACTCCTCTTTTCATGAAAATCAAATGATCTATACGTTAAAGATAATCTCACCAAATAATTGGAATGTCCTCAAGACTTAAAGATGATTATTAGAGTTGAACTTCAAGATTAATGAAATATTTCATATAGGGAGGAAAATATTGCTTTAAATACACATACTTGCTTTTTAACCAATAAGTAATCAATGTATCTCATCTTCATAAAAAAATTTGTATAAATTTTAAATAATTTATTATTTCAAATATCAATCATGATAAAAATAAATTTCTTGAAAATGAAGGATAACTTCTTGAAGTCCAAAATAAACTCCCGAAAATTAAGGATAATTTTCTGAAAGTTCGAATTGAACTTCAGAGAATTAAAAGTTGAAATGTGATCCCTCCAAAATTTGAGGTGATATTTTAAATCTCCAGTTATGAATGGAGCGTCTTCATTGTCTAAATTGGATTTTACATGCAACGTATATATTGCACATAGAAAACAGAGAAAGAATATAAGAATTAACTTTTAGGGCCAAGCAAGATCACTTTCGAATTATTTTAGATTTACATGCAATTTATATATCGCATATATAGAACAGAGATAAAATGAAAAAATTTCTCTTTTACAGAAAGTAGACCCACTTTTGAAGCAATAATACAAAATAAACGGATTTTTGGCATGTTTCTCCATGCAATTAAATAAGGATGAATTAAGATATTCTACTCCTTCACTTCACCACGAATATTGACAAGAACTAAACCCTTCGTGAATTTCAATGCCAACACAGACTAACTAAATCCACGTCACGCTTTGAAATATTATTTGCTAGATCTAAGCGCCAAAGTTAGAGTAGTGTTAACTTCGTCTATGTGGATGGACAGATCTGGCTTCTCCAAGGATGAGTCTAAACGGTTTTGTCTGTCTGGAAAAGAAGACGAGATGAGGCTCCGTGCCTAAGTCATTTGTTGTGAAAACTCGGTTCAAACGGTCTTCTTTGTTAGTTTGCAGCCCTGTTTCTACCGTATTCAGCGTTTAAACAGGATGCCCAATCAGCACCACCCGAACTGTCTCTTCTCTCGCCTCGCCTTTTTCCCTTTCTTGACCCGCCATACACTCCCGCTTCCTACCTCTCGAGTGCGCTACGTGCTTAGCTTTTACGAGTTACGAGACTCCGCGTGTAGCCAATGCATCATCATCGAGAACTTGCTGACCACCCCCCACCCTCCCCTATTTGAACTCTCCTAATCATCTCCCCACCCGACCATTGGCCATCTTAAATCCGCAGAGAGCAGACCAAAGGACCAGCTAGAGAGAAAAATATTCAGCTTTTCTGGAATTGCTCTTCCCCACCACCGGGAAGAGGTGGGAGTGCTAGGGCTGTATCTTAGTTGGAACTCACCATTCATCAGACCACTCCCGACACCTTGCAGGAAAGAACGAACGAATACTGTAACGTAATGTAATGCTTCATTTGTGTGGTCAACTACTACCGATCGCTGTACGCATTAGGGAATAATAACACTACAGTCCTGTAGCGCTCCTCGTTTCGTCGATGACGTTTCCGCTCGTTAGTCGTGACATGTCTCGGTTCCCTCTCTTGCAGCATTCGTGCTTCCACTGTACATTCCCCCTTCATTAATCCCTTTCAACGTTATTTCGTAGTGTGTTTGATGTCGTATGCTGTGCACGACACGTACTCATGTAGACGAAAATACTCTTGTTTCCGTCTTTCCTACTCCTCTGTCCGTTCATTAAAGTCGTCGTAGTCGCGTATATTCAAAGTACAGAAAGTCCGAGAGAGCTAGGAAAGTACTCCTCCGTCTCCCGGGTTCTTCAGTTGCCACTACTCCTGTTGTACTCCTGGCGACGGACTTTGGACTGGTAATCTAGCGACACGTATTGCATCTGGACGTAAATAGTGTTCGGTCATGGTCATCACCCATGCCGCTACATTGTCGTGTTACGGTACTTTCCTTCTTCCTGTTTGTGAAGTATCTTAAAAACCACAGTGTGACAACTTATCTGATCTGTCAACAGAAGTTTATTGTCTCCGTATCTCCAAAATACAAGACTTTTGGGACCAATCTTCTAATAAGCAGAGTGAGCCTTAGGTAGTTCTCCCCTTTCGACGGTTTTTCCTATCCCGTCTATCACAGGACCGAGGCCCCCAAACTTTACAATGTATAATTCGTCGAAAGCTCTGAACGAATTACTTGGTCCCACTACACCTTCCTAGGTTCTTTCTCTTTTCTGATTTTCTTGCGGAAACTGCTCATACAGCATCCACTTTGTGATCGACACTTAGAGCATCTTCGGTCATCCCAGACTCTGCTGGGATCCTGCGTACTAGCATTGGTCTGTTAGTTCCAATGTTGCATTAGCCAGGCAAAATATGAACTACTGGACTCTTGTGCCATGAAATAGGATTCAGTACCTTAGAACTGAAAGTCCCATAGCATCTTCTTCAGTTTTAGATTTTTGAGCGAAGATTGCGTACGAAGAATTCGTCTCAAGAGCGACACCTCATGCTTAAAGACGGGACTACAGATTCAGTCCACCCATATGACAAGGGCATATTAGCGCTGGTTGTGTTAGTTGAATATCGACAAATACACACCTCTTTGCCACGAAATAAGGTACGCTTTCCAGATACTTTAAATCAGTCATTGACTTGTAAAGGTACCGAACCAAATTTTCAAACTCTCTCTAAGTGGAGGAAAGATAATCTGCAAGTGATTTTGGGTTTATAACGAGCTTATAATGGGATGCCAAAGCAGTTGTCCAGCCAGCGAGTCAACCATTCTGAAATGAACTAGCTGCACCTTCGTGTGAGATCTTTCAGCTCTCAGATTTTTCATCGAAATTTGCGTACACTCCATCGAGGAAGACACGTACTTCGTATTGACAGGCTCCGTCATTTGGTCAACCCATTAACTACCAATTTACACGTTATGTAGGATTATGTCTTGATTTTTATGTTGGTTATGTTAGTTGGAATACCTTTTTGCCAGGTATACAAATAGACAAGTATTGCATCCTTTGGCGAAGAAGTGAAGTAAGACGGTTGAAATAATCGTGACTTGTAAAGGGACCTGACCAGATAATTGATACTCTCTCTAACTGGAGGGAAGACCTAATCAACGTATTCAAGGCTCCACTGACGGACTTGTGGCGAACCTACACCGTGGGCTTGCTGGAAGCTCGTCGATGTAGCTGGACGCGTCTTGTGCATCCGACACGTAGGGGTTGGATGGTTGTTTGTGCGAACGGACGGAGGTTTACGTGAAGATTAGGTAGGCTGTTTGTCCTTCTGGATGGAAGTTGATTCTCCGCCCGGAACCTTCACGGTAGGCGGACGACTCCTCCAGAGTCGTGTACCGTCGGGGAAGGACACGTATTTGTCTTAAGAGAGGAGAAAGAGAAGGTACGCTGCTACTCCTAATACGACGAAACTTCACGTACTTGTTTTCTTACCCTCAAGTCGTAGATGACCTCGAACACGACACGATGTATGTTCCAGCTTTTCCTCTCACATTATTTTGAAGAACAAGATATTTCCGCTTCTTTAGAAAAAGTGTATGTTCTCAAGCATACCTTAGTACCAAAATACTTCCGGGATCTTGCTGCTTACTACCTGGAATAGAAAGACACTTCTCTACAATGACAAGTGTATAGATAGACACTTGGTTAATAATCCGGCTACTTATGTTAAGGCAGGTCGCATATATTGGAATGAATCTGAAACAAAAAGCAGCAAAGTGACATAGCCTATGGAGTAGAGGAACATGGCGGAGCTTTTAAGAATTGCTTTCAGTGACATAATCGTGCCAATGAGCGGGGAACAAGAAAAAGACTGGAAGATATGATACTATCTAGTGAGGCTAGAGGAGCCACTTCCAGTGGAAATGTAAAGGTAAAGTTGAGGTAATAGGCTCACTCACCAGCCTTCGGGTCGTTTCGAGGCAACACATTGCACTATCAGACAAGGAGAGCGCTCTATCCCGCTCCTGATTTTGATGATACTATGAGCGATGGTGCTTTATGCATGTCAATGAGATTCTGCGGAACCTAAACTCATCATCTTAATGGATGACATATGATGGGACTTCATATGCACAGATACCATGGTATCAATAAGTCAATGAATAGACCGTGCAGACTCCTTCCTCCATACTCAATATCCATAAATTGTCCATTTGATAGGCTTCGGACGACGGTGATAGTTGATTTCTCCATTTGGTAATGTGATATTCTGTATGGTTCTACCAGTCGTAAATAAAGTCCGTTGTTCAGTTGTGTAGATAGTTTAGAATGTGCCCTCTAATTTGAAGAATTGTCTTTCGCATTTCCAAATGCTCAAAATACTCTACATAGGAACCTCCTCATGTCGTGATCCTCCAGTGATCTTAGACTTATCATTGCCGCCCATGTATAGTAGTCAAACGTAATTGGTGGTGGTGATATACAATCAGCATTTGTGGAGGGAAATATATGTAAAGACCAATATAGTTGCGGAGTTTTACCTTGAGCCATATTGTCAACAAGTAAATCAAGTTTTGAGCATATGAGCTTTCATACTTTCGACAACAGTAATACTGATGGTTCAGACTAGACTATGTCAAGATACCAAATGTTGATGAACTGCCAATAGAAACTCTTTTCATCCTTTTCCTGTTATGTACAGTTGAAGACATTCAACTCAACTTTGTGCCGTAGAGCCGAGATGACTTGGATGTAAGCGAATACCGAGTTTCAACACTCCGGAAGTGGGGTCAATTTCGTGAGTCTCCATATACGTTTATGGGCAATCAATAATAATGTTTGGACAGCATTTTATTGTGAGAATTTCGTGAACGGCCCAATTTGAAGTTATGTTTAGGTGAACAAACCGAGATTGAGCTATTTGAACAGTGTATGTTGAATGAACGTTTGACATAACTAGAAATGTTTTCCCAATTATAAAATTAAAATCTACTTGAAATCACAAAACTTTCTGATATCAGGGGTAATTCTAACATAATGCTTTCTCCACTTAGAATTGGAACTGTTATGTTGCTCGAAAGAAAGACTTCCGTATGGAATTTTATAGAGAACTGGAAGAGAAGGAAAAGGGAATTGAAATTCATAATTGAAATAAATTATATTTATGAGAAAGTGTGCACTGGATAGAGCTAGCTTCGCAATATATGGATATTTCAGATGAGCTTCCCGCTTCCACTCCATATGCAAGATGGATTTCAAGCACTCTTTGTTATGTGTGTATATACTGCCTCATACTTTTGTTCCATAAGCTGGAAAGCAAAGTTAGATACAAAAAAAAATTTGGAAATTTTCCTATCATTACTTAAGATCTTAAATTATTATGATGAACTTGGGTATTTTAATGCAATTTGTGTAAGAAAATTTTCTACATGTGCACCAGTTACATAGTCACTTACCACTTATGGTTCAAAATAGAAATTAGTTTGCAACTATTAACAACAATGAAATTCTATATCAACAAGTTGCTCAGATGCTTAAACTCAAAGAAACTTACGAGAGACTTCAACGAGAAATATATATTTGAAATTTTAATAGAGAAGAAATCAAAATTGGAATGATGACCTGTTGAATCACTTAAGTTTCTCACTGAGAACAAAAAAATTCAAAATTGGGATGATACCCATCAATGACGAGTTAAATCACTAAAGTACTAATTGTGGTAGGTCAGATACGAGGGCTGAAGTAAGGGAATATGCAAAATAGATCTTATAGAAGTTTATGTCTTAAACTCAAATAGTGGTAGAATTTCAAGATAAGAAAGTTTTAGAGAAGATGCTATATTACTTGCATTTAACTTCATTCTCTCTCCTTTTTATCATCCTTGGTTACAATCCTTCGATACAAAGCATACCTTGAAATACTATAAAATTTATCGAATCTACTTTGGAATGAATATGATATATATATATATATATATATATATATATATATATATATATATATATATATATATATATATATATATATATATATATATATATATATATATATATATATATATATATATATATAGCGCTTACTTTTGCATGCACAGTTTCTTCCTATTATCTAGCCATTCACCTAAAAAAGTTGTTGTCCACACCACGTCCCTTGATTTGATGGTATGTTTCGAATTATGCCTACATCATGCTCTTGCTCTAGTAGAATAAGAGAACCAGCAAGGAAAAAGAGGACAGTTCTTACCTTGTGTCATAGTTTGCATTAATGAATGAATGTATGAATATGGTGCACCTTAGTAGTCAATCTTATGATCCCGGTTCAACAATGCCTTGTTACTCTAGAGCATGAGCGAAAATTTCCATATATCACTGTTTATTTGTAGGTATTTAGTAGATTTACTAATGTGTACTTGTATTTATTTGGTTTATCGAATATTAGTGAGCTATGTTGGATTGCACCATATGCATTTATGTGTATGAAAACCACTCATCTTAAAATCTTGATTTGGTTTGACTTTGCTTGTAGCTATTTGGCTTTCCACATGGTTTGATTTGCTTAATTAGGCTACTTAAGCCAAGCATAAAAGTATAAGCCGTTGATTTTTAGAGGAAAAAAATAAACGTTAAAACAAAATGAAGAGAATTTCAAAAAGCTAACACTCAAAACTTGCGATATAAAATTATCCTAAATCAGGATTTAACTTCAAATTTTCATTCTCTAACCTCCTTCATATATCCTAAATCAGGATATAACTTCAAATTTTCTTTTTATAACCCCCTCCATACTTTATTGAATTTAGCTCTTGTTTATCCACCCGTAATGCATTTAAGTCATGAGATTATAGTAAAACCAACCAACTTAACATCCTTCACTATTATTCTCTATAGGTGACTTTACTAATTTCTTCTTTAATGACTTTTTTCAGTTCTCCAATCTCATACATCATATGAGTAATAATAAGATGAGATGAATTATCTTTGTTAAATAAGTTTTTTGCTCTTCTTGTATTCTCAAGAACTCCTCTCACCTCCTCCAAGCTTCAAAATTAAAGCACAAGAGAATAAACTGATTGGTTATACTCTCCTTCCTATAAAGTACGTTTAAAATCACCTCCATTCTATAATACCAATTTAAATATCACCTCTTAAGATCTCTTGAAAATTTCACTTGAAAGTTATCCCCTTTCCTTTGCACACTCAAATTGAGTCAAGAGTGGCATTTTCTTTTCAAATTGAATGAGTCTTAATGACATTTAAATCTCAAACTGAATAAACCTTGACAAACAAAACATTTAATGAACTGTATTTTGCAATTTAATAATATATTTTGATTGGAAACACAAAGAAACACCCTAGCTACAAATAACACCAAGTAAAAAATATCCAAAAAACATGAGCAAACACAAAAGAAACCTACATCCAACCAACTAAAATTAGAGCAACTTCCAAAAAATTGTACATCCTAACAATCCAACTCACATTAGGATGTACACTAGCAAATACAAGAGAATATAGGCCACAACAAGTAAAATTAGTTTTTAAATGAACAACAAGAGTTTTGCTTATAATAGTAGACTCTCAACCAAATTACTTACATTCTATTGATGCCAAAGAGAAATCTATTAATCTAGATTAGTTTTCCTTTGCATAACCACCCATTTCAGTGCCAAAACCACCACACCCTCTGACACATAAGTTAGCATTAAGTAGAGCATCAAACTAACTAAAATTCACAAAGAGCCAAATAAATTTGAATTGTTCATTATAACCAGCAATCCGGATTCACTAAATTATTATCTACCTATTGACTTTACCAATTAATATAGCGTGACCTTATCACAATATAGTGAAAGTCAAAAGAGAAATTTCTTATATAATATCAATCCACGAATAAGTACTTCTCTCTATTCTATTGATACGGACTCTTCAAGGCGTCCATTTAAAATCTTGAGAATTCAAATGGTACTAAGTCTTGCCTTTTCTTGGTCATTAGACAGTACTCCTTTACTGGAGCACGTGATCTCAACTTTGAATGTTTTTCAACAACAAGCTCTCATCTTTTCTTTCAGGACTAGGATTATTTAGCAGTACAGTAATCAATTTATCTCTGGTTATATGCATTGAACTAGCCGGTATATGTTATATAAGTCTTGAAACGTCAATCTAGTTTTGAGGTAGAAATTTTGTTTAGTATCCTTGGATGCATTTGTATATGAGTTAAATTGTTCATTTTCCAAAAGATCCTACGAGATAAACAATGGCACTTAATATCTCCTAGAAAGATATCTTAAAGTCAAAATTAAAATATCTAAGTGCTTGAAAAATCTTGATTCTCTTCCACCATTCAACTCTCCTATAGTTCAAGGATGAAATAGTTTATAAAATAGTTTTGATCGTCATTTCACAATACAAAAACCAAATATACTTTAAAACGTGTTAAATTAGAAAATTCAGATATTATAAAAACAGATAAAAGAAAAATGATAACGATAGAGAAAACTACGAATTTATCTCATGTAAAAGAGGTAGTCTTTTATTTCACCTCCTCAGTGTTAATAGGATATTTTTACTAAAATATATTTCACTTTTCAATCCACGCCTTTGTTGTAAAGGTAATCAACGCCTTATGGAGTCGGTACAGGAACCATAAAACGACCATTTTTACGTTACCATTTGAGGAGCATACTGTTTGGGTAAACTACGATATACCTGCAGAGTTATCTTGCCTGAGTAGATTCAAGTGTGAGATTTGATTATTAACTCATGTTCGAGCGTATAAGCATGACGATAAACTATACGAACTCTAGGCCAGAACGGAACTTCAAAGCGTGAGTGATCCCATCTGCTTTGTGGTCGACAAAACTGCAGGATTGCATGATTCAAATTACTTTCAGACAAAACAGAGAATATCAGAAGCATTTTATACAAGAGATTGTCTCTTTTGAACACCATACATATACTATCTTTATACAGATCAGTGCCGTTGTAGGTCACAACCATGAAAGCAATATGTTGCATAGCTCGTACAACAAACTGATTTACCAGCTTGTACAATTCTTACGGGTGCAAGGGCTTTAGAAGGCAGCTAGCCGTTGTGCGAAGTACCTTCCCCTCCTCATTCAGGTCTCCCTTCTCGTAGTGGGATCCAACCTTGGATGGCATTACACAGCAATATCATGTCACAATCTTGGATGCGCTGACTGTCTGAAAAGGCTTACAAATGAGTTATTCGACATTTCTCATTCCCGAGGGAACCTCTTCCAAGTACATCTCGATATGTTCCAATCTCAAGGTTTATACAGTACTACTTTTTCCCGAACTTGAAGCTGCCGCAGTCTAGTTACTGGGATCTGTTTTCGACTTTTATTCCGTACTTCAGCTAGTCTTTTCTCCTCGTTATGCTACTAGTCCAGATCTCAATGATGTGGGTTCATCACAGGGGAACTCTGAAACACAACAAGCCTCCTCAACTACAAAGTGTGGGACGAGGGAAAAGTTGTGTAGATGTAAGAGTTTCCCCAGCGCTGGAACGTGCAAAGATCGCTGGATTTGAGCCCACATATGGCAAACGGCAAAATCAACGATCTGGTTTTTCCTCCATCTTTTTTAAAGGATATCATGTCTTCCTCATTGGACCTTATCGTTGCAGGAAGCGCCCCTTTGGTGAGTCATGAGTTCATCTTTCCAAATCCTTCATGCGTTCGTTCATGTGTTGTAGACGCAGGCATCATCTTTTCTCCTCGCCTTTGGGCACAGAGAGGAAAGCCTGCACAGTAGAATAGATAGACGAGGAACGAAAGTCCAATGGGAAGGTGGGAACAAAGAACGCACATGCACAAAAGGCATTATATTTCAATACGATGAGTACATGAATGAAAGTACTAACTGCCATCTCGCACTCTCCTGTCTGACTCATGAAATCTTGAAAGCGTCACGGCATCATTCACTGAAGAGCCTGAAACTACAGTAGTGGAAGAATAATCACACCTATTTTAGTTCGTTCCAGAGGACCACTGCACAGTAGAAGATAGTGCTTGCTTTCTTCTTCTGTTCACGTAGTGCCTGGACGTTGTTTAGATCGAGATATCTCAGAACGGGAAAGCTATGGTACTGTTTGTAATGTATGGACAGTGGTCGCAGCATCTTCGTGGTTGGGAGCTGGTGTGTGCTGGAAAAGAAGTTGTAACAAACATCATAAGCGTAAAATGTATCACTGGTTTTATTTGGATTCCGATTAAATTTGAAAAGATAAAGAAAATGTATACGAGGTTTTCAGGCCTGTAGCCGACATGTCCCTGCAACAGTGTTTCATGATGTATGGGCTTCTGCAATGAAGCATGCGTATTTGTACGTGTATATGATTATGACTGTAAAACAAAGAGTGAAACTGTAGATCCTGAAACAAGGACAAGAAGAGATAGGAGCTGTCAGTTAGGGTCATCAAGGGAACAAATCCAATGACAGTTGTATTTGTCGCTTCAATTGCTACCTTATGGATTAACAACAGAACATAGATAGAGGTTTGAAGATTGTGAATTTTTTTCCTGGCAAGTTAAAACAAAGCATTAGTACAAGTCAGAAGAAAGTTGTGGTCACTAGATACCGAAGGACTTCCAATGTACCATGTGAACTCGACCATAGAGAGTAGACTCGTGTCGGAGTTGATTTAAAATTCACTTGAAAGCATAAGCTGGCTGAGGTTACTACAGACTGGTACAAAAAGAAGAAACGTAAAGAGAAGTCAAGGGGAACGGTCTATGGAAGCGAAGGGAAAAGTAAATTGATTTGGAGAATAGGACACTACGTGTATAGACATAAAGGAAAGATGGAGGCAAATTTGGCTACAAAACAAGTTTGGAACCTAATGATTTCCAGTTGTTCTCGAAAGGTGCATTTCACGTCGTCTAGGGCAGTACAAGATTACCACCAGGGAAAATAATGAATAAGTTGAGTGAGAACTTCAAAACCACGAGCAGAAAGTCAACATTTAAAGTGGAAACACATAGAAAGCATATTTAATAGGAGGTCTCTATTTAAATATCTTTTACCTCTTGCCTATTCTTATCTTTCTAAAAAACCACACAAGGTACATAGGGGACCTCTGTTATTAGAGATGGCATTAAAAGAGAATCCTCATCTACAACAGGCCTGGTAAAAAGAAACCGAGCCAAGGGTAGAATGTTACCAAGTCTTGCAAAATGGCTCAGAATTCGTTGAAATCTGAAACATGTACTGTCACAACAATAATCACATTCCTTAACTCGCTAGGAGAACGGTAATTCTCGAATATTGACTTCATAGAAAGCAAATACAAACACGTGCCGACGAATCTCCCTAAACGATACATCTTGTTGTCCTGGCAAGTTTAAGTGGGAATTCTGATCTACTCCTATGCTAGTGCTCCTAAGTAGTATTCTATTAAGTTTCTTCTCGCCACTAAATTATACACTCTGTCGTAGGATGATCTGAAACTTAGGAGACAAGAGAAAAGAGTTAAAAGCAAGATAAAGAGATGAAAGGCAGATAAAAAGGACAAGACCAAATAGTGAAGAACAGGACATAGATTAAGGTCAAGGGAGTGCAAATCAAATCGTACAAAGAAACAAAACTACTTTAGAGCGCAGCATGTGCTTCCCCAAACTAAAGTACAGTAGATAGATGCCCAAGAAGTATGAAATCATCTACGGATGATAACGACAAAAGAGGGATGGATAGTGGGAGTCAAGACAGTCAGAATTCGCACATGCTCCCCCACTAAAAGCAGCGCCCTGCACGAAAAAACGACAACAGAGGCAACTGCCATAAGCTTCCCATTTGTGTGGAGCAACTGGCAACCGGAACCGGAAGTGGAAGTGAGTGGAGACTCCCTCCTCCTTTTCCTCGTTGTCCGGTTGTCGCCCTAATAAAGCATGTGTCTCGTGGACGTGTGACGTCACCCTATTGTTGTTTCCTCATCGGAGCGCTTAGCCAGAGTGTTTAGGGCGACCTACAGCTGTAACGTCAGAACGATTATCAGAATTTATTTATTATAAACAATAGTTCCTTAGAAATATATTTTTGTCGTTACCAGTAATTCCGTACTGCAGTTCAGTACCGTGCTAGACATGGTACGTTCTTCAACCCACCAACTGTAGTCCTTCTCTTCATTCGAAGTTTGCGTGTCCGAGGTAGAACTCCTCTTTCCCGCTTCCGTTCCAAACGTTACGGGTTTGTGAGTGGTTTCTATCCAGTTAGGTTTCCTATGGAGAGGGGCTATGCACAAAGTTACTTGGTCTGTGTCATAGAATATGCACTCGTGTGTACATATCGCAAGCAATGTAATATATTATACGAGGCATTATTCATTTGGTGGAATAAGGGAAACGTATAATTTAGTCGAGAGAAACATATATGTAGTTGAATGGGAACGCTATCCACGAGCAACCGCAAATATAACATATCCAGATTGAAAGGAGACGTTATAAGGTTGAAACGGTTTCACATATATAAATATTCCGGAGGAGGAGGCTCTGCAAGGATGACTCGGCAAAGTCGAGATATGTGTACAGCAGTTGATAGCTGAACAAGGATATATTAAGTGACTTATAACTCGAAACGCGAAAATTGGTATGGGACCTCACTACAATTGAGACAGTTACAAATGTAAAGGGGCCTTCAGAAGTGGGGCAAACAGTAGAAGGTGGGGACCTTAAAAACTCCTTTTCAATAATCTTCATGGGGATGTGTAGAACTTCTTTGCTGTACCCATGATCTGATCCTCCAGTTTTCTCCCAGTCTTTCAGTAAAGGTTTTGATAAAAGATAGGTAGATAGATATGTGCATGCCTACAAAAACTTAAAAAGTACAACTGTTGTAATAGGAACCCAGGTACAATTAGAGGGAAGAGTCAAGTGTCCAAACATACATCATATGAAAGAAAATAAAATTTCCTTCTGGCTACGGACTATGATTTATATAGCGGGCTCATATATAGAGGTGCATTGTGGGTAAAAGAAGCCCGGGAAATCGTGCACCTCGTTCCGGCCGAATCCGGCTAGTCCCGATACCGGAGATCTATGTCGGAGCTGAAACAAACAGGCGTGATTCTTCTGAAATGTGCGTGGAAGCAAGGAAAGATCCCCAAAAGGGGCCATATCATAGATTGATCTGGCAGTCGCTGTCACAATCGGGTATGAACATTTCAGTATAGATGTGAAAGCTATTCATCAAGTATATTTCTATTCAAATTACAGATAATTTGGCAAAAGGATTGAAGTTTTATGCATAAAAATTTGTTTGTTGCTGTATCATGATTGAGTAATTAGTTTATAGTATGGCATTGGGAAGTCTCCTTGACATGTCGATGATTTGGAGGTCCAAAGGTGTTTGTAAAAGAAGAAAACTTGATCATACAATTGTAACTGGATTTACATGCTCAAGTGTTTAGAAATTAGGCCGATGACTGCTCATATTGGGAAGTAACTCATCTATAAGTTTGATAAATTTGATAGAAGAAGAGACATGGATGTGGCCTATGAGCAGAATAAAGCACACTATGGAGCAATTTCAAATTTGGGTGACGAAATCTCTTCTTCTGTTGAAGTATCAACACAAGCTACCAATAATTGCACATGTACAAGTGATTTATGTTCTGTAGGCAGTTTTATGAAAATTTCTTGCTGCTTCAAGTTTGTAGAGCGAAGTGATGTGCGTAGACTCGATCCCAAGTTGAATGAAAGGGCATATAAATGTGGTTTTTGGTTCCAAATAAAATTGGTTAGAAGTATCGTGTACAGAACCGGTAAAAGCAACATCTTCACGTAGGATCTTCAACATCCCATACTTGTGGTCTAAAATGTGAGCAAGATTCTCTGGTTGCAATTCAAGATCCATTGCCAGGAACGTTTATTAAAAACACTCGAGTATTTGATCAGATTTTCTCCAGAATCATAATATTTACTGTAGCTATCCAGACCTGACATTTTTGTGCTGCTTGAACACTGAAGCAGGAGTCATCAAAATGGTACCTTTTTGGTAGAACCCACGAATTCGACGCTCAACTAGTTGCTTCGTCCTTGGACATCTGGCGAAGGATTTCATCGCTTCAAGTCCTGATTCCTGAGCTCGAGGTCGGCAATTATACCTCCTTTTCTCCAGCTTCGTGGAATCCATTCTTTGGTCCAGAGCAGGTTGAATAAGTCTACCTGTGATACATCATGAGAGTGCTTCAGGTTTCTCGCAGTTCCTCCAGCGAGTTATGGGAGCCAACTGCCTTCTACTTCTCTGTTTCTGACACTATTTGCAACTTTCTTGAACAATGATCCAATGATCCAAAAAGTTTGCTCCTTCGCCTTCTCTGGTTTCCGCTTATTTCCCTCGCCATTAAAGATTCGAGCAGTTGCTTCACAGTTGTGTGAAAGGACTTTCTTACCCAACACTCTAGAGTGTATCATCATGAGTTGTTGGATCAGGTTGGAAGCCCGAAATGGTATCCATCCTCAACCAAGAAGGTCAATTCACTCATGCAAAACTGGTGTGCACGAACGCATTATAATCTATACAATTAGAGGTATTGGTTTGAACCACACAATCTGTTGAATATTCCACTGTACTCAATTGAGATTCAGAAATGCTTATCATTCACACATGTCCGGGGATCCAGGAACTCAACGTTCGCGGAAGTGTTTCATCCGCGCATTTCTGGGAG
Organism: Lunularia cruciata; assembly: GCA_948567375.1. NCBI lineage: Eukaryota > Viridiplantae > Streptophyta > Marchantiopsida > Lunulariales > Lunulariaceae > Lunularia > Lunularia cruciata. The sequence continues at coordinate 74,946,435 of OX419756.1, forward strand.
ACAATGTGGTTTAGAATATGAAGCGTATCTAGGTGTGGGATACACTAGAGAGGGCGTATCAGTTACCCAAACCTTTCATGATGGCTGAATCGATTTGCGGGGGGAGAAACCTGAATTCTTCCTGCAAGCTCAAGGCTTCATTACTAGATAGCATGGTATCGATTAAAGAAGTGTGTTGATCTCAGTGTTCATTAAACGTTGCGAAGTCTTCTAGAACTGTAGATGAGACCCCGACTTCATATGTTAAAAGAATTCAATCCCCCCTCGCCTGTGGTTAAATGTTAGCCACTCATTGGTCTAGAAACTGCAAAGGCCCTGGAGAGTGAGGGTGAAGAAGAGGATGACTGCCGGTCACTGATGTATCGGGGAACTAGCTGTCAGAACTCAGGTCTTATGAGCGTGAACAAACGAAAGAGTCGGAGACGGCAAATTCAGGCATCTGAGTGCTTCACATACACCTTTTCAGACAGATTGACATGTTCAAAGCAGTGTAAACCCAAGATACAAGATGCACGTAGATGAATGGTACCATTTATCTACGGCTATATTGGTGACAAGAGCTTGTCACCCAGGGAGACTTGACAATTCCATCGGCAGAACGGACTCGTACGCAGGCTCTGGCTTCTATGGTATATGAGCGAGGAGAAAAGAAGTCGTCGGTAGAACGCCGAATCCACACCCACTTAGGACAGAACCGACTCAAACTGAATACATGCCGATCTAAGCAAGGAATTTCATGCAAGTGATGGCAACAAGGATATTGCCACAAAACACATGTGCAAAGCGGAATCGAAGATACATTCCATCAAATATCAATATGGCATCCGGTATTATGAGCAATACGCTTCTATGGTACAGAGCCGAGTAAGCTAACATTTAGACACTACGGATTTCTCAGAGGCCATTATCCAGCGAAAAAGATCAAGCAGAAACTGCTCTTGACAGACCAAGCTGCCGGCAGATCTCTAAGGGATGAAGATACTCGGTAAGTTGCCACAGGCCAAATGGGTGGTTCTGGGGAAACCACTGGAATAAAGGCTTACATCACAGGTGGTCTCTCTAATTCTTTGGCTGCAATCCACTCTTGCCTGACAATGTAGCTATTATGTTCTTGAATCACTGTGGCCTAAGAAAACTTTCAGGTTTGAAGGTTTGCTTAGAGTTCCCCTTTCTCGCTTTGAGTATAACACAACCTACATAGTAAGGTAAACAATACTGCAGCCAAAGTGGACGTTTACACAAATCGACAAAAGTGGATTCAAAGAACCTCCCTCGAGCCTGAATTCTTTTAGGCTATATTGTTTCAAGAACACAATAGTTTCAAGATGTCACCTTCAAATAAGCTACATACAAATAGAGACACCTCCAAATGCCCAAACAAGCAACAGATGAAGAGAGTTGACATCTAGTAGTGTGTACAAGAAAAACCCAACAAGGCGACTTCTGTCACATGAAAACCTTTAACGGAAAGGCGGTTGCATGGAATAAGGAATGAAACAATACTAATACACATCGAACCCCACTTTGTCTCTGGAGCTCAAGCGTGAAATCCCGGATGATGGAAGGGAATATGGTTTACAGATCTAAGACGAGCTTGTCTTTAATTCCTGGATCCTGGAGTTCTATACACCAACAGTCATAGCTTCGTCCATCAAACATGTGTAGGGCTTCGAATTGAAAGAAGAAGAATGTTTATGGTCGGCTATCTGAGCATTTTATAAAGAAATAATTCTGCAGAAAACCAGAAAGCTGAAAACCAGAAAAAGATAAGCTGAAAAAGATTAAGGAGACGTGAGGAGAAATTAAGTGCAAACTCCCCACCGAAGGAACCGCTAAACACTTGAAATTCTCCTAGACGACTGGTTATCTCCAGAAGAAGGTCAAGTAAAGCTAGACATGTATACTCAGCAATTTTACGAGACGGATTATAGGATTAGAACGTAACTTTACGTTTAACATGACTAAGTTGTGAATCCCAGACATAAGAAAACGGAAAGGCATGAGATAAGTGCATGGGAACCAGGACTGACGGGTAGAAAGGCACGATAATCAAATTTAGTCATGATGTACTCTGCACCAAGGGTAAACAGGCGTTGTCCCTTTCTTACTGTACACGTTTTGTCCAGATCGCACTAGCTTACCACCTAATCAACTTTTATACGACAATTTTACTCCGACGTCCGTTGCTTCTGATCCGAAGACAATATGACAAGCCCCGACGACGTACAATTTATGGTGACAGCCGTGAATGACCCCAAGAATATAATCTTTAGGAGCCCGATCCATCATAATGAAGGATTGAATACCAAGGATCTCGACAGAAATTCATTCGCTGCAAACAGGCAGGTAGGTAGCCCAACTGCTGCATTTCGACCTTGTTTCCATCTTCGAGGAAGAAACCTTTGACGTAGTCCTTGGCCGTGAGTTGATCTTCTTTCACCTGCTTTCTCTGTAAAGTGATCAAGTTTCCTTGGTGTCTTTGGCGGTGGTTTGTTTAAGCAACCCTTCGAGCTCCCCGGACTATATGAAAAGATTCACAGCACAGACATATTCTGAGTCGGTAAGATGGGTAACTCATGGACGTGGTTAATAGCAACTTCTAGAGGAAATAAAAGAAGCTAGACCACACAAACTTTGTGAGAAAATATGATGTAAGTAGGTGATCGATTGAACAACAGATAATCCCACAACTGGGATTATATACGTACATGATCAAGCTCGAGAAGAGCAAGAGTTAACGTTAGACTACTTAGCTAACTATAGTAGTCTAACGTCTGAACAGTTACATAACGAACAGTTATGTGAACAGTTCCGTAACGTATGATCACAAGGCACAAAACACTCCATTATGTATAGATGTTTATCTAACACCCCCTCTTAATGGACGTTTTGTAATTGTATATTATCTATGACTCCTAGTGCATGACAAAACCTAGTATGCAGTTCTCTAGTCAATCCTTTAGTAAAAATGTCTGCAGTATTATCTCTGGTGTCCACCCGTAAAACAGAGATCTCCTTGTCTTCCACCTTTTCTCTTACAAAGTGGAATCTGATATCTATATGCTTTGTTCTCTCATGCTGCTTTGTTGGAGTTACAAGATCACTTCCGCTGTTGCTGTCACAGTACAGCTTCATTGTTTCTCCAGGAAAACCCAGGTCACTTAACAAGCGCTTAAGCCATACTGCTTCAGTAGCTGCCTTTGACAAGGCCATGTATTCAGCTTCCGTGCTGGATAAAGAAACAGAAGCTTGCCTTTTGCTTGACCAACAGACAGCTGCATTACAGAAGATAAAACAATATCCTCCTGTAGATCTTCTTGTGTCTGGATCTCCTCCCCAATCTGAGTCGGAATACCCATGAATGGGAGTACTAGATGCACTGTAAGTTAGGCCCTATGACAGTGTACCTTGAATGTACCGGAAAGTCCTTTTGACAGCCTTCCAATGGTTCAGGCCAGGATTTGCCATATACTTGGCAACTGAACTGACAGCATAAGCAAGATCACTCCTGGTGCTGACCATAGCCCACATCAAACTCCCGACTGCAGATTGGTAAGGTACTGTCTTCATATACTCTCTCTCTTGATCAGTTTTTGGACAATCCTGAAGACTTAATCTTACTCCTGACTCTACAGGATTGTAAACAGATTTACAGTCTTGCATATGAAAACGAGTAAGAATCTCTCTTAAATATCTCTCTTGAGATAGACTGATCTTTCTTTGTTTTCTGTCTCTTGTGACTTGTAACTGAAGACAATGACTAATCTCTCCCAGATCAGTCATCTCAAAACCCTGTTTAAGAGACTCTTTGACAGATAGGAGAAGAGAAAGGTTATTGCTGGCAAGGATACAGTCATCTACATAAAGAGATAAGATGACAAAATGAGAACCAGAATGTAAGATATAGAGATTAGAATCAGCTCCAGAGCGCTCAAATCCCAAACTTAGTAAAAACTGATCAAACTTGTGATACCACTGTCTGGCAGACTGTTTGAGACCATACAAAGCCTTGTAGAGCTGTAAAACCAACTGCCCTTGTTGATTGGCTTGTTGCTGCTCGTGCTGATCAGGAGTCAGCAAGCCAGGAGGAATGTGCATGTAGATTGTCTCAGTCAATGTGCCATTGAGAAAAGCTGTTTTGACATCAAGAGCATGCACTTCCAAATCATTCTGAGCTGAGTAAGCAAGCAGCATGCGAATTGTTGTCAATTTGACAACAGGAGAGTAGGTCTCTTTGTAGTCAATACCTGGGACTTGAGAGAAACCACAAGCAACAAGTCTAGCCTTGTACCTTTGGATCAAGCCTTGTGCATCGTATTTCTTCTTAAAAATCCACTGACAAGTGACTGCCTTGCGACCTGCTGGTAACTCAGTGATGACCCATGTTTGATTGTTCTCCATGGACTGAAGCTCATCTTGAATAGCCTCAAACCATTTACTGGAATCAGGTCCAGTGATAGCAGCTTCATATGTGTCAGGATCAGGGTCAGATGTAGAAAAATGCACACTTAGTGCATTAGCAGATTCTAACAGTGCATCATATTTTTGAACTTGAGTGCGAACCCTGGTGCCTTGACGAACAGAAGGTGCTTGGACAGTATCTGGAGAAGGTAGAGGTTTTGGCCTTCTAGTGTAAACAATTGTAGAGGATCCTGAGGACCTGTGTGGAGTACCAGAACTAGAGGTAATGACTGTAGTGAAGAAGGTAATGGAGAAGGAATTGTTGGAGCTGGTAGGTTGTGGATAGGGGGTGACTGAGACAGAGTTGGAGTTGGTGGGGATATAATGTGGGTAGACTGAGAACTAGAAGCAGGTGAGGAAATGAAAATTGTCGGATCATAGATGAAATCCAGTTGAACATCCTGAGTGTCAGAACACTGTTGATGTTCATGAGCATAGATATGTTCCTGAAACTGAACATCTCTTGACAGAAAAATGGAGTTATCAGATATCTTCTGTAGTCTGTAAGCTTTACTATCCTGACTATAGCCAAGGAAAATACACTTGGAACACTTAGAATCAAGTTTAGATCTGGAAGAAGATGGAACATGTGCATAAGCAATGCACCCAAAAATGCGAAGTAGGGATAGATTAGGTTTATAACCAAACCAGAGTTGGAAGGGTGTGACTTTGGAGGAGATGGCTTTGGTAGGACTTCAATTTTGCAGAAAGTTGGCGGTTTGTATTGCCTCTCCCCAGTAAGGCTTGGGGAGTCCAGACTCAAATAACATAGTGCGGACTGCTTCCACCGATGTTCTGTTCTTTCTCTCAGCAACACCATTTTGCTGAGTATGTGGAGTGCTGAGCTGGCGCATGATTCCTTTGCCTTTGCAGAAGAGATGAAAATCTGCAGAGTTGTATTCACCACTGTTGTCTGAACGCAGCACTCGGACCTTCTGATTGAGTTGAGTTTCTGCATAGGTGACATATTCTTGAAAACAAGAAAAAACTTCATGTTTGAACTTGAGTAGATACAAGAACGTGTACCTTGTGTAATCATCAATGAAGGTCACAAAATATCTGTAACCAATGTAGGTAGCAGAAAGAGATGGGACCACAAACATCAGAATGAATGAGAGCCAATGGAACAATGGCTCTGGTAGCTCCTTCCTGAGGTAAGGGAATTTGAGTTTGCTTGCCATGAAGACAAGGTGAGCAAACAGGAAACGAATTAGGATGGATCTGATCCATCCCAGCAACTAGATCTTGGTCTTGTAGAAGTTGAAGTCGTTTCTTGCTGATGTGCCCAAGTCATCGATGCCATAGGGAAGCAATAGCAGAAGATGTATCCCTGGTTGGAATAGAGATTGCAGCAGTTTGAGATGACTGAGTTGATGTAGAGGCTGCAGCAGCTTGAGGTTGCTAAATTGACTCTCCCAGAAGCCAAAAGTGATCCAATCTAGGACAGGATGCAATCAGATTCTGCAGATCATCATAAAGGAAAATGCTGGTTTCCTTTAACTGAAATGATCCATGTGACTTGCTCAACTGAAGTTCTGAATAGAGATTCTTGTTCAGCGAAGGAACATGTAAAACATCTTCTAGCATGTATGCATTCCCTGAACAAGCAAGCTTACCAGAAACTGTCCCATGGCCTAGAATAGCAATGTTGGAACCATCAGCCAAGTAAACTTGTCTAGGTGGTGAGTATGCTTCATAGACCAGGAAGCAGGTTCATTGGTAGGTCATGTGTTGAGAAGCAGCAGTGTCGATGTACCATTGCTTGTCCTGAGTGACTGAGGGAACAACATCAACATTGTACAAAGAGAGGTGAGTTGTAGAAGCATTGGAGTGATGGTGTTCCTTGTCTCCTTTCTCCTTTGTATCAGCAATGCGCTTGCGACAGTCTTTGATGTGATGTCCCTTCTTTGAGCAGTAGTGACAGATGATAGAAGGTCTTGAGGAATTTCCTACAGAAGATGTAGAGAAATAACTCTGATTCTGACCGGTAGATCTGTTGAAAGAGTTCTGACTGGGGGAAGGATTCTTACCAGAAGATCTGTTGAAAGAGTTCTGACCAGGGGAAGAATTCTGACCAGAAGATCTGTTGAAAGAGTTCTGACCAGGAAACCCATGAGATTCATTCTTCCAGCTCCCCTTGCCTTTACCTTTGTTTCTAGAAGAAGATGTAGAGCCTGGTGTGACTGCTAGGGCGGTTGTTTGCTCTACAAGACCTTCATGCTTCATACTGGTCTCTTCTTGAAGAAGAAGAGCAATGACATCAGAGAGATGTAGTGCCTTCTGTGTTCTCAATGATTGTAGAAAATACTTAAAACTGGGAGGCATGGATCTCATCAAATGAAGCTTAGCCTGCTGGTCATCGATTGGGTCGTTCACCGCAGCTAACTGGGTGAGGATTCCACGAAAATTAGTAATGTGTTTCGTTACACTGGTGCCTTCACGCATCTTCAAATTCAAAATCAAAGTGTCCAGTAGGTACATGATTGTGACATCATCGGCACCTTCGTACATGGTAGTTAATTCCATCCATGCTTCGCTTGCCAACATGTGCCTGCTGACAGTAGGAATGAATTCTGGAGCTAATGCTGAAGTTATTGCTTCAAGAGCAACAAGGTTCCTATGCTCCCAATCAGGTAGAGTAGCCACTGAGGTAGACTTGACTTCAGTACCATCAACAATTATAAAAGCTGAAGCCACTTTCAGTTTAAGGACAAGGCAATGTTTCCATGATTGGAAATAATTGCCATTGAATTTGACAAAAGTGGAATCAAATCTCGTGGTTGGAGTAGCAAACATAGCACCAGCAGGAGCAGGACCAGCACCAGCAGGGGCAGAAGCACCAACACCAGCACCAGCACCAGACAAAATGACTTGACTCACAGAGGATAGAGGAAAATGTCTTTCCCAAAACCCAAACTAACAGAGGATATAAGAGAAAATTCTCTCCCAAAATCCAGAGAGAAGAGACACTCTTCAGAGGAGGAACAAGAGATTCTTGTTTTACCAGATACACTAGTGTGTAAGAAAAATTAAACCTCTCAGAATTTCGAAAATGAGTGCTAATGCGTCCCCTAGCAGCTAAAGAAGAAACTCTAAGGCTTACTGCTCTGATACCATGTGAGAAAATATGATGTAAGTAGGTGATCGATTTAACAACAGATAATCCCACAACTGGGATTATATACGTACATGATCAAGCTCGAGAAGAGCAAGAGTTAACGTTAGACTACTTAGCTAACTATAGTAGTCTAACGTCTGAACAGTTACATAACGAACAGTTATGTGAACAGTTACGTAACGTATGATCACAAGGCACAAAACACTCCATTATATATAGATGTTTATCTAACAAACTTATCATCACGGTAGGACTTAACTTACTCGATGCATACTGATAAGGATATCAGAACCACCGACGAATTCTCCGTTGATGAATACTTGTGGAATGGTGGGCCAACGGCTGCAAACAATCAAAACAAGTTCAATGTCAAGGACGCGGAGTTCCACATTGATCCACTATAAAGTTTCTAACCAAAAAGAGATTCACGGGAGCCCTTGATAGAAGCAGGATGACTGACAGACAAAGACTAGTTTATAGTTGCTGACGGCATGTCGTCTTGAGCTTAACAAAATTACATAGCTCGACACACTGGATAGATATGATACATAAATCTACGTATAAGAGGTGAATCTGTATTTCTGAACAAAGAAAAGATTTCTGTTTAAGCGAAAAAAGTTCAGTCCTTTGCACTGAAAAAGGAATTCATGAGGATGATCAGGACCATCGGAACCAAATTCTAGGAACATTCCAAGCAAGGCTACTCTTTAAGGGCCAGACTTGCCTAAATTGCTTGATGCCTTCTCTTAGTTGGGGATCTGCCAGAACATTCCTTGAATTATAGGGCACTCCTGGAATCGGTATAGAAACAGTATATCAGAGCAGGTAAAGAACGTCAGGCATACGTCATCCACTCACTCGTTGAGAAGCTGAAAAAGTCAATTTTATAAACGAAACACGGATGAAGATTTACTTGGGCTAGTAATGGAACTTAGAATGAAGAACATGATAAAAACCCAGAGAGGAAAGTTTCTGAATTCACTTGGCTAGCATCTTTTGCCAATCTATACGACGTGGAAACCACAGACCAAACGGAGTGAAAGAAGTGCGGAGTAGCTTCAGACTAAGTCAAGCCAATTCTATCAAAGATACCCAGGGCAACCCGTGCTTGCGTAAATCAGATGGAAAAAGCAACAAGGGACACAGCAGTGGAAGGGATGCTAGAGAGAGCATGAAGGGGTGAGGGAGCTCACCATACTCCTTAAGAATACGAACAACCATCGCACTAAAACCGCACTGAGGGGCTTCTGGGACACCCTTCATGTACACCATAACAGGGTTGTCCTTGATTTCCTGCATATGAACCAAATGACTTCAATTAGACGACTCAGACAGAGTACAATTCTGTAAGAGGACGAAAGATTGACTGAGATGACTAATAAGGACGTTGTACTGTACCCTTTCTATGTGTTCTTTCACACTCTCTGTTGTACTCTCTGGTTTGACAACAGGCTTGAAGTCATCGTGTGTGTCGGTATCATCTCCAGCAGTTTTCATGCCAGCACGTTGCCCTAATTGTATCCATGCTGCTCCTGCGCCTGCTCCAAGAACATTGGGCAAGAAATTGTTAATTGTCAATTATGAGTGAACAGATTATCATTTGCTCCTGATATCGAGTACACAGGCAAGACCACGGACACATCTTTGAACCAGCCTTTCAAGGCGATCGCCTATGCTCCAGATTCACAAAACGTACCAGAGAAACCCCATGGATGGAAGTAAAGTAGAAGTAGAACCTGGGTGAGAAACAGGGGTCCGATATAGCCTTAGGCTGGCAGCAGCAGCCCTGCAAACTGATAACATGATGCTCAACTACTTGATCAAAATGAATATCCTGAACGAAGAAGTCTAACTTCCTAATCCACAGCTGCGTCCTGCGCACCACTAACACCGACAAGGTCAGCCAAATCACAATCCTCATCTCTAAACCCCAGCTTCGCACAGAATCTCCTTTCTCGGGCTTCGGGCGATCGCTGCCCGAACTCTCCTCATACATTCCATATCCACAAATGCCCCCAAGAAAGATAATCATCATCCTATACTTCGACATCAAATTTCTATCAGCCTACAGAATACCGGTGATGCCAATGCATGCATTCCACACGATCCAAACTTCACTCACAATTCCAGCAGCTTTCGGAAGAAAATTCGAGTCTTATCATCAGTCGCTGAAGCAGTTAAACCCTGAGAAATCTTCTGTTCCCGAAGGGAACAGAGGACGAGAAATCCTCAAATTCACAGAGAACCCAAAAAGCACTCGAACTTTCTTCGTCGTTTCCGATTCTTATTCCCTTAGTACTACTATTCACTAAGATGTGACCAATGTGGACCCACCCACCCAATCGCAGTACAGTGCTCTGGCCTTCCCCTTCCCGAACTGGCGCTGGCTTTTGTCGCCGGGAGCCGAACGGGAGTGCACTTTCTCTCGGTTCTTGACGGACGGACGGACTTTTTCACGGCGGGACCTGGACGGGAGAGGATCCACTCACCGGGAAAGTTCGAATCTAATCGAATCGGTATTGAGGTGGGGAGAAGAGGAGCAAGCTATGGGATGATCAGATGCAGTAGTACTGCTACTGCTGATGCTACTGGTTCTGGTCGCGTAATGACTCTGGATTGTTGATTTGATTGCCGTGGTTGGCTATTGTGAGCGGATTTGGACCACAACTCAGAAATGGAGAATGCCGATTAAGAAAGTACTAGGTGGGTGGTGATCGCTTGAGTCACGTTAGGAGTTTGGGAGATGGAATGGGCGTGATCGATCTTGGAGGATATTGGGGGTGGATTCTTTTGGGTTGGAACTAAATTATAGTCGTGGAGAAATCAAATTTTGTTAGTCATGGCGGAGGAAGAAGAGGATGTTGAAGTAAACGGTGATGGTGGAAGAGGAGGAGGTCATGGGAGGCAGAGTAAGCAGCAGAAGGATTTTGGAGAGGCTGCAGGAGCGTCGTCAGCAGGGTCATCTTCTGCTAGTATTGCTAGTATTGGGAGGGTTAGTGGGAGATTGACGAGACGAAGAGACGAGGAAGAGGGAAGCGAGAGTGGAGCTACCCAGGCGCTTTCTGAGCTTTTTATTCCATTATGGCAAAGAGGGAGGAAGAATGATCTACGGCACCATCACCAATTTGTTGCACAGGAGACTCTGTCGAGGAATGCAGGGAAAGGCCCGGCACCTCGTCATTGTGATATTGCAGGGCACCAGCACAGGGAGTGTAGCTGTTGTAACAGGGGTGGAGATGAGGACGATGAGAATGAAGGAGTCCAGGTCGTGAGAACTCTGAGCGTGAGGAAGGCAATTCGGCTCATAGCTCCGGCTGGGACCGTGGAGGGCAAGCAGGCGTCCTCGGTTGGGGAGCGCTTGTTGCTGTCCACGGCCCCGGCTGGAGCCATGGATGGCTTGCAAGGAAGGGCTGGAAGAGGAGGAAGAGGTTTTAACTCTGAAAGTTCTGATTGGGGGCCTTCTCCAAGACATCCAAGTGCTTCTTTCTCGTCCGAACAAACTCATTCGGTCAGAGCTGCCTCTAACCGGCGGCCAGCCAACCGTAGGCAACGCCCTCCCACAAGTCCCCTGCCTTTTGCTCACCTTTTTGAGATTAATTCTGCTTTAAACTGTTCTGCCTTGTCAATAAATTCTGGTAACATTTGGAAAACTTTGCTTTCCCTTCTCAACTCAGCTGGTCTTGTCATCGCTTGAGTTACCCAATTTGCTCAAACACGTATTGGCCAGTTTACCTGTCAAAGCCTTACAAACAACTGGTGAAATTTCCTTTATTGCTCCAGAATTGCCAGCTTTGTTCGATGGTGAAAATGAAGGTTCTGTTAAACTTTACTTCCTCGTCAAGTTTGAATGTGCTTATTCATGCGATCTCGTGGATTCTGCAGACTTAGACAAAAGACGAAAAAAGCGTCATTTGACTACGATCGAACATACGACTCTGCAACTAATGAGGACCGAAGTGAGTCATCATCTGAACCTGCGTTCTCGCCAGGCACCATTTTGGATAACCTTCGTCCATGTTACATTGATGTACATTCGGACAAGCCAAGGGGATTTGTAAGTGGTATGGGTTATGTGACCCTCCGCATCCGCCTATCGAATGAAGTAAATCTGAACAAAAGTTTTGAGTCATGAACTGGATCTGTCTACGTGATGTCGTTTCTTCACAAAACTTGCCACTAGTACTATGTTGTTTGATGTTATGTTGTCCGTCCAAGGTCCATGGCACATCTTGAATAAAACTTATGCAGTTGTGAGAAGAATTTCTGCTACTTCGTTATTCATCCTGACATGAGGTATGTGAAACAGATCTAGCCTCGGGCTCTACCTACCCGTCTCAAATTCCTCAGACAAGCCTATCAAGCATTGCAAGGGCACGAAGTAAAGAGACTCTGGATGCAGTCCGCCCGTATAGGCGAGGATCAGAATGTGATTAACTGCCCTGATAAATGAGTTTGTGTCTCCTTCCCCGGTGTACTGTAAACTATCCATTCTGCATTCGCATCCCTGCTGGAGTTAGTCTCCAAAGCTTCTCTTTGTCCAGCTTTTTGAATGCTCACACGCACTTCTACCCCTTCTATTGATAGCTTGCCACGTGGACCCACCTTGCCCTATACTTCCTCTCCTTCACAGTTCCCAAGGCCTCTCTAAGCACCCGAGGCAAGCCTTCCCTCGCAACCCTCTCCCCTCCCCTCTCCTCTGCTTTTTGCTCGCTTGGGTCATTGTTCGTTCCTCCCTTGGTAGTTCCACCTTTGGTGCCTATTTCGTTGTGCCTTACTCTCTGCTCTTAAGCTCTCCGTTTGACACTCACCAACTTTGCTCATTCCTGTGTTTTCCTATTCATTCCTCACGGGTTCTTCGTTGATCGCTCTCTGGTGTAGTCTTACTACCTTATTCTTGATTTTGCATCATAACTAAAATTTGCTAGGTTTTGCTGGCCGGCAATACTGATCGATGTTGTCCTTCCAGGCATTTTGAAGGTATGTCTCGAGTCCCTCACACTCTCCTGATTTCTAATTTGTTTTCTTCCTCTGGTTGCTGAATATTTCGTTTTTTCGCTACATTCTGCTTTTTCCTACTTGTTCTCTTTTGGGGGAACTTAAGCTCCACTTGTTCCTATCTGTTGCCCTACGCTGGATGTTTATTAATTTGAGCGGCACTGTTGGAAGCAACGGAGTTTGCCTTGGCACTCATGAGTTTTCGAGCTCAAACTCGGTACGGGGGGTACTAACAGTTACTCAGCTACTTCGGCACTGCGCGAGGCACTGATGAAGTTGCATGTGTTTTTGTGGAGGCTTACTATGGCCGCCTTCTGCTTCCCTCAGCTGTTTAGTTTCTCAGGACTCAGGCATCCATAGCACTTGCTGCGCTATAGTATATCCAGTCCTCTGATGCTTCCCGCGTTATCTGAGCGATTTCAAACATGTTATGTACTGGAAGTTGTTTGTGCTTTAGTGAAGGCTTACTATGACTGCCTGTCTGCTTCCTACAGTGTTTAGTCTTTTAGGACTCACGAGTTCATAGAGCATGCTTCGATATACACATGCTTTGATTACCTCACATTCCATTTCCTTAGATTCAATTCATTTCGATTTGCGAACGATCATACATACATTTCATATGCACTTCATATGTTCGTTCTCGGTTCCATACCTAGTGGGTTCTGGATTCCCCCGTTCTTCGAACGGGTTCTGCTTCCATTTTCCAAATATCTCCTGTACTTGAAGCTGATCCGTGATTAGTGAAGCCATCAATTTTTCGTTTCTGTTTTCTATGTTTGCATTTTTTGCTGTTGCATTAAGTCATAGAAGCATCTCTTTTCTACTTCTGTCCTCTATCGGTTCCACTCTGTCTTTGCTTACTTATCTCGCTGTTTTGCTTCCATTTCTTACATTACTTGCATTTCTCGCATTACCATCCCTTGAGTGCTTGCATCGCTTCTTGCTTGCATATGCATGTGCCAAGCCCGGTCCTAAGTGGGTTCTGGATCACCAGTTCCATGAACAACTTCTGTTCCCATTACACCAACATGTTCTGTACTGGAAATTGAAATTTTAGTTCACGTTAACCTTTCTGAAGTTTGATAAAGTTGATGCTGAATCTAGTTCCCGTACGGGCACTGCAGCACACGGGTGTGCAATCCTTGCCGATGTGTTCAGTTCAGTTTTTTCCATGATGTTAATGTTGCTGAACTGACGACTGAAGTCGTAAGATAAGTGGTGAAACATGGTTTAGGACGGTAGGTACGGCAGACGGACCTCCGAACTAAATTCAGTTCTAACCTTCTATTCAGTTCTAACCCGTGCATATTTACCGTGACCTGGGCCTTTCAGTGCAGTTTTTGCCGGCTAGCTGCTCAATATGTGCATCAAGTGAGAGAAAGGATACCCAAACTTCAACTCAGGTCTGTGGCGAAGTAACTGTAGGTCTCATGCAGCCTGTTCAGGATGAAAATATGATACTTGTTTGTGGGTACACGAGTCGCGTTAGACGTCATCAACTGGCCTGGAAAGCTTTATTACGATTTACTCTCTGTTTGGATCGGATTGCTCTGTTCTTCCAATTCGGGAAGCTTACTGCTATAATTTCTTCTAGTTAGTATCTTCTGCTGATTAGTTTGCTTTGAATCAGCCCAGGATAGCAATGGGCCAGTTCATGTTGAGTCATTTTAATTTGTTTTGGGCCATTTCTTAGCATCTATCTCAGGAGCTTATGTGTTACCTTGAAATTCAAGCTCGTGGGTAAGCGTTTGCTTTCTTGGGTAAGAGACTGTGGACCCTGAATGTTTCCGCAGACGACGGGAGGAATGACAGACGACCAAACAAACATGCCTGATGGTTCTCTTGAAAAACTCCAATCTGCAGAAGACAATCAGATGAGACAGGTCCCTAGTCTCCAGTATGTTCCTTGAGGACCTTCATACCGAACATGAGTTTCAACTCAGAGGTCGCAGTATGAACAAGTTTCGCTTAGGATATAAAACTGTGAACTCTATGTCATTTATGTATTCATCTAAGCAGGATGAATACCCAATCTGTTCATGTAAGCAGGACTTAGTTGTGAAATAAAGAACGATTATTATCGAAGTTTCCAGGGGCATTTCCAAAATTGATATTCGTAGAAGAATGGATGTCAGTCAAACTGGAGTTTAATTAAGATACAGTTAGCTTTCTTGCTGCCTCTAGGTGCATAACTGCAGCTGGAGGTTCTTCAGAATTCAAGCAACGTAGCTTCTTACGTTCCGTGTCTTTGATTCTTCTTCAATGTTGTGGAGAGGTTTGAGTGTTCTGAAATACCTTTCTGTTTCGTGTTGTAGGGCTTCCTCCGTTGATGAATTCGTAGTTGCACCGTCGGTCACGAGATTCTTCTTTCCAACCTCAAGAGAAGGGAAAAAAATATCCGTGAGTGGACTAAATAAGCCAGATAATGGTCAGAGTAAGAAGCTGCCGTAGGACAAAAATTGGGCGGGATGAGTAAATGCTGACACATTTAGCATATTAAAAGGTCAGAGGCATGTCTTGAAGCGTGTAGCAACACGATCTCCTTGTCCTCATGTTCTGTACCCTGGGCAGAGCCCAAATGCAGGCTGCTGCTGCTGAAAAGAAAAGGGAGAGTGAGATGTTAGAATCTCAGCTCCGGAAAGAGTTGCTGGTTACTCAAGAGAAGCTCCGTGAAGCCCAGCTACAATCAGAAATGTCCACTTACTCACCGGACACTGAAGAACAGCCGCACAAGTTTCAGATGCAGGTTCTACCTCTGCTGGGAAGGATATGTGTGGACAATCAATGTGATCTTCTCACTGCACATTACTTCAAGTTCTATGAGTGTATTGAGCTACGGAAGACATCCTTTCTCCTTGTACACCCTCGTTTATCGGAGCTTCACAGGCTATCTGGGACTAGTTACAAGCACGCTCTCATACTTCGTTTGTCCGAAGGTTGATATCCATCAAGTACCACATCAGCAGAACTTAGCACTTCGTAGAAAGGTGAGTGAGCACCCAAAGATGAGAAATAGATAAAACGAGCATAAAGTATCCTGACGCTAATCCTGTAAGGTACAAGCACATGTGTCGGACTTCACGAAAAGTGGAATCTGGGGTGGCCCATTTTGTTTGCAGGTTGCTGATAGAAGGGAGTATGAAGAGCTACAGGCGGAGTGTGAGCAATTGCGGAAAGACTTGCAACACGCGAAAAAACATTTAAAGCTCTCAAATCGAGACAACGAGCTCTTAAAGGACCATGATGGATTGAGCCTCAACGTGGAACCACCAAGAGAACCGTCAACTTCACAGGTTGGACAAGATCATTCACGGTTGGACTCTGCGCAGAAGCTAGTGGTGGATCTAAGAAATACAGTTGAAGAGAGTCAGCAACGCTTACTCTTTTTAGAACAAACTCATGAAAGACAGGAACTTGAACTGCAAACCAAGCTGGCAGAGATGCAGGAGCGAGAAACCAAATTAGTGAAGGAACTTAAAGATGTCCAAGGAGATCACTCTGAGAGATGGCAATCTCGTCAGTCATCTCCCCGCCAACCAAATGTCCTACTGCAGGAGCAGAGCGACGTGATACATGATGGTCAGAAGGAGCTGTCTCGGATAACTGAGCAGCTACACCTGACCACCAGGGAACTCGAAGCATTGCAGCAAGACTATGAATCAATTAGAGAGCTGAAGGAAAGTACAGATCAGACTGAAGAGAAACTACTGAAATCTGAAGGAGAATGTTCTAACTTGAAGTCCCAGGTAGAGAAACTGCAGTCTGAGGTCGAGAAACAGAACGATCAGATTCAGAAGTTGAAAGAAGATACTGACCTCAAACTACGCCAGTTCGAACGAGTTTCAGTTTCTAAAGAATTGGAAGTCGCAGAGTTGAAGGAGGAGTTGCAGAAAAGCCAGGAGACTCTTAGTTCGAAAGACCAGGCTGCCTCTGAGATAGCCAAAGAGTTGAAGCAGCATAAAGAGCGTCTGAACTCTCAGGAGCTGATTGTCACCAAATTGGAGAAAGATCGCCAGCACGACCAAGACCGTTTTAGTGCAAAGGAGCAACAGCTTTCTGAGTTGGAGAAAGAGCTGCAGCACAACCGAGAAGTCCTGACCTCCAAGGAGCAGACTATTTCCAAGTTGTCAAAAGATCTTCATCGATGCCAAGAAAGTCTAAATTCGAAGGATCTGAAGGTGTCTGAGTTGGAAAAAAAGCTGCAACAGAGCCAAGAAGGCTTGAACTCTAATGAGGTGATTGTCGTTAAATTAGGAAAAGAATTGAAGGAACACAGAGACAGTCTTGTTATCAGGGACAAGAGCGTCTCTGATCTGGAGAAGAATCTGGAACACCATCGAAATTCTATAAATCAGACGGAACAAAAGTTGATTGGTTTGCAAGAGGCCTTGGAACGATCGGAGGCGGATTTGCTTGAAGCTCACGAGCGACACGCTGCCCTCGAGAAAAAAATGAAAGAATCATCTGAGAAAGATAGGCTTCACATGATAGATGTAGAGACCCAGTTGTCCAAGTCTAGAGAGAAGTTGAATGACGTTCTGGCTGAATTGGGAGAAAAAACTACAGAAGAAAGCAACTTCAGGAGAAACTCGGTACAGGACCTGCAAGATGCGCAGGACCAGCAACGAGCACTGCAGGCTGAAATGGAGGGAAAAGTTGAAGAACAAAAACACTTGAGGAAAATGGTAGAGGAAGACCTGGAGGAGACTCGAGTACTGTTGCATTCATTGCAGGTGGGAATTCATGAAACTGTTGAGAAGGAAAGAGCCTTACGGAAAACATCAGTGCAGGACTTGGAACAGACGCAAGAGCAGTTGAAGTTATTGCAACAACAAATGCATGAAGAAGCTGAAAATGAAAAAAAATTCAGGAGAAAGTCAGTGCAGGACTTGGAAGTGGCACACGAACAGCTACGCACAGTACAAGGGCATCTGGATAAAAAGGAAGGAGAAGAGAAACATTATAAAAAGAAGATTTTAGATGACCTGGAAGAAACTCGAGAGCAACTGCGAATCACACAGCACGAGAATATGCAACTTAGTAGGCACAGCACTTCATTGGTTGCTGAGCATCAAGATCTTATGACACAAGTGCAGAATGTCCATGAAGAGAAAAAGCAGTTGGAGAAAGACAACGAACAAGCTCTACTGGAGTTGGTGCTGATAAGAGAAGCGTTTACTGGATTGAAGGCTACACTTGCGAAGCATGACTTGTGTATTGATTTTGTAAGTTCTTCAAGCCCAAGAAACTGTAACCCTCCCAAAGTGAAATGCTTACCTTGACTGTTGCTCCTCTCTTGTCCGAAGCACAATCATCGACATTTGTTTCCTACTTTAAAGATGCTACAAAAATGATCAGGACTGTATTGAGATTTACATAGCGGGAGACCTACTTCAAGCTGACAATTCTGAACCGTATTCTTTCTTCCTGCATAAAGGTAGAGGATGTGGGACAAGTGCTGAAGAATCTACACACCATGATCGACAATCACAAGAAGCAACAGCACAAGAGAAGAGAAGAGATTCCAAATCAAGAGGTCAGCTCGGAATCTAGAATGAAAAGCCAAACTACTTCATGGAAGCAGGCTCGCAACAGAGAAGCCAATTCAATAGCAGAGGCTCGTAGCCAAGAAGCAAATTCAGAAGCAGAGGCTCGCAATCGAGAAGCCAGTTCAGTAGCGACAGAGGCCCTTAGCAGAGAAGCCAGTTCCGTAGCTACTGAGGCACTTGATTTTGGAACAGTTTATGATCCAGCAGATGCTGCTACCCGTGATGATACTCCCAAATCTGAGGAGGTAGGAAGTAGGGAGGTCGGAGGTGAAGAACCAGCAACTGTTGTTGACGAAGTCAAGGTGCCCTTCAGCACCATCAAATGAGAGCAGATCCGAGATAGTTTACCAAAACTGAAATGTTCCTAATTGTTTGAAGCACTTATTGAAACAGGCTTCTCATTTTGTTGGCCAATGTCGGGCAACTCTATATATCATGAGCAATTTAAACACAGGTGCAATTATACTCAAGAGTAGGTGATAATGCAGGATACTTGATGCCAAGATCAATATAATCACAATTTAATGCATTCTGTATTCGTCGAAATAGCTATCTGCATAATTCTTTAGCACTGCTTTGACTTGCGAAGTAGCTGGTAGAGATCTCGCATGAAGATCTGTACTCAAGTTACCTTTCGTGGTTGCAGGAACATTTGGAGGACAAGTTAGACGATCAATTAGAGTCATTGGGTGTAGATCCAGGATCTGAGGGAATGACCGATGAGATATATGAAAAGTTGTTGGCTAGAAGATTCAACCGGTATTACACGGCTCTCCTGATATTTCCTGATTGCTTGCTGACATGATCTTTATCAAAGACCATGTGGAACAAAAATAGGAGGTTTTCCAAAAGATTGTTGTTGTTGATGAACTTCGTCTAATGCCTTAAGAAAGTGGACGAAGAGGGTACCTCTGATTCTCTACTGTAGAGCCAGAAAGTCTTCAGGTACAATCTAATCCATAATGTTGCGTACGTTGATCTGACAGCGGCTTGCCCAAGGAACATGACGACGTGGATCTCGTGGAGAATCTCAATATCTTCGCAACCAAATGATAGCTGCTGTGGTTCTAGCATATGAGGAGAAGAAACTGCTCTGTTTGCAGTAGGTAAAAAACGGATGAGGGTACACGCCTATATTGTAAGAAGATGTCTACAGAATCTGTCAGGGTATTAGATACTTCTGGGTTGTATTCTACTTCAGCTGAGTGCAGCTTTTGATGTGGAGATGAGCAGCATACCAGATGCACAGAGCTTTTTCATTAGGGGAACACAGGTGTAACATACTTGATCAAATTATTATATACACAAAATTGTCACTTTTGGAAGATGTTTTCAGCTCGCAAACAAACTATGTGCTTGCTTGAAGTCCGAAGGGCAGTTCTCCCAGGTTGATCATTTCTTCGGTGCATTTCTTTGTGCATCATCCATCGTGAAGGGAAATCTAGTCAAGTAAATAGACCAGAACTAGGACATCAGATCCCATGTTTCCTCCGTAACCTGTTTGTCCATTGTTTACCCCACATACAGTTACCTCACAGCTGTGCCATTTTGAAGCACATCTATCCACAGGTCGCTGCTTACAAACAATCCACAGACACCAAGGACCTTAGTGTCCTTTTGATTCTATGGTCCATTTGAGTACCAGTGAACAACACAATTCACATAGCAACTCGTTGGATGTTTTAGTCTTGTACGACGTACCTTGTGGATATATGGGGCGTAGATCCCAAATGCGTCATACACCCTGTGGCGTGGATTCAAACTAAACACAGATCGTTCATTTGTTCCTACTGATCACTCAAAGTTTCTGTCGTCAACAAAGATCTATAGATATAGTGGTGGCTTGTCTGGTGGCAAGGGCGGGGAGTGCCAATTGCAACACGAGCGACTGCCTTCATGATAAAGCAGCCACGGTAGCAGATCTTCCCTTAGCAGAGATTCACCCTTTTACACAGGCTTTTCGGTTTTGGTAATACGAGCCGAGGAACAACTCAGGATAAAGCAGCCAAGGTAGAAGATCTTCCCTTAGCAGAGATTCACCCTATTACACAAGCTTTTCGGTTTTGGTAATACGAGCCGAGGAACAACTAATGCAAAGTTTGATACAAGGAACCCGTTCCCTTTAACTTAAGGTGACTTAATACGTTAATAAGCACGAGTGAAAATGTAGTATTCTCATGCTATTCCTGACGTGATATGGGCCATAGTCAATTTACATGTCTGGTTGCATCCAGATATGCTTATAATTCTGCATCTATACAAAGGTGCTTGTCTGCAGCTTTCCAATATATACGACTGAGTCCGGAGCTAAATACTATGAACTTGGTACAGCAAGTATGATAAAGGGACAAAGACTCTCTGGATCTAGTTCTCTAGAGAAAAAAAAATGAGTGCTCCCCAAATCGAAATCCGGAAGACTTTTAGCTCTGATAAATGACCACCAACTAATTTCCTTGTGCTAACGACAGAACTCCGAGCCTGTGAATTACCCTACACTTGGAAGCCACTTATCATCTGATTGCAGTCTGCCGCTAAAGAGACGAGGTGACTATTACCAAATGGCTTCAACCTACACCTGCCTTTTTTATTTTCTGTTAAATTCACCTATTTAACAAACACCTTAGTGCTTGTACTTATGGTGTGAGTGATGTCCACCATGGTGCCCGTAATGAGGAGCATGACCGTATCCATGACCACCATAGCCGTGACCACCCTTGTGCCCTCCATAGCCATGCTGCCCGTACCCGTGGCCACCCTTATGCCCCTTGAACTTGTGTCCTCCATGCCCACCATGCCCTCCATGATGAGGCCTGTAATGACCGTGCTGCTGATGATGGCCAGGATAAGGGGTTGGAACTCCATAACCAACTTGAGGGCCTGATGTCCCAAGAGAGAAGCCAAAGTTAACAAATGCAATGACACTGAAAGTAATAAACTATGCATTTGCTATCTATTCCGACCACAAACCTGAATTGGACTCGATATTATAGATTATAAGTATTTTGATCAATCTCCACTGTGACAAGTGACTCGACTTTCTCAACCCTAAGCATACGACTGACTGTTAATCATCAACCAAAGTGTAAATTCTGCTGAGTACAGAAGATTCACGATGGGCAATAAAAAAAACCAACTTGTCTGAGACCTTTGCGATACCTATCTTGCACTCTACAAGTCTGGAGACGGGAGCTTTGGCATATAGAAGAACATGCCAAGATCTGCGTGGACTTACCGTGGCTACCACCAAATGGTGTGGCCATATAACCGGTTGGTGCATGACCTGCCCATGGAACCCAGAAACAGTTTTTAGAACAGTGTAATATTTGATAGAATTATAGCTGTTCTTCGCGAAACAGGCATATTGATCCACAACTAATTGAAGGTTCCAGCTTCCTTTATAAGCACATGCATGACTGCAGAAACAAGTGAATCATGGGATTTCGCGGACATACCGTGCTGAGGGTATGGAGCACCATATCCAGGTGCAACGTACTGAGGTGCATACTGAGGTGGGTATGCTTGAGGTTGGTATCCATGAACTGGTGGGGCATAGCCGTATGGGGGGTAAGCTGCAGGAGGATAGAAAGGTTGTGCATATGCATCAGCAGCATGGCCATATTGATGACCATGGTAACCTTTCTCGTGTGTTCCTCCCTCACTACTGCCCTGGCTCGAAGCATCCATCGCTGCCTTCACTTTCTCCTTTCCTTGCTCAACATTTTGCTCGCCAGGATACCCAGATGGTGGAGCAATATGTTCATACTGACTCGGGGGAGGAGGGTATACAACGTTTGAGTCCGGTTGATATCCTCCTGTGTATGTTGCGGCACTGTATTGAACAGGGTTACCACCGGTTTCCTGATGGGCAGCCTGTTGTGTCTTGTTAGAGGGATTTGAACTTGGAGGATACGAAGGAGCTGGAGGAGGATAAGTCCCAGAAGAAGGTGCCCCGTAACCTTCATAACCTTGACTTCCTGGATTAGCGGCATAAGACTGAAAAGCTGGGGGGTAGCTTTCTGCCTGTGAAACTGGGGGTGCAGAATAATAAGGGGTTGTAAACATTGGGGGATTGACCTTGTCTTTGTTAATGTCAGCTGGAGGGTCACCAGAAGATGGAGGTTGTATATGATGATAACTTTCTGGATAAGCAGTAGCAGGTAGACCGTATTGCTGAGCAACTGACTCTGATTCTTTGACCTTGGATGATACCTCTAATGGAGGATGAGTGTACGAAGAAGATGGAGAAGTATAGTTCATTCCTGTAACAACACCTCGGATAGGTGAAGCTAAATAAGGGAGTCCTTGAGGTGGATACTGTCCGGAAGTTTGAGGGGAATTTGGGGGATAAGTACTAGTATCACTGGAATAGCCACCAAAACCTGTTTGAACGGTTGAGTTAGTCTCCCTCTTGTCCGGTACAGGCGGATAAGCTGGCTGAGAAGACTGATGCTCAACTTGCTGGTGCTTGAAGGGTGCTGCTGATCCGTTTTGATAAGAGGTTTGGTCGTACTCCGGCCCATATTGCTTGTCCTTGTTGAGCGCCAAGCCTGCTAACGCACTAGCTGCGGCATCAGCAGTGCTATTTATGTTCGCACCATCTCGATTAGTAAAAGAGGTACTTCTATAGGGGTACGGCTCAGCAGGGGGATTTCCATCAGCCCTATGTGGATGACTAAACGAGGCACTCCTGTATGGGTATGCTGGAGCAGACGGTTGGGTAGGCCCAGGGGAATGCATTGGAGTACTAGGCTGCATTTGTTCATAGCCACCATACATAGCTGCAGATTCGTTTGTTGTCGTTGCAACCTATTCAAAAGCAGCATAAAGTTAGAAAGTTTGGCCCAGAACATCATTCTAATATAACTTACAAGATGTGATAACATGTCCCAGATTTTAGCAGCAATTCTACACGGGGCTCAGTCACGTTAGAGATTGGCTTCTTTAATCAGAGGAAACACTTCGAAGGTGGAATCTTCATATCGTTATATTGTTGCAGCTGCTTATCACTGGCCTACTTCTGCTACTCTACTACTAAGAGGGAAAGAAAGAAAATAAATCTCAACCTGACGTCTATCCTAATACTCTGCTGCACTGCCTGTAATAATTGTGGTCCCAGAGGAACCTACATATCCAATCTCAATTTGACACAAAAGTCTTGGGAACAATATCTTATCATCCATCCTAAAGAGCCTTTGCAGAGGAGGGGTTATAATATACATATATAAAAAGATTTGATGACATCCAGGCAATTCGTTCACGCAAACTGCGACTCTAGTTTCGATGCTACAGGAAAGACAAATATATTGAATTGACAAGCATGCTCCGAATGCAAGCTTAGCTCACCTGTGATTCCCACTTGAGGGTGACTTTTACTTGACCACATTCTCCTTCATGCGGCAGGTTCAATGGATGTAAGGATGTCTCCTCGTTCGCTGTTATTATCTTCGATAAAGGTAACCTGCAAATTTCAATTTGTGAGGTAAACGGGAATGTTGAATCAATCATGCGGAATGAAAAGAACACTGACAAGCCTTGTATGAAAAGGGTTTTATCTTAACTCAGGTCCCGTATGAACGTTGTAAAAGTTCAAAGTAAGAGGGAATTTGAAGACACTGGATATCTCTGTTTAGGTATCCTGGTGTTATTTGTTCAAGGTAAAGAGTAATATCATCTTACTTGGCAACGCCTAAAAGCTCATTCAGCCCAGATCTAGCTGCAAAGATCTCGATAACAAGCTCCTGTGATCCAATGTCGTAATGATCTTCAAGCTCAAACGAATGAGTTTCATTCCATGTTGGTAACGTCCCTTGATCTGCCAACAAGTACAGCAAGATGTGAGGATGCCTCCTAGAAAACATTGTGCCCATCTACAGCACTTCATTTTTCACTGCATACGATTCATAAATTCAGTTAAAATGGCAAGGAAACAAAATTGTGCTACCTTTGGCAGTTCTTGTCGTGAATTGATGTTTGCCACAATTCAAGGTGGCATACGAATCAGCAGGATCTGAGATCACAGACCCGAGATTAGACGGAAAATTAAGCACTGAAGAAACCTCAAAAGAGTAGATCTTCCAGTCCATAAACTGTGATTAAGGTAGACCCCTATCATCATCTTCGCCGCTTTCTTTCCAGATGACTGGATCGCTTGAATAAAGAAAACCAATTCTGATCCAGATAGGCATAATACAAATGCAAATCTCACTCAGAAGTGACTCTTTCACCGGAAATTGCCCTGGATCATCAAGCAGACACATGCCGATGAACAATCAATCAACCGTGGAATCCAATCCCAATCAATTAAGCCACAAAACCACACCAATCCACATCTCAATTTCACAGTCAAAGCATCAGCACCAGCAGCAGCAGCCGCGAAGTGTCACACACCGGCTTCAGATCCGCATCGTGTGGCAGGCAAAAGCGTTGCAGACACGAGAGTCACATGTAGCGCCCCTCCTTTAGCCATATCCCTAATCAACTCTTCCTCGTCGTCGTCGTCGTCCTCCTCCTCCTCCTTCTCCTTCCGATTTACCACTCTCAAAATTGCCAGCGTTGCTTGACTCTTCTTCCAATCACTTGCAATTCCACTCTTCTTCTTCCACCTACTCCTCTTCCCCCCTGAATTGCTTCCTTCCCCTCAAGAAATTCCGTTCATTCCTCTTGTTCAATTCACTGCAGAGACCACTACCGCTATTCTCCTTCTTTTTCTTGACCATCGAATCCTTTTTCTCTTCCTCCGTCTCTTGAGTTTCACCTTCCGGCTCTACAGTCTCTGTTTCTCTTTGGCTTTGCCTGTGCGTGGGGCCCACGCGGCAGGTCCGGCGGTCACTGTAATTTCTGTTCACTTCTCTACAGTAGTCGCTTCATGCAATTCCACTCCTTTCGTTATTTTACTCTCTCGGGTTTTTGATTCTTGTACTTCCGGACTATTGAGGCTTAGCTCCGTTTTATCTCCTTTGTCTCACCCTTGTACGGTTTGGTGAGGTCTTCCCATCCTTCGTGTTTTCTACGCGGTCGCACTTTTATTTATTTTACCTCTTTTGTCTCAACCTTGTACGGCTTGATGGGGTCTTCACCTCTCTCGTATTCCTACGCGGTCGCCTCTCTCTTCCTTCTCTATCGGACTCACCAGTTCTCCTTCAATCCTTTTCGTTTCTTCAAAGCCTCTTAAATAAACATAAAGAATTTAAAAAGATAACATTTCCAGAATCAAGGTTTGAGAAAGAAGAAAAGAAGAAGATGAGGAAAAGTACGCTGAAAAGATGATATGTTTGAACTAAACACAGAGAAATTAACTCAGGGTTCACTCAGAGAAATTCGATCTGCTCCTCTCTTGTCTCATCATTATCTACTATGGATAAGGTAAAAAGGGACTCCTGCATTTACGTGGTTCCCAAAGACAAGCTCCCAAATCTGAAAGCGCAGTTTACAATGGAGGGGAACGGCGAATGCCTTTACGTGGTCCCCACAGACAAGCTTCCAAACCTGAAAGCGCAGTAGACAAAAGACAGGAACTATGAAAGTGGAAAAAAGGCTACCGCGTATGAAAAATGAAGGATGGGAAGAGTTCAGGAAAACTTGAGGAAAAGAAAGTTAGAAAATCGTGAGAATAAGGAATGAAGTTTTAAGAAAGATCAATAGATAATGTTTATGTAGATTATTTCTAAATATATGAGAAAAATACTTAAAAGGGAGTGTTTCACTATGGAATGAAAAATAGTATACATTACTAAATGGTAGATGATTTATACTTAGAAACATCAACAGCTTGATCTTGCCTGTTTTTCTGACATTATATTACACAGACTTTATAAAATGGCTAATTTCATGATTTAAAGTGATGTCATTTGAGCAATATAAACTACTTAATACTGGGAAGCCTAAATAAATGATAAAATCATTTCAAAGTTACAGATATACTTTATGTTTAATCAAAAGGAATCAAATTCTACTGAAATATAAATAAAACAAGATCCCAACTCCATTTTCACAATTTGCGCTTCAGATAAATCATCTAGATTATTCAATCTTTGAAAATTATTATTTTGCGTTATATCTAGTTTCACTTTTGCTTTTCTGAAAATACACATATAAGAAGAGTTTCTAACAGAATATCATATTTACTACTAATAAAAAATTTCATGTCTTAAAATAACATATCTCCATCATAATATTATAAAGCCAATTATAAACATATTTCCTTAAAGAAGATAATTTTTACATTAAAGGGAAAAAAAATTTAATGGTCAAAAGTATCTTATTTACTATTTTCATCTGGTTTTAATAATAAAAATTAAAATCTATAATTAAGATAAATTATGTATGGATATATATAGCTTATGTGGAAAGTTGAAGATATCATCAACTTTGAATAAATGTTAAAAAAAATTGATATCTATATATGAAGTATGTTATAATATATTAAGTATTAAACATCATTATTAAATTATAAGCTAATGATAATTTTGCGAATTAATGAATGTATCATACATAATCATTACACTTTATATGGATAATTCAAGTATAGTCACCCTCATATCTGTGTATGGTGTACATACATGTGTACGGTGCACATATCTATTCAAAATTATAATTAATAGATCTAGAATATAGAAAACTATATAAGGATTATACATATATATTTCATTTATATATATAGTTGCTATATTTCTCATGAATGAATTATATTCTAACACATTTTAACATTAGTGTAGCAGTCAAGAGAAAATCTTTATTATGTTTGGTAATATCTTGTATACAATACCAAATATACTGGAAATTATTTTTAAATTAATTCTATGTTTTAACAATAACCATTGATACAAGATGAATCTTCTGTAGATCAAGAAGTAAAATTTTCCTTAAGAAATCATACTTCCCATGAAAAGGAAGTATGATCTATAAAATATTAATTTAAATTAATTTGATAATCGTTATAATTTATATATTCTTTAGACCAAAGCCTTTTCCTTTTGATTTATAATGGTATCCACATTTTTCTAAGAATGCCTGGAGTTTAATACATGGTCTACCATTTTAATACATGACTTCAAGACACAAGTATTAAAATGTGGTAGGGAATCAAAATTGTTAAGAAGCATCTCTTTTATATGTTATAGCTTTCAGTAATATTTACTATTTTTAAATTTTATTTGATAAATCAGATCGCTTTGGATAATATCACATATTATATATAGATTTAAAATATACACTATGGTTTGAGTAGGAATTTACTATGGAGAAAAGGCTAAAATTTAGTAATTTTGAAAGCAACTTTCTAGTATATATCAAAAATCCATTTTCGGTTGAATAAACAATTAATTTCTTTTTAGATTAATCCATCCAAAGCGAAGAGATAAAATACTAAGAACTCTTTATACATAGATACGAATAGCTGAGTTTTTATATAGTAATAATAAAAGAGTAAAATTTGCTCTCGATCAAGGGATTTGAAAAGACATCCATCCACTCTTAAAGATTTTTATGATCTTGAATACATTGAAATCGTTCACGATGGACGATGAGTTTTTATTCACATACTTCTAGTGTTGAAGATATTGTGG
The DNA here is from genome assembly GCA_948567375.1 of Lunularia cruciata. Taxonomy (NCBI): domain Eukaryota; kingdom Viridiplantae; phylum Streptophyta; class Marchantiopsida; order Lunulariales; family Lunulariaceae; genus Lunularia; species Lunularia cruciata. The sequence continues at coordinate 74,974,124 of OX419756.1, forward strand.
TATTTATCATTATTATTTGATTTATATTTTTGGCCCATGTTTTTTTATTTCTTAATGTAGAATGATGGGTAGCTTGGATTTTTATTCGTGTTTGGTGAGTCAATCCAAATACGAGAATTACACATTTTGATAGGAAGAAATAGCTTCTTTTAACAGAAGTATGGATTTTGTCCAATAAAAATTTGAATTAAGTTCTACGTCCAATATAATCAGCAACACTGGATTTTCATTAATATTTGCTCTATAAATGATACCGGTATTGTTTTCATAAACCTTATGCAGTTCAAGAAATATGTTCATTTTTAAAGTTGGTAAACATTTTGACAATGTATAGGGAAGAAAATACGGAGTGTATAGTATTTTGTACATCACATATCCAGCTGACATTATTTCTTCTTTTTTCTATGTATGCAATTCTATGTATGCAATCAGTTCTCCTCAGAAGGGAAATATTTGTTGGAACGTCTCGGTCACAAGGGTTCCCGAGACATTCCGACAATTATATCCCTTCTTATTTATCAAAGGGAAAATTTAAACTTTTGCTTGATTCAGAGAAATAACAAATGTAATTCTCACTCCAGAATAACTGGCATAATTTGGAAAAATACCTGAACATTCAACAAAGAGGAAAGTAAATACCTGAATTGTCTTAAGATCCCCGGCATCACATCACACCGTGCTACTAAACCAACTGAACACTAAATATGAACCAACTAAGGCAATTTCAATCGACCTTTCATAATATCTGAGACAGTGGTTTGATTCAAAGTCACCAAAGATAAATCAGGTGAACAAAGTAACAATGCAACGTGGGATGCAACAGGTCAAATAAAGAATACCTATAAAGTATATGATAAATAACTTTATATTGCGGCACTAACGCACTAGCCCCGAACCCAGTTACATGTACTGAATTCTAAGAGAATTATGCATGATGTTTGGACTCATGAACTCTAAAACATTGTTTCCTTACCTTCACAGATTAGTCAAATTAACTCCATAAGTCAACTTTGTCCTACCTTGTTTCATGAGCTAACCCATCACTCAATATGGTAAACCGAAACACTTGAAAACCCAAGTCGGTATCCTTATCAGCCAGGCATCTTTGCTACTCCTGAGTTTGAATCTTCAGTGCAACTAGACATGATCATGCTATTCCCTAGTGCATCGCACGTCTTGAAAGGGGCAGAAGTTTGGTCAACTAGAGCTAAATATCGTTGGGGTTTTCGTTGTTGTGGTTCCATAAGGTCTGCGATAATTGCCGGAGATGCAGACTGACTGTTTTGAACTGAGGGCAAGATTCCAGGCATAGCGGGAAAGGTAACAAACAACAAAAATAAAGTGCCCATTTCCTCGAGAAAACGCGTTGTCTAGACAGAGAGAAGTATGAAACGTGCCACGTTGCAATTCTGGGGCATGTACAATGGTAGCCACTCGTAAACGCACGCTTCGTCAACTTCTTATCTTCTCTCTCCACTGTGCTGCCTCGAATTTATACAGTAGCCAGATTTGAGGCATCGAACGAGGAAATACAGGAAATATGTGGTGAGATGTTTGAAAGTCTTGCTGAAATGTCGGATTGTGGAATGTAATTTTTAACACGCGGACAAGTGAAGCCCGAGATTTTGAAATCACGGAAGTTGGAGCAGTCAGGCTCGGAGATGCATCAGACGAAATATTTAGTTCTTGGCGCTGCCATGAGGACTATAAAGCGATGGTTGGGTTAATCGCCAGTTTTAAGCAGGTGCAGGAGAAGTAGTAAATCTCATTTATGCTGTCTTTCAAGCTGAGCCAGGGACTTGGTACGCTTGTGAAATGCTGCGGGTTAATTGGAGTGGGGGTCAATATTGGTTCTTGCGGAGGAATGTTTTCTACCGTGATCCGGTGAAACGGAAGCCGATTTGGTTTTCACCACGTGCAGCAGCAGACCCAGGCAGTGCGGACTCCGGATCCTCTTATTCCTCCTCAGGATTTCCGGTAACAGGATATCTCTGGGCCCTTCTCTTCTTAGTGTAGTGAGTTTCACTTTCAGTTGCCAATTCTCGAGGAATTCCGCTGCGTATTGAGGAACGAACATTTCTGGACTGGAATTTTTCTGCTAACGAGGACAACGGATAGGCGATGACTAAATTCCGTGACTGAATATACCTCATAAGTTCCTAGTTTTGTTCAAATATCTGTGCACTTGTACTCTTTGGTTAAATAAGTAGGTCTACGTTGACAGTAAATTGATATACTCACAGATTGCGTCGTGGATCATGCATTGAAATTTTTTTTTTAATTCTTCATCAACAGCTTCTGAATGAACCTCCTTCGTTCTCACTTCTCCTATGGAGGGCTGCACTGATTCGGTACCATTTGCCATTATTTCAGCTTGATTGGGATCCCTGGGAGGACTTATTTGGAATCGGAAACGACTCTCAGTCTCGGTTAGTTCTTTTCAGTGCTCGCGATTTGTTAAGCTCCAGATATGTCATGCGGTCTGTTTCGTCCTGCATGACTTCAAGTGCCAATTTCTGTAACTTCAGAAATTGATCGCTGTTCAAGAAAAGAGAATCCATAGATTGTTAGATTCCTGTGGGGTCTGCATATCCTCGTGAGCTGAATTGTCCCGACGAAGATGTAGAAAGGACAGACGCTACATGGTTTGATCATGCGTGATTGTGTCTGCAATGGAACATTTATTTGGAGTCTGTTTGCAGTGAAGAATGCGTTGATTTGATCACATTCCGAAGCATCGAGGATTGCACGATGCCGTGAAGACTGTCTTTCTTTTCATGACCTAGTCGATGGTGTTCTCCGGATGGAAATCTGTAGTTGTCAGTTTCCTTGGTAGCTAGGGTACTTGGATTTGATTTGATGATTCCCATTGATGCAGAAATGGCGCAAGTAAAAAGAAAGCCAAGCCAGGCTATGGAGCGGATGGTCAGCCGTTGAAAGATATACCATGTCCGACATGTAGAGGGCGGGGGTACACGCTTTGTCCTTACTGTAAAATGATCGCTAATATGGAGGCATCTTGTCTTCAATGTGGCCGGAGGGTAATATTGTTGTTTCAGCTTGACAGAAGCTTCATTCTGTTGAAAGACAGAAAAGCAGTTTGTCTATTCTATCTGGCTAGTCCTTATTCAGTGTAATTTGTTTGACTTCTGAATTATCTGCATGCAGGGGTTTCACACCTGTTCCCAATGTCGTGGCGAGGGAGTCATTTGGGTAGAGTCCACAAACGAGTCAGCCTGGGAGAGCCCCAAATCACGGTCTCTTTCTTACTTCTGAGACGGGTACTCAGATTTGTTTCTTCTCTTTCGTCTTGCTTGGAGTAGTTACCCTGCTTCTGGTATGACGATAAATTCTTCTATCCATTTTGTTGTAAGGGTTATCCTTACAGTACTCGGAAAGGAGGAGCCACAATCGTTTAGGTGCGTTTAATAACAAGCAGAAGCGTCTGCTGCAAGTTCTGCTTGATATATGTGCATCCCTATAGATCCTTGACAGAATGTTTACTCTTCATATCAGTGTACATAAATGTGGACTGATTTGCTTGGAGTGCGAAAAGCATCCAGTGAAACAAGTGAACATTATACTGACTGTCTGTGCCCTGCCTCCAGGTTGAGTTCACATCTACAGATTGCAGATGATGCGGCCATTGATAGCATGGAACTCCCTGTTCCGGCCAAGAGGAAAACAAGGCGTATTTATGGACCTACTCCACCTGAAGTTAAAGCGAAGATTAGTCGTGCCTTGAAGGTTAGTCTTCAATTTGAAGCTAGAAACATGCTTCCTATGTTGCAGAAACTAAGTAGAATTGAAAAATTTAATATTGACTCTTGCATAGTCATTCATTTGCCTATGAGACATTTTGCCGTCATATTTTCGCTAAAGGTGATTATATTCATTTCCAGGATCTAGAAGCAAGGACTGGAAGTATCAGTCGAAGACTGAGACGACTTCATCGAGATCCTGTGTCACAAGCGAAGAGGGTTACTGCAATAAAGGTACACACAGCTTCCTTGAGAATAAGTTACTAGTTGTTATGAATGTGCTGGAAACCCCCACGGAGAGGTGAACAATGAAATTGGACTCATGGTCACAGGAACATAATCGCTGTGATTGGAAATACGTAAGCTTCGCTGTCGGTGCACCATGCCCGAGAAAGTATAATGCTCTAGCCGCAAGTTTACTGACTTTTCTGAATCTCATCCTCTTCCCAACGAGTCAGAGAACTCATGATAAATGCTGAGATAGTGTAAACTGTCGTGTGATTGCAGAAAGCAAGGGGTACAGAAGAAGCAAGAAGACGAACGTCTGAAATGAATATAGCTCACTTCAAGTCCCCAGAAAATCGCCTCAAGCGCAGTCAGAGTATGATAGGTAATATTCGGAGCTCAGCCTCATTAACAACGTATCTAGTGAATCTTTAACAAAGCTCACTGTTGACCTCTTGAAAAATTGTTGTACGAAATCAAGATGCCAGACTGCTAGGGAACTTTGCTCATGTCTGAAGCTGCTTTGTTATACAGGTGTACCATTTAGATGCACAGCTTGTGGAGAAGAAGGCCACAGAAGACACTTCTGCCCAAAGCTCGGATACGAGAAGGGGAAAAAACTAAAAATTCTAGGACTTCCCCCTCGGGGCTACAGGTGCAGCGCCTGCGGTTCGACTGGTCATCAGAGCCGAAAGTGCCCACAAAGGACGCAACAATCCCTGGTTACCTTCAACACAGAGCACGAGAAAACAGAAAAGAAGGCTGTAGTTTATCGCTGCGGAATTTGCAGAAATGTTGGTCATAACCGAAAAACCTGTCCAAACCTTCAAAAGGCGAAGACAAAGAGGTGTAGTATATGTGGAGAGCCAGGTCATAATAGAAGAAAGTGTGCAAAGAGTGCCAAACTGGAAGATGAAAAATGATTATCCGCGACTACGCTATCCGAGGTCTTAGAGGCACGCTGTACAATCTACATATTTACTGCCAGGGGCATCAAACAAGCGAAGCAAATTGCCATCTGTCCGATCTCTCGCTTTTTGACAATGCACATAACCAGACTTGACGTGTCTATAATTACACGGATGTGCCCTTCTAGTTGACACAACTCAGACTACAGACATCGACCCAATAGGTGAAGGTGAATCCCTCCGAATATCTATGCTACGACTCGGCTAACACATATTCATATTCTTAACTTATCAGTCAGGCAAATTCTAGTTGCATGGAAATCTCATGAAGGTTTTGACTTAAGACTTAACAATTTCTTAAACTTCTCCTTCAAGTGCCTGGTTTAGGTCTTATTTGACGAGGATCTCTATATGCCGATGTACCTTATTTCATCAACACCTTAAACACAAGCACCGGATATCCAACACCGGTGTCAAGGATCTCAGACACCGACGTCAGAAGCGATCTAGAAAATTTATCGTTCGGAAGTCACAGTAAATACATACACATGCAGGCAAGGGATTGCCACCTATGTCGGTCAGGGATCGTGATCACTAATCTGCTCAGCTTCGCCGCTTGATAAGTTGATTATATCAAGGTTGGTTACCGAAACGTTCGACTTTCAAGCTGGACATCAGCGGTACGCAGAAATAGCAGTGAACTCAAGTATTGTGCGCGTTGCGGCGAGAGAAAAAGTGTCCAGTAGATAAGGTGCCCACAACACTGCACATAGCCAGGTGTTAGTTGGGAAAGCATTTCCCTTATTGCCAAGTGAACAAGCCAACAATTTAATAATATGTGAATTTAGTAGTAGTCCACAATTGTAGATGCGGTTCATGTATGAATCATCGTCGAGCGCAGTAGGTTAAATACAGTAGAGTCAAGGGTCAGAAAACAAACTGATTCGTCAAGTTTCATTCATGTTTGAATGCCATCTAAATTTGATATGTTTACGTTTAAATGCTCCTTTCTAAAGTTTAATGTGACCCCACTATGTAAAGTTTGCAGTTAACTAGAAACGAATAAATTGGAATATTGTGGAATGTATAAATGATTGACATCACGATGGTCCGTACATAAATGTTGACGTCATCGAAACTATAACTTACACTCACCCTGGTGACCGAAAATCTTTTTTCCTCGGTCTTTTATCGCAGGTTCTTTGCTTTAGCTATTGAAAAGTCCATATTTTACATCCATCGTCCTCTGCGCATTGGCATCAAATGACAAGGGATGATGCCAAAATTGAATAGAAGAGGGCAGTCGATGTTGGCTATTTCTCTGCCCCTACCTCCAACAGTTTTTTGACGTTGCTATTCGAGAGAACCAAGATTGGAATACGAAGCACAACAACTTCCATGATATCGGATGGAAATTATCTTGGGGCACAACTACATTGTACACAAAGAATACATCGGCCATATTGTAATTTTGGGCCTGAAATTTGACTTCTTCTTGAAACAGCATGGAGAATTTAGATGTCACAATATTCATCACATTCGAACCACGTTAGATACTACGACGAATTCCTCACGGACCATGTCGCGTACATTCAGTCAACTTGAGTTTGGGAACCGTCTCGGGAAGGATGTCTGCATATCCTGAGTTCTAGTACCTTATCTTAGCAAAAGGTCTTGGAAACAGCGTCGGGGTTGCTTCATAATGCGTTGTCATTTAACTCTCGAGACATGGTTTGCGAGTCTTATCTTGCTATTGCTTTATGCAGTTAGACTGTGTTGACATTCAAAATGTCGCGTCACAAATATCTAGGTTGCCATACCATACCTTCTTGACGTGTTTGCATGCACCTGGGAATTCTTATAAAGGCCTTTCCAGATGCTTTCTCAGTGAACTAAGAGAGCGTACGGGGTGGCCTGACTACAGGAACCAAAGCACATAGATAGATGAAACGATATCCTAGCAAGACAGGCCGTCAAGATCGAACGGATTTCTCTGAACTTCGACGCATATAGGCTCTCTGCTTTCAGTTCTTACGCTCTATTCAGTTCTTACGCTCTATCGAATCTATTGGGGCTTAGCCCCATTTTACCTTTTTTTTTCCACACAAGACACACAAGACCTTCTTGTGTGGCTTGATGCTCTATCGACTCTATTGGGGATTAGCCCCATTTTACCTCTTTTTGTCTCATCCTTGTACGGCTTGATGCTCTACCAACTCTATTGGGGTTTAGCTCCATTTTGCCTCTTTTTTGTCTCACCTTTGTACGGCTTGATGGGGGTTTTCCTTTCCTTCTTGTTTTCTACAGTCGCCCTTTCCTCCTTTCAGTTCTTACGCCGCACATCATGCACACATGAAGTGCAGGGTAGTCATTTGGCCTTCGTATTACAAAATGAAAAATAAAAGTCGAGATACCAAAGTTCACCAAAGAATGGTCTGTTCAGACACAAGGCCTGATCCTATGTATATATAGAGAGGCCTCTGACCCCATCAGCCCTTTATGGCATTCGAGCCCTGCTCCATTGTTATGGTCACCTCTGCCACTTACTATTCATGTTCCGGAGTTATATCCTTCTCGAACCATGTTCGCCCTATGGATTCGATCCTCACAGTAATTTTGCATTTATTGCCCCCTATCGCTTCCACATTAGCCTTGTCTTTGCATCTATCTTCAACGTTCACCATCCACATCACCTCGATGTTTCAGTCCACATCACCCTTCCTGTTCCTTGCTGACTCAACCTTCCATCCATGTTCGATGTTTGGTGTTTATTTAAAGTCTTACCTGTCACTCTTTTGCCTCCACTTCACCTCTTGTTTACACCTCAACTAGACACCTCTCTTCATGGAAATATCTCTTTCAGATCCATCTCTATACTTTACCTTACTCAGACTTTCCCTTCCCCCCTGGGTAGAATTGATTGGCTCACGTTTAGGACACATTTCCTCACCAGCCATTTTTCTACAGAACCCTATCCCATTCCGCAGCAGTTAAGGGCTTTAAGATTTCACCATACAGGACAAGTTTTGTTTTTTCACCCCTTAAATGACTTTGGTGTTATTTATATCATTTATTCCTTGTATAATGGCAAATGCTATGTGGGCCAAACAGCGGGTTTTGCTTTTTGAAGATTCCAACAACATTGCTGTTTGGGAAAGTCTCTCTTTGTTCTTTGTTCTTCTGCCTTCAACTTTACTCCCTTGATGGCTGCAATGGCCAAATTTGGGTTCCATGACTTTCGTCTGTTCCCTATGGTCCAGATGCCTCCAGGTACTTATTTTAGAGATTTTGCTAACAAGGAGGAGCTCTTTTGGATCAGTCTCCTCAACTGTTGGGCTCCTCAAGGGTAAAATGTTCATGGCAGAGCATCTCACATCGACCATTGCATTGACAGTCGGCGTAATATGCAAGAAAATGCCTTTTCCTCTCTTCTAACACCCATTCTGTTTCTTCTTCCAAGAATCTTTCTCCCCTTTTGACATCCCTTGTGGCAAACTTTCCCATTTCTAGAAGATATGCCTATAGGGATTACCTCCAATGAATTCATCTATTCTTATTGTTTGACTCTGATACTCTCTCTGATTCCTTTCTAGCACATTTTTGAGTTTGTAACTTGCTGAGGATCATTCATGTCCTTAAAACTACTCCTTCTTCGGTTTTACTCAAGACTGAGTGGGATATTGCTACACTCCTCAATAGCCTTTTGCTCTTCCTGTCTCCATGCCTCTTGCATCATAGATCAACTCCAGACGTTTGTCCCACCCTTCTCATTTTCTCTTTTACCTCTAAGGAGATAGACAAAGTCCGCTTACAATCTTTGTTGAGGGACCCAAATTTTTACAAGCTTTACCTTCAGGTACTCCTTTTACCATCCCCATTTTTGCTTTTAAGTATGGGAAAACTCTAGGCTGTTTACTCTTTAACTTTGCCTCAATTTCATGGAAATTATCAAACTTTTTGTCTCCTCCTTCTCCTTGCAGTTGTATTCAACATCCAGGTTTCATTAACCCTTCACATGGGCATGTCATTACAGCTTAGCTTCAGATTTTACCTTCCTCCAACATTTCACTTCTTTTCTCCAAAGGAACCAAGTTTCATATTTTGCACACCTCTCCCTCCTCTACTTTCATTGCAATTCAAACATTGCAACAAACTTGCATTTGCAATTTTGTTCTTTATTATGAAGCCATATTGGGCACCAAAAGCATTTTTGACCGATGGAAAGTCACCATTCTACAAAAAGTTAAACTTTTACTCAATCTCCCTCCCATTGATGACCATTTCAATTCTGTAGATCCTATTTTCCTTTCTCCTCATGATAGAAAACTTCTTGCTCATTTCAAGTCCCATTTCATTATTACTTATATGGTCAAGTGTCCCAACAATTTTGTATTTGTTTGGAGATACTTTTACATTCAAACTTTGCTCAACAAGCTCCATTCTCCTTCAGCAACCTATAAACTCTCATTGATTCCTCAAAACCAGGTTTTACTTTCTCACCACAGTTTCAATACCTCTCAGGGATTTTGCACTTCCATGGATTCTGAGAAACTCCCTTACTTCTGCTGCACTTGGAAATTCCATAAGTCACCTGTTGCTCCTAGGTTCATTGCCACAGGCTGCTCTACTTCCTTATCTGAACTTTCTCGCTAGCAGAGCTCATTCTTCAAAGCATTGCTACCTTCTGCAAATGAACTCTAGAGGAATGAATTCTTACGAGTTGGGCTAATAATAGACTCTAGCTGGATCTTGGATGACTCTTCTGGCATTCTTGTTTTTCTTGAGCAGGTGCAAAGACTGCACAAGAGAATATCCTCTTCTCCCACAGACTCTGGTTTGCAATAGACTCCTGCCACCCTGGACAAAGTTCTTTTTCAAAGTTTTGATTTCACCACCCTTTATACAAAGATCCACCTCCATGATCTCAAAACAAGGCTGTCTACTCTCATCAGATTTATTGCCCATTATAGGTTCACTCTGAATAGGGAAACTGTTTTACTGGTTGAGACCTCTACACTTGACTTCAAATATAGATGGCTTAAAAACCAAAACAATATCTCTCAATCGGCAAAACATCTCAAATTCATGGCTGTTGATGAGGACTTTCTCATCTATTGGATGCTATTCCTTTTTGATAACCTCTACATCACTTTTGGGAATAAGCTCTTCCGTCAAGAGATTGGGATTCCTATGGGGACACCACGTGTTGTCTTTGTGGCTAATCTATACCTCTTCACCTATGAACTTGATTTCATTTGCAGACTACTGGATGCCAATGATGTTGCTCTATTGCACAACCTGTCCCAAGTTCAAAGATATGTTGATTATCTTCTGGTGGTTGGCTCAGGACTTGATAATTTCACTGATTTTATGTATATGGATGATGCTGCTAGAGGTGGAGGGATCTATCCTAAACTTTCTTGTGAGCTAGTTTGAACTCATTTTGGCACTCACTATGATTATCTTGAAATGTCGCATTACACAGTACTATTTCAATATCTTTGTCTCTATCTATGTTAAGAAAGAGCTGCCTCACTTTGCTCACATCAAGACAATCTCTCTCCCTCATGTTCTTTCAGACATTTTCTTTAAATGTAAACTAGGGATTTTAATTGGAGTGTGTTAGATATAGACGGATCTATAATTCCAAAAAGTCATACCTTTCAGCTTGTAGGAAACTTATAAATAGCTTTATCTCCAAAAATTACCCTCTTCACATGATCCAGAAAATTTTTTTGCTCGGTCTTACAAATAGAAAAAGATATCCATGGCTGTCATGGGTTTAGTATCTATAGAGATTTAAGAACATCCATTCCTCCTGCCAGGCAGGGAGCTCAAGTTCAAGCTCACCAGTAGTTTTTACTGCAGGCTTGTATACCATACCTTTGATCAGGAGTTCTACTTGACTTCATATTTCATATAAATACTATCTATTATAATATCAAGAAGTTATACCTTTCAGCTTGTAGGAAACGTATATATAGCTTTATCTCCAAAATTACCCTCTTCACTTGATCCAAAAAATTTCACTCTGTCATGCAAAAAGAAAATAACATCCATGGTTACCATGGGCTTAGTATATATAGAGATTTGAGAACATATGTTCTTTCTGCCAGGCGGGAAGCTCATTCCTGAGCCCACAAGTAGTTTTTCCCTTAGACTTGTATACCATCTTGACTCATGAAGTGTTTTATATATACTGAATACCACTATTTGGGATTTTTTCTGCTATATGGATTTTCATCGAAGGCTTATGGACAAGTGGCCTCTGCTTATGGACATGTGGCCCACCTGGTCCTTCACTTAACACGAGGTTGCATTTGCCTCCATGGTTTGCCCTATCACGAGATGCCCTACTTTCTTTCCAATGCTCTTACTTGCTTCTCTGTTTGCCTTGGTTTCTCCAGCTTGACATGCCTAGTCCTTTCTTGTGTAACATTGAGGTTTTTTGCTCCCCGCTTGTCCCTTCTCATGCAGCGCTGAGTTTTCTTGTGATGATGTTGCTTGAGCTGATGCTTCTCATTTCTCACTACTTCTGAGCAGCACTTTAGGGGAGGAACCAAGTTTGCCTTGACACTCATGATTTTTTTAGTAGAAACTCGGTACGAGGGGTATTGACAATCAGCTACTTTGGCATTGTGTGAGGCACTGATGAAGTTACAGGTGTTTTTGTGGAGGTTTACTATGGCAGCCTTCTGCTTCCCTTAGCTGTTTAGCCTCTTAGGACTCCAGCGTAGATAGTGATAGTTATGATAAATTTTCTTTCTGATCCCTTTTTGCTTTGCTCTTGTTACCATGTTACACTTTGACCTGTTTCTGCATCCACATCTTTCGAGACTTCTTTTTTGGTTCCACTCCTCCATTCCTCACCTCATTCCTTCCCTAGAATGTTCCCTTTTCTCTTTGCTTGTTTCTTGCTTTGCCCTCTCGTGTCTATAGTGTTCCTACCCGACTCCAGCACATGTTCTTCTTTTTTATTCACACACTGCTTACTAGCGGGATCTTCATCTTGGTTCATGCACTGCTTGCTGGCAAGTTCTTCATCTTTGTTCACACATTGCTTACTGGCAGGTTCTTCATCTTTGTTCACGCACTACCTACTGGCGGGCTCTTACATTACGTTCCTATTACTCGCCACTTGCATACCTGCTCTTGATTTCATGTTCTTTATTAGTCTGTTAGCCATTGGTTTTTCTCAATTTCTTTCAATTATGCTTTTGCTGCAGGATACATTCAATGCATTCTATCTTAGGGATTTCACATTCCTCTAGCTTTGTGTTTCATGTACATATTGCTTATCGATCATATGCACTTCATGAATGCTGGATAATCCATTCCCAGAAGGGCTTCTATATATATATATATAGAGGAAGAGCCTATAGTTTTTACTATAGGCTTGTTTACCATATCGTTGATCTACTTGATTTTTTATTTGATGTGTATACCATTTTTCCCTTAGAATCATATGCCATCTTGATTCTTGAAATGATATATATACACAGAATACCACTATTTGAGTTTTTTCCACGTGGACTTTGATCATTTGCTTATGGACATGTGGCCTTTGCTTATGGATGCACGGGGCCTACCTGGTCCTTCACTTTATATGAGCTTAATTTGCCTACATACTTTGCCCTTTCACGAGATGCCCTAACTCTTTTCATTGCTTTTACTTCCTTCTCTGTTTGCCTGTGTTTCTCCTGCTTGACTTGCCTAGTCCCTTCCTATGTAGCACTGATGTTTCTTGTTCCCTACTCGTCCCTTCCTCTGCAGCGCTGAAGTGTAGTGCGTGGATGTTTCTTGCTCCATATTCTGTATCATTCATGCACCTTTGTTTGATTATTTCTCTTTGCTGCATCATGGGTTTTTTCTCTCTACTAAGGTATGTCTATGATTTCAAGGATACATCAGGTATGTCTCGTATGCTTCCATCCTCTTACTCATGAGTATTCTTTTCTTTCTTGATTGATACTTATTATGCAGCCGAGCCTCCTGTGCTTATTTAGGTGCCTACTACTTCTGCTTGCCCTTTACTTCCACGTTTCCATTTTTGTTCTTCTATACTTTAGACATTCCAACTGCTTATGAGTTGCACTTAGGGGAGCAACAGTGTATGCCTTGGCACTCACGAGTTTTTGAGCAAAAACTCTATACGAGCTGTATTGACAATTGCTTAGCTACTTCGGCACTTATGAAGTCAGTGGTGTTTTTGTGGAGGTTTACTATGGCCGCCTTTGGCTTCCCTTAGCTGTTTGGAGTCTCAGGCCTCCAACTTCCATAGTGCCAGTGGTGATATACTTTATATCTTGTCCTCTTACTATTCGCTCTCATTACCTTGTTACATTTCGACCCGGTTCCGCAGCCACATCATCCTAGAACTCTTGTTTTGTTGCACTCCTCCATTCCTCAACTAATTCACTCCCTAGAATTTTCTATTTTCCCTTTGCTCTTTGACAGACCTCACATGTCTATAGTATTTTCTATTTTCCCTTCGCTCCTCTGTGACAGACCTCACATGTCTATAGTGTTCCTACCTTACTCCAGCCCACGTTCGTAATCTCCGTTCACGCGGTGTTTCCTGGCGGGTTCTTACATCAAGTTTCCCATTCCTCGCTCTAGTTTGCATAGATGCTCTTGATTTCATTTTCTTTCTTAGTCCATTGGGCACCTGTTATTCTCGATTTGTTTGAATTATGCCTTTGCCGCCGCATGTTACATTCGATTCGATGCATTTGTTATTCTCTGATTTGTTTGAATTATACCTTTCTCGCGAACACTAGCCGCTAGGTATATTAGCTTGTGATACTCTATCAACACTTCGAAACTACCGCGTCGATGGAAACGAAATAGAAACTGAGATGGAAAGGAAACGCGATGTATAAAATTTCGATTCGACAAATTACCGAAGCTGGACTGTCAGGTTACTCTGCAGGCTGATCTCACATTAAGATTGAACTTCAATTGAATTAGCAAGCAAAGGACTTAAAGTTATGAAAGGTCGGGATTGCAGTCGCAACTGCTGCACAAAACAACACACTTAAATTGTTCATGATTGCATTTGATATATGAAGTTTCCCCTAGCTTCACACCATCAGAATTGCATGCATATGCACAATACATACAATTCTGGTTCTACTTAAAGGAGATTATGTAGTCCTGAAGGAGCTGGCGATTACTCAATCGATTGACATTTTAGAAGATAATCTGAATGAGACTCGTACTTCCACTCATATTCATCATGCGATAGCACTCAGAGTTGACTCCGACCTCCTCTAGGCGTTGAAAGAATGCAGGAGCTCACGGCAATGGCAATCTTAAGCGAAGTCTAAATCTAGACTAGATCAAAACGGGGTTTCACTTATCTGTACAAGCGTATATAGGTGATATTTATCTAAACAAATTCTCATGGATGTGAGTTTGTCTTACAATCGAGTCTACATCTGAGAGTGTAGCTAGCCGCCCCAGCTTATCTTTACTATGGCGAAACGTCCATCTAAACTTTGAGTTCATCCATGAAGTGGCAACATCAGTAGTTGTAATGGGCATACTGTGTGTGGACCCAGCATTCAGTTCATATTGAACCAACTTGAATTTGCAACATGTGATCATTTTCAACTTCTAGTCTCTGATTGTGAAGTGGCCACAACACTGTTAATCATGATTACAGAGAAGAAGAGTGTCAAATCAATCAGCTCCAAGTGATTCGTCTGTCCCGGGCCATGAACAGAATATGTGGACATGGCGACGGCAGCAGTCATTGAGCTGTTCATCATCGTGGAAATAGTAGAAGAACAGCTAAAAATGATATGGGTCCTTAAATGGATTAATGATTAGAAAATTCGGTTGCAGAATGCAGTGATTTGCTTCCAGCTAATTTCCTGTCTTGCTAACTGCTGGTCCTCTTACGTCTTCTCGAGGAGGTTGAAACGGCGAATCCGCTTACGATGCCTGCATTGGGTATATCTATATGAAACTTCGCGACCTCTGTTAGACAGTAGTACACCTTCATCGATCATATGGATGAAGAACTTTGACGTCCGAGGTAGGTGCACAGTTCTATGAGCGTGAGAACCATCTTGAACTTCCATCGCCTCATCGCTTCTTTCCTACGTGTGAACAGATATGAACTGCCAGACTTTCACCAGGCAATAGACGAAATCTGTGTGGATATAATTTCAAATGAGGTAGTTCTCCTGAATTCTTTGGAAGTGTTGGCATGCATATGAGATCCTGCCACATGAACATGCTTTTGAATTCAAAGTCAGGAGCTTATCCGATCAATAGCTAGTCCACAGACTCTGAGTTAGAAGTGTAGGCCAGCGCCGAGAGGGGCAACCGTCCTATTCTACAGTGAATGGAAAGCTCCTTTATTTTCCTGACGTCCATGCGACAATCCATATGAGATCTCATCAGCACATTCGATTCACGCATCAAGATTAATGTAATCAAGTATAAAATCAGTATGTACTTTGATGATTACCTTGCTTTGACGAATTCCTAGTGGGGCATTCCTTTCCTGCGTCTTGCAGTACCAGAACTACACAGAACTATTTACACTATGAATCAAACCAGCTGCAGGCTTAAGGTCGGGAAAAGATGTTCATCTTTCGCGTGTCCAAAGAACGGAGGCCAGCCACGGTGTAGCGTAATCAGGTGTAGCAAGCAATTACTACAAACTTTGGAGAGGGGAGATTAATCTGCAAGCATTCTCGCTAAGCCCGCACTGAATGTACCGTGCATCTGTGAAACAAATTCTCACATTTTACGCAAACTGCTTTTGCTCCATACCTGCGACGTTGGGGCAGTTGTGTTGCAGACATCAGATTAGCTCCAATTTTGTCGGTTTATTTGTACTTTCGGGTAGACTAACTACAGGTAGCATCCAACACGTGATGCACATGACTGTGTCTACCTGCTGCTGTAAAAGGAAACTAGCTAAGATGGCAGATCAGCTCTCGGTTCTTCCGTCCTCCTAAATGTATGTTGCTATTGGTTGCATGTCAAACGTCAAACGGTCGCCTTACACCTAACTTGGAGACGATCTGCTACTGTAACTGGGGCTATTAGTAGTGCTCGTCCTTACTTGCATGTCAGAAGGGCCTTGCGATAATAAACAACAGCATATATCCATATGCCGAATTCGCATTCTGTTTCCAGAACTACAACCTACTCGGACACCACTTGTCTTTAGAAACTGTAGATACTGATCTCCACCAAATTATCGTAGTGTAAGCTCTTTCAGCTAGACAATTACATGGTTTGACGAAATTAGGTAGTAGGTTTAGCGTAGCGAGTCTCACTAAATTGATTTCACTTGTCAATTAAAAGTGGATCGCAACATCAATAGTCTCCTCCACTTAGACTGATTAAGTATTCTTCTTCATTTACTTCAACTTATCTAGTCTCGCTTATCAATCTTGTCGAAACCAAATTCACTTGCAAGCAATGAATTGATCGCAAATTAAAATCTGTGCAAAGGTTCTTCTCCATGGCTGGGCTTCCTGCAAACAACTACAAACAACAGATCTAGAAAAGAGTGGAAGAAAGAATGAAAGGAGCGCAAACCATATGCATTCGTCTTATACTTGTGATTAAAAGTAGTCTTTAAAATGTCTAAAAATACATAAATAAAAGTCACTAGACAGTGAAAATATACAAAATACCATATAAAAAATTCATTTTGAAATTATAATTTAATAATTAGATAAAATTAATAAATTATTACCACATATAAATGGATGCAAAAGAAAAAAAACAATTTCAGAAATTTCACTGAACCCATTTTACTCGGAAATATTCCGACTCACACTAATTCAATAGTGAGACTAAACCATTAGGTCTACACTGTGCTCCAACAAACTTAAATCTTTATCTTGTCTTTAGATTGTGGCTCGTACAGGGAACCACTTTTCCAACAGACGCTTATCTTACAAGATATGTTTGTACAGAAGGTCTCTTCAGTTGAATCCGAGGCTCAAATGTAGCACTACTCTTAGTGACGAGTTCATTCCACAAAAGTGCGCCATCTAAAAGAAACGCAACCGCTTGCAAAAACAAGAAGAATGGGAGACATCATCAAGCCGCACAAGGAAAAAACAAAGCGTAAAATGGGGCTATGCCCCATCTTCGTACACGTGACTTTACTGACTTCTGTAACTTTATTGCACACAGGATATAGAGTAGGAGACTTACGCATGAGTCAGAATTTGAGAAGAATCTCATGTCCGTACGAACTTGTCTCATTCCTTTTTCTGTAAACTGAACACTCGGGCCCCACAAACACTAGGCGAATTCCTAATCGTGGTGAGCGTCCATCACCACGATCACTGGCGTACTGAGAGTTGGAGGAGGAGGTGCTGCTCAAGGTTGTAATTCCTCTCTTCACAATTAATTGGATATCGTCATCTGGATGCTCGGATGTTTTAAGTTCTCACATAGAAGGGAAAAAAATTTACATTCGGGATTTGATTTGGGACTTCCCCACATTACGATTTTCATTTAAGTTACAAAAATGTTACAGGAGTGAGACTATTACATTAATTGGGTCTGTTGTAAAGACCACGTGATCAGTAAGTTGCGTAATTGTGACGGGAATGGAGTGATTAACCATTAATTTTTTGAACCTCCATCAATTTTTGAACCCTATTGCGACCTGAATGGGATGAATTAACCATTAATATTATCTACTCTCATATTGGGTGGGTCTGTGACTTTGTTTAGTTCGTAGTGCGGAGATGAACAGCATCCTGCAGAATTTTATGGGTAAATTCTCACCACACCTCGTAAAAGTTTGATGAGACATCCATGAAAATTTGGATGGGTCATCCTACGGAATTCAGTGAAAAGCTAATTGAAACTCCCTATTGCACCGGATGTAACTAATGGAAATCGAGGCATGCTTAAGCGCGATTTGAGTTCGAATTTGGTGTCGAATTCAGTCTATGCTGAGTGGAAGGCAGTCAATCAGTGAGAGCTGTACACCATATAAATTGTGTGCAGCTTACTCTCTTCCAGGCATCGATAACTCATCCTTTGCTGCTGAGGACGCTTCCTTCTGCGAACTGTCTCATGCTCTGCAACATTAACCTCTCTCATGTGCGTAGTTTCCTTTGAGAGTTGCCTTGAGCACTGAGGATCGTGAGGGTCACAATTTGGTTCACAAGTTGAAGGACATGGCATACACGGAGATTTCACCTTTCCTATCCGATCCTCAGGGCGACCTTCTCGGCAATCCATCCTACGAACTTCCTGCCGGTCTCAAGAGACTTGGAGTGACTGCCAAGGTATTCCAGCTGCAGCAACCTAATCATGATGAAGTCACCGAAGAGCAGCGAAAGAGAGTGCATGAAATCGCCAAGAAGTACCTTGATGAGCAAAAGGCGCACCAGCTTGGTTTCCAGGCCAACATGAAACTGAATTACTCCGAAACGATGCAACACTATCAGGACGCACATGTAAGTGACAGTTGTCATGTAAGCTTGATTTGGTTACATATTACCCGTCCTCTATGAGTAAAGTTCACTCATTCATTCTAGGATGTAAACTATATAGGATATAACACCTGTGATGCTATATATGTGCTAGCTTTTGGCTACGGAATACGAGTGTGGATCTGATCATGAGTTTGTCGGTGATTGTAGCTAAATAACATCGGAGATCCCTTTGCTAATGGAAGCTTCACCGTCAACACAAAGTTCTTGGAGCGCCCATTACTTGACTACATGGCATCTCTCTGGAACGCAACTTGGTACCACCAAAAATGGGAAAGTGAAAAAAAACACGATACGTATTGGGGATTCGCGCTATCTATGGGAGGCACTGAGGGGAACCTCTACGGGTTGTGGAATGGCCGGGACTACCTTGCCGGCAAAGTACTGCTTGCTGAAACCATGAAGGAAGCTGAAACAAGAAGGACTCGCGGATCTGCAAAGAAGGCCGAGCCCAGGTATGTGATGGCAGAGTACGTAGATCCTCCTCTGGACGCCAACATGAAAAGGCGTCGTCTTCGTGATGAGATACCACTGTGCTTCTTCTCCAAGGACGCACATTACTCACTGAAGAAGGCCATGGTGATCCTCAACATCCAGACCTTCCACAGTGAGGCTACTGCTGCCGGGAGAGACTGGACTTGCCCACTCAACCCACCTGAAGTTGACGATGGAAACTGGGAGAATGGGTGGCCAAAAGAAGTGCCTGTACATGCTGACGGGTCCGTCGACGTCGAGAAGCTCAAGGTCCTGGTAGAATTCTTTGCAAAGCAAGGAGGATATTCCTTCTTATTCTGCTTCAACTATGGTACGGTCTTTAGAGGCGCATACGATGAAGTCGAGGCTGCTGGGAAAGCACTGCTTCCAATTTTCATACAGTATGGTCTCTTCGAGCGCACTCTCGAGTACGAAGACCGAGAACAGCAGAAGCAGCGTCTCACGCGCAATGGTTGGTGGTTTCATGTCGATGGCGCCCTTGGAGCAGCTTACATGCCTTTCATAGAACTGGCACGAGAGAAAGGTAAGACAATCCCCGAAGATGATACATCGCGAAGTTACAGGTTTGATTTCAAGCTTACAGTTCCCGTCAAATACAACGACGAGGAACTAGATTATCCCGTTGTACATTCCATATCCATGAGCGGTCACAAATGGATCGGAGCTCCAGTTCCATGCGGGATTTTCATGACTAAGACAAAGTATCAGCTGCAGCCACCGCAGAAGGGGGGTATCAGTTATATTGGGTCAGAGGACACCACTTTTGCTGGTTCGCGCAGCGGCCTCTCTGCTTTCTACCTATGGGACTACTTCTCAAGACACTCCTTCGACAAACTGATGGAGAAGGCAATCTACACACAGGAAATGGCCTGTTATGTGGTGAAAAGATTGAAAGATCTACAAGAGAAAAAGAATGACGACTTGCTAATTTCTCGACCGAAGCTGTCTCTCGGAGTTGTTTTCAAGAGACCAACTCCTACAATAGTGGACAAGTTCTCGTTGTCCAAAGAAGAACAAAAAGGCCCCAATGGAGAAGTACAGTATGTAGTTCATGCCTATGCGATGGAGCATGTGACTCATGCAATGGTAGACGATCTATATAATGACTGCTTAGCTGATCCCCGGGCCTTCGATTATGACTGGGCAGAAAATGCCACCAGGGAGAGCGAGGTATTGATCGGGTGGTAAAGGGATTCAAGCCGAGAATCTCGAGTTCATGAGTACCCTGCTCTGTCAAGCTCAGAACCGAAGTCTAAGAAGTTATCTGTGTGAGGTACATGATTTTCGAAGCCATCGAACATCTAGCCATCTAAATATCGACAATGTAGTCCGTGCAGACAGTTCTCGGTCCTTCCTAGTTATCGGACCAAATCTGGCTTCTTTAATGAAATCCTTGTTTGTTCAATAAAAAGAGCGAGAACTTCGCGCTCCAAAATTTGAAAGGAATCGAAATATGTGAGCCATTGAAGTATGAGAGGTACATCGGGTATTGGAACAAGGGTTTGCCAACTCTTTGACAAGCATTGCACATGTAGGTATATTGATTGGCATTTGGCAAAACAGATGGACAACCATATCCCGTAAGGTAGACCTTGCATGTAGTAAGCTTGCTAGAGAAATGGAGTGGCATGCTTTTAAAACAATGGCCGTCTTTGGGCTGATGGAACAACACCGGAGTACTCTTTCTACCTCCATTTGGTAGAGATCTCCTTGAAAGAGATCTCCTTGAAAGATACTAAAGGGAAGTGCTGACATATGAAACAAATTTGTTTGGTCCATTGTAAGTCAAAAGGCCCATTTCCCTTAGAGATATAGTGCTTGATTGGACCATCCAAGATAATTGTATGGTTCTCGCTTTCACGCTTTCACGCTTTCCCACTTTCCCACATGTAGCGTTGTAGATAGGGTGTTCCAGTTGTTTTTCATTGTCCTGAGCCAAAACGGTCCCCATAGACATGATAGAAAAGTCAACAAAACATGAAAAATCAACTCCCAATTTAGTGCTGCCAAAATTGGAGCAGTGGCCAATTTTTACCTTAAGGTTTTGAACATGTTGTGCATTTTTTGGTACACACAAAGTCTGCGGTGTGTAGGAGGCCTGTTAGTGTAAAGGCAATCTTAGCGTACATATTAACATAATGCTTGGAGTATCATGTACAGCCTAAGAAACTTCTTAGCTCTTGTGCGGTCTCCATGATGGGTAATTCCTGAATGACCTAGATCTTCTTTGAGTCCACAATTATGCCATTTTTGCAGACCAGATGACTAAGGAGAGGACCACAATAGATTTCAAATAGACACTTTTGCGGGTTTAGAGAAATCCTCACTAGCCTACAAATTTACAAAATTGCCCTTAGCGCGTTGATATGGTTATTGAGTGAGCTGTGCATGCACATATCATTAAGATACAGCTCCATTTCCTTCCTTATTGCAACAAAAGGAGTTCATCATGTAACTATTGAATGTTGTGGGAGCATTTTGCAACCTAAAGTGCATCACTTGGTTGGGAAAGGTGCTCCACTATGTGACAAATGTAGTCTTGTATTGATCTTTTGGAGCAATGGCAATTTGGTTATAGCCAGAATACCCATCCATAAATGAGAAGCATTTGCTATGGACTACTTTGTCCAGTTGTGTGTTTGTGAATAAGATTGGGAATGGGTCCAAGATGGTCTAGGCATTCAGTTTCTGGATATCCACAGAGATTTCACTTTCCTGTTAAGGACAACAAAGATTGGGGAGATCCATTTGGTCTCTCCTATGGGATAGATAAATCTGCACTTTAGTAGTTTGTCTATTTTGTCCCGTGCTTTCTAAGAGTAGGTGGGGTTCAACCGGTATGGTTTGGATCTTATTGGAACACATCTAGACAAAGTAAGATTCAATGCTAGCATGTCCAGGGATCAACACCCAAGATTTTTGTATAATCATAGGAAAATACATCTCAAAATTCTTGGAAAAGGGCTTGATAGAGTTGATCTTCCATGGACACATTGGTATAGATCTTAACATATTTAGGTGTTTTCTCTCCATGAGATGTCAAGGTTGTGAAACTTGTCTAATCTGCAAGTGGAGGGGAACGGTCTCAAATGACTGCTTTGGAGGTTTTTCTAGGGGGTATCATTGCAATCTATCCTCAGGTATTGTTTGAAAGACTTCCTATTCTTTTTCAATTCTCTTTGTGAGTTTCCCCATGATATCAATATTAGTGGTGTGCAATGGAGGACTTGTCTTCTCAAAAATAATTGGAACAACTACATTTCTCACAGCTCAAAATGAGTTTGTTGCACTAGTTCAAAGAATAAAAGTGTCAGAATGGAGAATCCCATCAAGATGAAGGCATGCTATCTTCTATATTTCCCACTGGCTAAGTACCCCAACCTGTTCTTTTCAAACAGACAGATTGTACGGCTCATGACAAGAACAAACTTCACTGTTCATTTAAGAGATCTGGTGAAGTAGATCTATAAGACAGATCGTGGACATGTTGAAAAGATCTAAGAATTTGGGATTTTGTGTGAGAAATAACTGAATTCTATGCTCTGAACGTGCTCATATAGAGAGTTACAGATAGACCCAACATTATAATGATGCAGTGAAGTCTATTCTTGTCATGAGACGTACAATCTATCTGTTTGAAAAGAACAGGTTGGGGTACTTATACAGTGGGAAATATAGAAGAGAGCATGCCTACATCTTGTCTATTTCTTTATCATGGCAATTGATATCATTTTTGATATAGAAGGAGGTGGTAGTCAAGGTTTCTTAAGTATGTTCATAGATGTAAGGCAACAGGAATATTGCATAGTAAAAAAGCTTCATTGTCAATGCTATGGGAGTCATTCTCTAAGTCCAAAGAAACTTCTCTTGGGCTGTGGAAGTGTGCTTGCCAATAATGTTTTGTGGACTAATCAGAAGAATGGGGCTACTGTTGTGTGGTCCTATGGTATGACCACTCATCTCTTCCTTTGTTATTAAAAGATAATTAGCAACAGGATTTGCAATTTCCCCATTGCTATTAGCATGTGCCAGGCTACATAAATCAATGCTAAAACTTGGTTTGCCATCATGATCCAAGCTTGACACAAGTCCCATTGGGTACATTGGAAGCACAATGTGATTTGATTTTCTCCCAAATGTTAACTTATCAATCCACCAAGACGTGATCACACTGGCATCCATCAGCCATTGAACTTCCAATAAAAGTGGGAATTATGATAGAGCAGGAATATCTATTATTAGGTAGTGAACCAAAAAGGTCTACTCATCAATGAGTGTAGGGACCTTGGACAACACTCCAAGAGAGCAATGTCTTCTCTTGTCAACCATTTGGAAGAGGGTGGAAGTCTTTGCCATACCCTTCAAGCCCAATTTTTCCATCACACCCTTTGTTATTATGTTCACCAAGGATCCTGAGTCAATGCAAAAATTTTAGGATAACACTATCTTGGATTGTTATAGGAATATTTGGATCATGGACCTTGTGTGAAACAAATGATGATTGGTCGGAATGGTTTTGATTCACAACATTATGTGGGACTCTCATAGTTGGAGTCTATGGTGCTTCTACAAGATTGTGGTCTTGAGTGTGAGCACTTCCAATTAGTGGATTTTTGAAGTGCAATACAGGCTATACTTTTGTAGGAAATTTTGTAGCTTCCTTTGTTCTATAGGGGAAACTTTACAAAGTTGTTTAATAGTGATGTTGGATCTTAGGTTAGCTAGGTCAACAAAAATATCATAGTCATGTATTATAGAAGCCAGTGCCTATTATTCTAGAGTGTCAAACATAGGGACTATGGCTCTATATATTTCTTGAGCAGGTTGAGGAGTTTCATCTTGCATGGCTTTTTCACTTGTACTTTTGGAGGAGTATCTCTCAAAAGAAGAGTGGTTGTCTGGATCAAGTATTGTATAAGTGTGGGCACTCATTGTGAAGAACACATTTGCCTCCATAATAATATCTTTAGCGGTTGTCATTGTACTCACTGTAGGAGAACTTTCCTCAATCATGATGAAATATACATTCCTATTAGGGCCACCATTATTATGTGGTTCATTTTGCATGGGCGCTCCTTGGGCCGAGTAGTAAAGTTCTGAAAGTCTGTGCTTTCTGCCATAGTATGGGCTACAAAGCAGAATGTGCAAGGAGCCAGCTTGTTGGGGTATTGGTTTGCATAATGATTTTCATTGCAAATGTGACGGGGTATATTGGCTTTGGAAGGTCCTTTGCCTCTTCAATTTCATCTTCCTCCTTGGAAGGGCGGATCCCGCAAGTGCTATTATGCTACAAGAAAGTATCCATAACATGTGCTCTTTCTTCTTGAGGTTCTTGGAATTTCCAAAGTGTTCTATAGTGTGCCATAACATGTACATACTTTCTATAATAGACACAGTAATTGCAAATGTATGGGGTGGCACATTGAGCATTTGTGTGCCCTTGTCCCAAAAAACATGTATACAAAATCTCTCCCTTGGCAGCATTGTTCATACGGTTTGCCGCTTGAGACTACTATGCTAAGTGAAGATTCTTTGATCATTCCAACTTTACTAAGATGTCCTGCATCTTGGCATTTGCTATATCAAATACCAAGAACATTGGTTGCTATGGGAGCATTCAGTTTCCATAGAGCTAGAAGAGTTACAAGAGTAATTGTGGGAATTGTGGGTGTATAATCATATAACTTTGATTAGTAACTTTGGTGTGAAACTTTGTCACAAGTATAGAAGCTAGGGTGAGGAGGTACTCATCATAATTTCATTTGCAATTATCTCTATCTCATTGAGTTCTCTAGTGACCAATGTCTTGAGTCTTGAATGTGCCTTGGAGTTTTAGTCATGGAAGAGTGTAACAAAGTTGGGGTTCCTTGCCTTCTTAGTCCATTGTGCATTACCTTAATAGCCATTAGAGGTTCATCATGAGTGAAAGATAGGCTGGCTTACAATACCCTATTGACCAAATGATCAATTTGGATTAGGAAAGAGAACCAAGCTTTGCAATTGATGCATGGAATCCTGCTTGTGTTGACAATGATAAGGAGATTACAAATACCATCACATACTATCTGTAACAATATGGTCTTTCAGGACAAAGTTAGTCAAGGCTAACAAAGTAATGAATAGGCCAAATTAGCCTAGAATATTCTAGAAATATATAGGGAACTTCTTGGGAACCTTCCTACTAGCTTAGCTTGCACCCCAAGTAGATAGTTCTAGAAGCTTCCAACCAGCTTAGCTTGCACGGCAAGTAGGCGGTTTCAAGAAGGAAGTTTCTTGAGAAGTTTCCTGGTTAACTTGGCTTGTATTCCAAGAAAGTAGCTCAAGGAAACTTATTTAGAAGTTTCTCAAGGGCCTTGTATGTTCTTTATAATATGAGAGCCAAAGTTCATGCTAGGCATTCAGAGTTTTCTCGTATTCAAGTGTCCCAATGTGATCTTCCATTCTCTTATTTCTCTTCTTGGGCTTGGTCTTTTATATTGGTATTAGAGTAAGAATGGGATGGATGGAATTTATGGACCACCAAATCCACTTCCACCAAACCATTGGAATTTTTGTATCCAAATACTATCCAAGTATTATTTCACACAATTCATCACCTCATGTTTTGGGCAAGATTTTCTCTATATGATCACCATATCTAAGGAACCCTTGGTACTTCTGGTTGTAACTTATGGAGAATGGTGGACGTGTTGCTTCTATATGTTAATAAATTAGATAGATTAGGGGTGGCGTGATAGAGTAGCAACCATGGCGGCAATGCCCAAGGTTATCATTACTATGTAACAACAAATTGAGCATCTTACTCGATAGTTGGATGAACAAGATCATAAATGATAGGAGCACATAGAGAGAGAGTACCAATTCAAGAAGGAGAAGATCAAATTTGATTCCCTAAACCCAAGGTATCAAAAGTGAGAATCTCCTAGGTGCAATGGATAATTTTATGTTTAATTGTGAATGTTATTTTGAAGCTACTAATCTTCAAGATGAGCGAAAACAAATTCTCTTGGCTTCTAGCCAATTGGATGGAGTAACAAAGTTATGGTGGCAATTTTAAGTGGAGCAAGTTGAATGGCAAATTGTTGTATCAATCTTGACATGGATAAAATTCAAGAGTGCAATAATTAGTTGATTCCAAGCTATAAATGCCACATGAGATAGGTTGGTAGAGTTGAACAAATTGGCTCTATAAGAAGTTACATCACGTAATTCTAAAACACCATCATGCAAATTCCAGATATACTAAAAAGTGAAGCTCTAGATCAATTTGTGAGGGGCTTGAAGTCAAGAACCAAATTAGACATAACCATGCAAGAGCCACAACACTTGGAAGAAACAATGCAATTGGCCAAATGTTTTGATTCCTTGGTTGCAACAACTTGGTCTTGACCTTCACCTCCACAAAACCTACCAATACACTACTCATGAGTGGAAGAGCCAACACCAATGGAGATTGATGCCATTCGATGGAGACCACTTGGCACTATAGATAGAAAAAAATATGACAAAATGGTGGTTATTTTTATTGTTACCAATTGAGACATTACATCGTTGAATGTCCACTCAAGAATGGATGACCTTGATAAGTCACCCAGATGGAGTTTGTAGAGCAGAATGATCAAGGAAATGAGGAATCCTAGTAGGAGATTTTGAGCCACCTATTGGGAACTTGATTAGTTCCAATGGGATTGAAGGCTCGACCTATGCAAGCTTGCTTCACTTGCAAGGTATGATATCTAATTGTGGTTGTAGGATTTTGGTTGATTTTAGAAGTTCAAAGAATTGCATATCTATGCAATTAGCAAAGGAATTGAGTATTCTTATCAAGTCAATAATTGGAAGTAGATTGATGATGGCGGATGGTAGAAAGGGTTTTGCATTCTATACCTCACATCTTGTTACCTTCAAGATTGGGAAGGGGTATCTGGAGTGTATGAGGTTTGTAGTGGCACCTCTACACTATAATGTCATTCTAGAACTACTTTGGCTTGAATGTCATAAGGTTCAATTTGATTGCACCTGACAATAAATTCAAGTACAACACCAAGGTAAGAATTTTTGATTAGGTTGTCGGGCATCTTTGAGTAAGACACCTAAGGATAGTCAATCCCAAGATGTGAAGTTTGTAAGGAAAGCAGCCATAGAGTAAGGTTTGGAAGAAGAGAAACCCCAAGACGGGAAGTTTGTAAAGAAAGTAGCCAGAGAGCAAGCTTTGAAGGAAGAGAAGTCTCAAGATGAGAATTTTGTCAAGAAAGCAAGCTATAGAGCGAGCCTTGAAGGAAGATAAGTCCCTAGATGGAAGTTTGTCAGTGAAGCAACTATAGAGCAAGCTTTGGAAGAAGATAAATTTGTTTTTGCAGTGTGGATCAAGCTGATTGCACAAGGAGAATCTGAGGAGAATCATGAGCCTCATTGAGCAATGGTTGACCACATAGTTCAGGAGTTTGCAGACTAGTTTGCGGATGATCTGCTGAAAGGATTACCCTCTGATCATGGTATGCCCTTCAAGATTGAGTTAGTACCAGGGAGCACTCCAATGAGTAGACCAATCTATTGGCTCTCACCAAAGGAATTGGAGGAGTTGTAGACAACACTCATGGAGTTGTTGGAGAAGGATTTCATACAATATAGTACATCTCCTTGGGGAGCACCGGTACTATTTGTTACAAAGAAAGATGGAAGGCTTTGTTTCTATATTGCTTATTGTGGGCTCAATAAACAAACATTGAAGAATGCATATCATTTGCCTTGAATTGATGACTTGTTGGATCAATTGAGTGGAACACAATACTTCTCCAAGTTGGATCTTTGCTGCGGCTATTGGAAAATCTCCATTGATAAGGAGGATGTGCAAAAGACTACCTTTTGCACAAGGTATGGACATTCTGAGTGGAAAGTTCTACCTTTTGGGCTTACTAATGCTCTAATAGTCTTCATGATTTAAATGAATTGGGTGTTGGATGGACTGTAGGATTGGTACGTGATGGTGTTCTTAGATGATATCTTAATCTATAGCAACATAGAGGCAAAACATGTGAATTTTGTGCAAGAAGTCCTAAGATGACTATGATAGTGGAAGTATTATTGCAAGAAGTCAAAGTGTTCCTTTTGGCAGAAGGAAGTTACCTTCTTGGGTCACAAGATCTCATTGGAGGGGATCAAGATGGAAGAGGAAAAAATCAAGTCCATCATTGATCGGCCTACTCCAAAGGATACTATTGAAGTATAGGCATTTAATGGATTGGCTAGTTTTTACCGACGGTTCATCCACTACTATGCTCATGTGGCCGCACCATTGACTGATCTGTTGGGAAAGAACTTGAGCTTTCAATGGACCAACAAGCATGAAGAAGCATTCAAGGAGTTGAAACATATGGTGTCTTCAAGACCAATTCTTCAACCATATGATCCTCAGCTACCATGTGTGGTTGATTTCAATGATTCTAACTTTGCAATTGGAGCTATGTTGCAATAGGAATTCACAAATGGATCACATCACTTTGCCTTTATGTCTTGTAGAATAAATATAACAGAAAGTAATTACTTTGCTTGAGATTGAGAACAACTAGCGATGGTATATGTCACCAAGATATGGAGGCATTATCTCTTGGGGAAACAAGAGGTCATGCAAACTAATCTCAACCCCTTGTTTTAGACATTACAGTTGGAACACATGAAAAGTCAACATCATTGATGGGAGGAACAACTATAGTTATTTGAGTACAAACCCGATCAATTCTATATCATCCTTGACGCGCTATCATGATGACTTGATTTGAAGTCTCTTTCTCTCATCAAGGTGGCAATTACAACAATGTCATTTGACTCCAAAGTCCAAATTGAGTTTAGAATAGCTCTACAACAAGATCCATTCTTTTAAATGGTACAAGGTTGTCTTGCAACATGCGACAAGGAGTACAACACCTTCTTCTTCAAGGAAGGTCTTCTATTCCATGAGGACCAGATCTATGTTCCAGCCAAAGGTGATCTCTAACTTGTGTACCTTCAAAAAACCCACGGTCCGAAGCTTTAGGATTTAGGGTTTAGGGTTTAGGGGTTTAGGGATGACTATATAGACGGTCTAAGCTATCCCATAGTGAGTTTGATGGTGGTGTGGTACCCCCATAATGCATCTGGAAAGTTTTGGTTGGTGGTGTTGGGGTTCACCACTTCTTTTTAGGATGGTAAGCAAGATACCATTGACACATTCTACTTGGCCATTTGCTTGAGGATGGTGTAGGGTAGACCTTTTATGTTGGATCATATATGCATTGGTTAGATCCCTTATCCTATTATTGAATAAGTGGTGCCTGTTATTTTTTACAAGAGACAATGGACCACCAAACTGAGATATAATGTTTATATGCATGAATTGAACAACACCAGCCGCCAAGTTGTTAATGAAGGATTTGGCCTTTACCCACTTAGTGATGTAGTCTACTTTTATAAAGATATAGCAATGGTGGGTTTGTTGAGCTATGGGATTGATGAGTCCCATCAAGTCAATCCCCATTGCTAGAATGGTTGTGTTGCTAATACCGGATGGAGGTACATGTGGTATCTAGAGGTGGGTTTGCCGATGCATTGGCAAGAGTCACACTTATGGGCATATCAATTTGGCATCTTGGAGGACTGAGGGCCACCAATAGCCTATTATATAGATTGTGTAGGAAGTGAGCTCACTTGAGAACTGTTTGCCTGACTTGTCAGAGTGGTATGCCCTCAGTACTATGGGGATTTCTTTCGGGCTGACCCAATGCCAGAGCACTTGGTCCATACCCATTTGGTAAAGATCACTGCAAAGGATTACGAAGGGAAGGGCCAACATATGAAAGCTCTTATGATGGTTGTGTGGCAGATCAAATGGCACCTTCCTATAGCAAGTAATATCTGATCCATCCATGTGGATTGAGTAGTAAATTTATCCCGCACATAGAAGAGATGGAAATATACGGAATAAATATTAAGGGAATTTTCCATTGGAGATCTAAGAATGTGAAAAGGAAGTCCATGTTATATGGAATTTGTCGAGATGATACTCAATTGAAAGAAGAATTCTTGTAGGAGTAGCATCCAATACGCTAAAAATCATGAGCAATAGGTTGATGAGGTTCTTCAGGGCTTTCTGATATACAGGAATACAGAACTATTGCCCATAAGATAATGTTGGAAATTTTGAACAACAAAGATCATGCCAAGGCATTCCCTTTCAGTGGTGGAGTAGTTTTGCTCTACGGAACTAAGGTGGCAGCTAGCATA
This sequence comes from Lunularia cruciata, assembly GCA_948567375.1. Taxonomy (NCBI): domain Eukaryota; kingdom Viridiplantae; phylum Streptophyta; class Marchantiopsida; order Lunulariales; family Lunulariaceae; genus Lunularia; species Lunularia cruciata. The sequence goes on from OX419756.1 coordinate 75,004,262, forward strand.
GTAGATATGATGTTCTCATTGTTGGTCCTCATATTGGGCAAGGACATAACCCATTGTTGTGTTAGATGTATCCACAAAAGCATGAAAGTTAACTTCCAATTTGGTACGTCCAATGAGAGCCATAGCTAGTCTGGTTCTCAAGGTCTCAAAAGCCTCAATACATTGATCTGTCCATGAGAAATCCACCATGGAGTGTAGTAGTGTGGTCAGCTTAGATGCTATCTTAGCATACATGTGGACATACTAGTGAAAATATCCCATACAGCCTAAGAAGCATCAAAGTTTTCATATTGTCTCAGGTACGAGCAGTTGTGCAATGGATTAGATATTCTTTGGATTGATCATGACACCATTTCATATACTAAACAGCTAAGAGAGGTCCATAAGAAATAGCAAATAGACTCTTTTGCAGATTGAGGGAAATCCAACATTCTAACTAATGTGTAGAACGGCTCATAATGCTCAAACATGGTCATTGCAAGAACTATGTATACACATGTTGTTGAGGTAGAGTTCTAGCTTGTCCTATAATTTTCCAAAAGAATTCATCATGTATCTTTGAAATGTTGTGGGGGCATTTTGTAGTCCAAATGCATCACTTAGTAAGCATAAGTACCCCACTTGGTGAAAATTGTGGCTTGTACCAATCCTCTGGAGCAATAGCAATTTGGTTGTAATTGGAATATCCATCCATGAAGGAAAAACATTGATTGTGTGCTACTTTGTCCAATAGCATTTCTATAAATGAAATTGGAAAAGGATCATATATAGTCTAAACTACACTTCTTGTTAGCTTTTTTATGGGCAAGAAGCAATTCTACTAATAGAATTTATCGTCCCGTCACTTTGTATCTTTACCCATACCTCAATTGGGACATCTTAGTTTCAAAAGGGAGAAACCACAAAGGAATAGGTCTTTGCACTCCATAATCTGAGTAAATTGCATTTGCAGGCCTTGTATACACAATATATCACCCAAGTAGAACAAAATACCTATTTTGATAACAAGACAAAGAAAGTACCACTCTACCAAACAGATCTGGTACTCAAATTTAATGATCGGGTCGGTTGACTCCCTAGCAAATTTGCTGAAAAATGGCTACGCCCATATAAGGTACGAGAAGTATTCAACAATAGATTGGTTTAGTTGGAGAGGTTAGGTGGAGAAGTACTAGATACCTGCACCAATGGATCAAAGTGCAGACCTTATGATCCCATTACATTCCTCTATGGGACTAGGAATAAAGAATGCCACTGGCAAGCTGATGTTTCACCATTTTTATTGAGGGTATGACTATGAAATCTTGGTTGCAAGAAAACCCCTTTTCAGGATATATGTGCCTTCCTAAACATCTATAGGATTGTCTTAAGGTACCTACCTATTCTTGGAATCCCTGTCCCACACCTCAAACACTGGGATTCAAGAGGCAAACATGACAAGCACACCCAAAAAGCTTCTATCTGAGCTTTCCCTTTCTTGGAGATCACGATGATAGTGACATCTCCAAGAAACAACGGCATTACATTTGTCATGAGACATATTATGGAAAAAATAGCACCACATGTGCAATGGTTTGGATGCTAACATGAACAATGCCAAGTGGATTATGACCCTTCACATCCAATTGGGAGATAGTGTACTTGGGATGAAAAATTTGAATTTTCATGGAAGGGTATGATGTCCAACAAAGGACTTATTCCCAACAAAACCCAAGGGAACCCAAGTCACCACCATTTTATCATTCAAAAATCCTGAGTTGTGGAAATCTTGATTCTTGTGCAAGCCAAAATGCAAGAACTCAAATTACTAAGGAAAGTTATTATGGGAAAGCAGACTAGACAAGGAAAATCATTTTCAAGAACATAGCTATCATGGGAGAAATTCAAAAATACATGCAAATCAAGCAAGAACTTACTTTGAGAGTGGTAGCAAGAGCTCTCTTAGATAGGTTAGACCAAACAGGATGAGAAATTGTTAATTCTCATACATGGGAATTGAGATTCATAGCCAATAATCATCATGTTGATGGATAGCTTCTGACCAACATCCTCAAAAGAATTTACAAACAAATTTTTGAGGAATTAGAAAGTTGCATTGACCCAAAGTGAGTCTGAGAAGGTTCAATTAGCAAGAGAAGGAGAAATGTTGCAAGATAAGAACAACATGGCGCCATGAAAGAACATCAAGCTAGAGGTACCAATCTACATTCAATCTAGCTACTTGTGTGACTTTGGCAATGTAGATCCTATGATAAAGGAGAATATGGAGCATGGGAAGCTTTGGAATTTTGTAGCTCACAAGTTCTTCCTGAGGAGAAGAGCTTCCAAGAATCTTTTTGATCACAAAAAAAATCCAAGTGGAGTCCAAAGTGATATACATCTACTTGTTCCCATACCAAGTGACTCCAAATTTTTTGTGAGAATCACAAAGGATACTATATGGGATGTATTCTCATTAGGGACAAGGACAAAAGATATTCCCCTAGCTTGAAGGGAACTACATCTGAGCCCACAACATTTACCAAGGCTCCTATTTTTCAACATGGCTGACAGTCCTAGGAGAACCATGAAAAAAATTGGATTCCCAATGGCTATAATCATACATCCACCATCCGCCTTTTCTATGCCATGAAGAATTTTCACTAGCTGATAGGGGGGCAAGGGACTGTGTCTTTTTTTTGAGCACGTTGGTAATGGATGCTATAATTCAAAGTGTGTTACACTAGGAGGCATTGGATTATGCCCTTATGATATTCACCAAACTATGGGAATTTTGCTCAAACTTTTGGAAATTGGCTCTCATAGAGAAGGTAAGGGGGGGGGGGGGGGGGGGGGAAGGCCTTTCCTTATGGGACATGTGTTGATGGCTATTCTTGAGCACCTGGCTTGCAGAGCCATTCAAATGTAGGAGAACCTTACCATGGAACTTCTACCAACTTCCCAAATACCCATATTCAACAAAAATTACCAACAACCTTACTAATTGCCAACTTCACAAAATGGAATAATAGGGAGTGAACAAACCTATTGAAACTAAAGATAGTCCCTTTATCACTACAATGTGGGAAGAGGAATGGTGGGAACTTGGCGATCTTGTAAAAGAAGAGACTTCACATAATAAGAGGAAGAAAGTGACCTAAGAAGTGAGGGGCAATATCTCCAATCAAGGAGAAAAGAAATTAAAGGTGAGAATTTGGTCTCCTCCTAATGATGAAGAGGAAGCTAAGATTGCCTTGCCAAAACAAAGAATAGTGCCTTTGAAGGGATCTACAATACTCTCAAAAAGCTTGGAGTCTTGAGTCACCCCTTCCAAGATAAGGATTGCCCAATGGAGCAAAGTAAAAATTATCAATATTGAAGATGATTGTCCCATAACCCCAAAGTGCAGAACCCCTTGCAAGTTTTTTAGAAAATAGTGGACAAGTGAGTGCCTCACTCATGCCTTGAGCCTTGATTGTTTTCCAAGGCATACATGAAGAACGACCTATAGGAGCCTTTCTTGTGCCAATTACATAGAGGTTACAAGAAGAGGAATCTGCAAAATGAGATGCATTGGGGTCATCATGCAGTGGAATAGGTAATTCTATTTTTATAGTTTGACCGGGTATTTCCGTAGCCCAAATAATTGATAGCCTTATGGAGAGCCTTGTAAGCGGCAAGCATTTTAAGGAGTGGGCAGAACACCCAAACCAAGCATGGAAGCTAGGATTAGTTTCCATGTTGGGCAGATGGAGCAGTTTCCAATTATAGGCAGATGGCCTAAGAGGAGATCATGGAGCTCCGGGAGGATTAGGAATAATTTCTAGGAGAAATTTCTTACAAGTTCCAAGAAGCCAAGCTCATATGGATCCAGAAGGTAGACAAGTGGCAGATGGAAGCCACCAAAGGTACAACTACATTGGTAGATGTAGAAGTCCAACTCCAATGTTTGTAGAATGAGAAGGCCACTATGGATGACTTGTTGGCCCATGCTTAGTTGGAGAATAAGAAGAATGAAAGGGAACTCTAATTGCTATGGGACCAACCAAGCCATGCCAAAGAGGAATCCAAGTAAGCACAAGAGAAATTATGGGAATTATCCGTAACTTCTAAGAAGTCTAGGAAGGAGATAGATGAGCTGAAAACCTTCCAAGCAAAACTCTCAATCCTTAAGGCAAACAAGAGTAACTGGGAGTAGGCCCAACAATGTTGTCAAGGGAAGTTGGCCTCCTCGCGACTTACCATAAATGGGTTGAACAAAGAAATAGCTTGTTGTTGAAATTCTCCTCTACTATAAAGAGAAGAGATGTGCAGAGCAAGCCAAAGTATAGGCTCAATAGAATTCTCAGAATGACCTTACTGTTCAAAACCAAAAGTTAGAACAATGGGTGAGCCAACTTCTTTGGTTTGTTGCACACAACAAGATGGAAGTGCCCTCAATGGATGAGGAATTCTGATTCAGAAGAGGAGTACAAGATCTAGGAGACTAAAGAGCCTACTCCAAGAGGAGTGCCAAAAGATGATTCCAATGATGACAAGGCCAGATTTTTAGGCAAGGGGAGTTCTATAGGAGGTGGATCATCTAATTTTGGTTCACTTTGGGCTACTTCCCCTTCCAAGCAAGGAAGGCCCTAAATCTTCCCCAGGGAAAAAGATAGGAAGTAGCTCTACTCAAAAGAGAATATGGGAAGTAGTCCCATACTAAAGGAGGCTGGGGGTGGAGTTTCCCTAGGAAGTTCTGATATCCTTGGGGATGAAGGAACTGTGGAAATTTTAGACACAACAGCCAAGGAAAGGCTAGTGATAAAAAAACCAAAATATGGGAAGTAAAATAGATACTACCATATCATGGACATACTCAATCTAGTCAGAGAAGAAGTTAACCAACACCACATTGAGGATGCAATGCGTTGGATCTGCTGGAAGAAGAGGTGAGCTAACTAAGTCCTTATGAGGCCCACCAAGAGTCAAGTGGCACTATCAGACCTATCACAGGATCTGAGGGAAGAGATGAAATTGCAAAGCCATGTCTTCTTGCACTAATAGAGGAAGAGAAGCTACCCTATGTAGAGTTATAGAATCTTGGGATAGCTGAATGTTTAAAAGCTAGCTTTCCCTTGGAAGTTGTGGAATTAGTGAAGCAGTTGGCAAACAGTGCAATGACTCTAGAGGAAAAGTTTCCATACTTCATGACTATCTCCCAAGCCCAAAACGTAAGGATCATGTAGAGAAAATAGTTATTGCTCCACACATGCAAAATATCAAGGGATTAGAAATCTATGCATGGCACATGAAAACCATATTGGTCTTGGTATTGGAAGCCTTCCCGTATCAAGTAAGGTAGGTTCTACAAGATTCACATGACTTTCAAGAGTGGCTACCATTGGTCATTCCTCCTCACCACAAGTCCAACTATAATCCCGTAGCTATTACTATAATCATGCTCTTCATGACAATTTGGCCTCTAGGAATTATCAATGTGAATTAAGTTGAAGCAGCAATGGATGCATTCTGCAAGGTGGATAATGAGCCATCTGCCTGGTATCCATTCCTTCCTTGACCAGATCTCAACCAAGACATGCAGAAAGAGATATTTGCGGTCTTCAATAGACTACAATGAGAGATGTTAGTCTTCATCTTGGTGGAACAGATTTACCAATTTGATCTTGCCTTGCTGATTATAAGAGTGGCGATCAACCGCCATGTCTCTCTTCAAGCAACTTTGGGGGCAGAACAATTCACCTCATTACGGGCATTTGGTATGGAATTTTGGGAACTTTGGAGGACCAAGTGCATTCTAGCTGAAGCTATCTTATAAGGGGACATCCACTTGGAAATCCCCACAAGTTAACCTATGTAGTAGTAAATCTCTCGTACTTCACCTTGAGGTACTTGATAGATTCCTCAAGCTGGTTAACCAGAGCTTAGCTTTGAAGCCACATATATGTCCAATGAGGAATATGTAAAATTGGCTTGAGTAAAAAACACATGAATCTCCCATATCCACAAGGATACTTGACTACAATGCTACCATCAACAGCGATCTGGATTCCCAAATGTGCACTATGGTACAAGAGTTAAGATTTGCATTTGATCAATTGGGAGAGAAGACTCAAACCAACTTTGCCCACTTGCTGGACATGTCCCTCAATGCATTAGAGAAACAAATCAAGACTTCTTGAGGTTGAGACTTCAAATATCCCCTGACTTATGAGGCCTTAAGCACTTGCATGGTCAAATTTTACAACAAAATGCAAGACACATACCTCAGCAAGGAAAAATCTGATTCAAGTGGTTCAGATTACCCAAGGGCTATCTCGTACATCCCAGAATTGAGCAAACCCATAGTGAAAGAACTTCCTATTTTGTACCACTCACAATGGAAAATCAGGGTAAGGAGTCCCGTACTTCTTGATGTAGTTCAAAGGATTTCCACTATGTTCTTAGACATGACCAAATCCCATATGTCTTTGTTGATTCCAAGATCATGCCAAGTTAATGATCCCGATAAATACTTTGTTTTGTTTGTTGTCTCTAGGATTTAAAGGTCCCACCTTGATCATTGCTACCAATGCCAATATGGAGACATCAGGCTTACCCACCCCATTGGATGCTCTTCCCAAGGGATTAAGAGAAGCACTTCAAGAATAGTTGGATATGGAAATACCTTGCTAAGGAGGAATTCAACATTTCTCTTATTGGAAGAAGCCACACTATTGGCCAGAAGTAATGCATCGTCCTATGGTAGTGCAAGAAACTATGGACATGTTGGAAGAATGTGGATCAATGGTATACATCCAAAGATCCCATTGGTTTTGTGCAGCGGTGTATTGCAAATTCTTAGCCCAAATATATCATTAGATAGGACAGAATAATGTGAAGGAGGAAAGTGCTTTCAACCCATTTTGTCAAGAGATCAAGAACACTACACTATCTAGTATAAAAAGCTAACATGTGGGGTTGTCAATGCAGAAGGACCCTAGAGTTAGCTCATATGGATGGGTTCATTGATGTATGGGACTCCAATTTTTAAGAATACCAAGAGAGAGATCATATGGGAACCTTCTATCAAATGAGGTCCCAATTCTTCTCTTATGCTAACAAAAGGAAGATGAAAAGGTAGCAAGTTGCTTAGAAAGCAAGGTCTTAAGAGAGGGCTATGTTGTGGAGAAAAACACAAGAGCCCATCTACGGGAAGTCCCAAGTTAGGATTGTAATTAAGAACCATTGGGACATTGTCAAGTTAGATTAGGATTATCCAAGGAAAACATCTAACAAAGGAGATATAATAGCATGAAGTGCAAGTCATATTGAAGGAAATGGCCGCCTACTATAAGCATAGCAATTAGGGTCAAGAGTAAAATTCTTTTTAGGGTTAACTTAAATATTTAAGGGAATAATGTCCTCTCTATGAATGATAGGTAGAACTTCATAGTAGAAGGAGATTCTATAAGTCAAGGAGGTTGGCCTTTCCCAACTACATGAACAAAGTAAACTATGGGAGTGACTATCAACCCCAAAAGCTGAACATACATTGTGTTAGGACTTGTAGTAGAGAAGGCTCAACTATTGAAAAACCATAAAAAGTGGAATTCAACCTAACTAATGGGAATGGGTGACTAAATGTATGGAGTATGGAAATGTTTGGTTCAATATAATGTTGTTTGTGACACAGTTCTCCTTGTCTCTTGTTGCACTATTTGTCTTGATTAATTGGGAAGATAGTAAGTCCCTTTGTCAATTGGCCACTTGGAGATTGAGTGACATAATTTAGGACGTAAGTGTATATGGGCACTTCTTGTAGACCAATGGAGAAACACCAACAAAAAAACACTATGGGAGTTTGGACTACCACTCCTCTCCAAGCCAAAATTGAAGGCCCATCATGCACAAGGAAGTATAAGTCACCTTCCCTTTGTTCCATAGCCCACTATTCCTCCATTTAGGGGTTGGATTTTCCCATGTGGCAATCCTTTCTTTGCAATACTCAAAAGTTCACTCCATAGTGAAGGAAGACATACATTGAGTAGGGGGTGTCACTTTGAAGATGCATTGGTTCACTTGGATGGAGTAGGATGATAATGATTGTGCATTGAGAAGAAGAATGAGATCAACCTTTGGAGTGAGTTTGGGGACTTGGACTAAAATTCTTTCAGGTGAGTGGGATTGTGACCTTCAATTGAGTTGACATGAAGAGTTTACTTTCTTGATGGAGCAAGTAACACTACCAAAGAATTAAAAATCATGGGAATCTCACATAATACTATGATGGGTGGCCAAATTTTATGACGCAAGCAAAATGGTGTATCAAGTAGAAGACAAGAATGAATGCAGGTTGGGGAAATCCAAGAATTGTAGATTCTTAGAATTAAGTTGTATGGATTGTTGCAACTGCCTTGAAGCAAGTTGCATCAGTTTTTGTGTTAGGATAGAGCAAAAATTCAATCATATTAAGGAGAGTTTAAGATTCACCTTGCTGGATGTTAAGGGATGCTTTGATGTCATAGTAGATGATCTAGACCCATAGATTAGAAGGATGTGATGATTAAGGTTATCATACCCTTGTAGTGGGGTGATGGCATTAAATACCATTACCATACCATTTAGTTGCAATAGTGAAAGTAATGGTAGTAGTGGGATAATGGCATTAAACTCTTGTAGTGGAGTAGTGGTAGTAATGATAGTAACAAAAGTAGTGGAAATAGTACTTTTAAATCCTTAGTACCTTATTTGGATGTTAGATAGTTAGATATTAATTACTAGTTTTTGTGACTCCTAGCTCCTTGCTATTTAAGAAAGTAGCTCAAAGTATGAATTAGTAGTAGTTCTCATAAAGTGAATAAGTGACAAAATATCACTCTTTGTCATCTTTTCTTATATCCCTTGTGCAAGTAATTCAGATTTTGGGCCAATGATAGCATGTCTCACATTGAAGGAAATTCCTCCTTGGGTGGTTTCTTGACCTCAATATCAATACCTTGATGGGGGTAAGGAAGTCCTATAGTGTCGATATTTTGATTTCCTATCATCTTGTTGAACTTGTCTCCTTGCATTGAAGCTTACTAACACAAAGAGAATGCCCTCCAAATAGGAGGGTTAGGACATGTGATAGCCCAATGTTGTTGCAATTATAGTATAATCAGTAAGAATAGGTCGTTCCCATGAGAATACAGGTTGGAAATGACCAAGAATGAACCAAAGTGTCACAATGTCATAGTTTGTTTAATATTTCATGTTTAACCTCTTGGGTAGGAACCAATCCCTGAAGAGAGTAGTGTCATCCATTATGACGCACTATAGAAGAAAATAAATCACTTTCACTCTAAGTTCTAATTGGGATTGCTCTTGAAGGTGATGTATCACTTCACTGCAAGTGCCACTCCGTTCTAAAGTCATCATCACTGCAAGCGCGTTCCACCCTTCCCAAAAGGCACAACTTACAAGATTCATTTCACAAATGCCAAATGTCTAAGGTTTTTGATTCCATGGTACTATCCATACAATGAGCTTCACAATCCATTTTGTGCACATGTTCACTCCTTCAGATCCTTTAGTGCACACCCTGATCAACAACAAGACATACTTGGTACTGAGCACCTAAGACCTTACTACAAAATTTGTCACCTCTACTCTTGCTTAGACACATTGACAACACATAAAATGGAAGACAAAACTTGCAAAGAATTCAAAGCACTCTTTATTTGTAATCAAAGTATGTTGAAAAAAAACAGTGTCTTTGGTCCTCAACCTTAAGTCCTATTTGAATTGAAGGAATCAGGAGCCCAAGTGGATCTCCTACACATCCTTATCTATATTGTACATCACTCACTTAATATCCTAATCCTATCTTACCCTAATCACCTACAAGTTGATTAGGCACCTAATGTGTGTCAAGGAAGGTATCAAGTCTTCTGCACCTAATTTAATTTTATCTTAAAACAGTTGGACTTACAACTCTAAAGTCATGTATAACTCCAAAGGCACTCCTTGTGAAGTATATAAGCAACTCCAAGTGTCATCTACTATACAAATCCGAGTATAATTAAATCTAGTAGAGTGCCAACGCTCATGAAGGACTTCCCTTTCGAGTGGTGCCTTTGGCCTGGATTGTTGGGGGGTGTTGGACTACACTCCCCTCTTAGGTACCTAGTTAACTAATTGGTCTGAGCTTGGTACCTATCTATTTCTAATAGGTAGGTTTGGCAATTTTCCATGAACTTCTTGTTGGTGTGTTCTCTTAGTAGGTTCATTCTCTCCTCATGGACTTGATTCTCCAACCTCATCACCTTGAACTTGAGCTCATGATGCTTTGTTTGCAGTGCTTGAAGTTGTCCTCCTTCTTCAGCTTCTCCACAAAAAAATTCTATGCCTCTTCCATCTAATTGACTTACTTTGAGCCAATCCTCATCCATTTCCTTAGTCTGAGCATCCCACTCTACCTTTTGTATGTCCTACAAGTGTGTACTCTCTTCTTGCTTAACCTTCTCTTCTTCCAACTCCTTAGTCAAGCAATCCAATTGTAGTGCCACCTCTTGTCGATATTCCTGCATTTGCAATTCTATGGTGACAATTTGATCATGGCCATCCTTCAACTCACTTCAGTTCTCTCCAACTCCTAGCACTTGCCTCAAAATTGATCCTTGGCTTCCTCCTGCTTGTGTTGGTTGTACTTAAATAAGAATGCATTCCAATCACCTTGCAATTTTTGGTTCTCAATGGCATGGTGATCAAGTTCATTCTCCATTGTAGCACTCCTCCTTTTAAGCTCTTGATTCTCCTATAGCAAGGCACCTACCGTGGTCACCTCTTCCTTGTACAAGTCTCTAGCCTTTGTTGCTTGCTCCTTGACCAAGTCTTCTATGGCCTTCCAAGTGTAGACTTGTTTGTGCATGTTGCAAACAAGTGTGGTGTAATCCACAATTTCAAGGCATTTGCCTTGGTATTGGGGCAGTGGCACCTCCATCAGCTCCAATGCCACTCATATTGAATTTATCACAAAACTAGCTCCTTCTCTAATTGGCATTGGCAATAAAGAAGTTAATCCTACTCTAAGTGTTATCTACACCCCTAATGTAGGATCTTGTACATCAACATCAATGTTAACATACTCCTTGTTGGCATGATCTATAATTTTGTTGTCTTTTGGCTAAAGGACTTTGGCCTCCCCTAGAACTTCAAGCCAAAGTTCTTGCACATTTGAGTACTCAGCCTGTTTGGTGGCTCCTTCTTCTATGATGGGGCTCAATAGCACTTCTTTTGGCATTGCAACCTCTTCTTCATGTCCTCCTTAGGTCTTGCAAGGGAATTCTCCATTTCTTGGTCCTACAAATTTGGAGTAGATTATGCATCCTCCAAAGTTTCTTCTTCTTTTCCCTTGTTCAATGTTGAAGATGATGCTTGTAAAGTAAAAGACTCTTGTTCCTCTTCCTTGTCTTCATCATTTATTGTATCCTTGGCTACTCCTTCTAAAGAGGATACCTCTACTACATGAGTGTTAGCTCTTGACTTCTTAGCCAAGGAAGGTTGCTTCTTTGGGGTGATGCTCTTCCTTTTAGCAGCCTTAGGCACCACCAGATTTCATCCACATGCACAAAAAGGCTTGTTCTTACAACTCCACATCCACCACTATATACTTGGCAATTAATGTTGGTCCTTCAAGTTGTTATTGATATAACCTACATGATGAAAGTGGGTCAAGAACCTCTTCCTTTCCTCTCTTGTTAGGAGCTTGGTCTGGTCCCCATGTAATAGTGGATAGCAAAAGTCTTGGTGCAGAATCTTGGCTTGTCAATAAAATATTTGTGCCAATCTATAGGCTTGCTTGACTACATGTTATAAAAAACATATCTTGGTCATTTGTCAAGTGTTTTTTTTGGATTTGAAAATTTTCATAATTGCCTCCACAATGGCTCTTCATGCAGGGTCTTTGTAAATGGCTACCCTACACCAAGTGTTCTTTGACCTCTTATTGTTAAAGTTGGCCTTGATCTTGGCCATAAGCTTCTTGTCTACAATTTTTGAGTCCAAGGTCATTGCTCTTGAAACTCCAGCATCTGGGCCAAGTACCAATTGCCAATGGTCCTTTTTCTAATTATTGGGGTTACCTTTTACTCCCCCTACTGTCTTCCCCTCATCTTGTGGATCATGGTGAAGTCAAGCAACTCCCAATTCTAGATTCTAGACTCTAGATCACTACAATCCTACAATGCATGGCCCATTTGTTCATTGCAAGAGACCTAAGGATAGCCTTTGGAACCTTGTACACATTGTTGGTGTTGACACCATAATTCTTCACAATAAAAGGAAAGGAGAAACCACAACTGGTTTTAATTTGAGTACTTTGCATCGCTCCAAGTGTGAAAATCACTCTGAGTGCTATCCAACTAAACAAATGCCAAATTCTCTTCCATGGTTTTGGCAAAGTGTGGCTAAGTGCTCAGCAATGCAAGCAAATGAATATCTGAAAAGTGCAACTGGTGGCCAAACTCCTTATTTATAGTCCAAATCCCTGGTCATTCTTCAACCCTTTTGCAAAGGAGCAGCTTGCCATCCACACATGCAAAGGCATCTGCATGGCATCTTTGGTCAGGTGTCATTCTCCCTTATACAAATGATTCTCCTCCACTCTATTCCAACTTGCCAAGATTGCCAGCTGAGTGCTAATGGTTGTCTTGAGTGTGACAACCCTTGGTGGTAATTCCCAATTGATCTGGCTGCACATTCAAATTGCAAAGGCTCTTAAGTACAAAAGCTAGGAGGCACACAACACTCAAGCCTGTAAGTTCCCAAACAATAAGGGCTTCAAATCATGCTACAACACTCCAAGTGTTGATCCTCCTTCAAGCATTGGGGATCATACTACATCCCTCTCAGTGCTACTCATGATACCTTCTATGACACAACTACGAGTGCCACATTTTTTTGGGTGTATTTTCCTAGTAACTATTGATTTCCACTGTCTTTGCCTAGCATTTAAGCATGATTTGATCAACAAAAGCAAATTTTGAAGAAATGGGAGCACCATAGGACAGATCTTCATAGGAAGGTAGAGTGTGTTATTTGGAGTGATTGATTACTAAGAGTGAGAGTAGGAGTGAATCTTCAAAGTACCTTTCCAGAAGGAAGGAGACACCTTGGAGCTAACACCCCACATTCAAGGTTTAAAATACTTATTTTGTATGACTTTGCTTTCTTTTCCACATTGTGTCTTCTTGGTGACTTTTCTCTCTTCATGGCATGGTTTCTACCCACAAAATTGAAGATAAAATAAAGATGGACTAAATTTTGTGACATTTTCTTTGTATTTAATAATTTCTTTACCCATATCCTAGTGGGGAAAATATTTTACTTACTACAAACGTTTTGATTTGGTGTTTTTTTGGTTGTTACAAAAAGAATCTTCATTGGCTATACTCATAGTAGCTTCTTGATGTCCAACTTCATCTTCATCTTCTTCTTTGTTAGTATTCTCATCCTTATCTTCATCTTTGTCCTTGGGCAAGGCTTCTTTCCCCTGAGATTTCCTCACTTTTTTTTGGCCTTTGCCTTTGGTCTAGCAGAGATGGTTTTTTCATTCTTCTCAAAACCCAAGGTGTTATGGGATTCCTACATTGGGACAAATTTCCCATTCCTTGCCAAAGCCTTATCTGCTGGCTGGTACTTCTTCTTCTTTGAGCTAAATTCCTTATGGTTCTCAAGTTATCCTATAGGACAATAGTGATCTGTGTACTCCATTTCTTCTTAACAACTCCATCCCCAAGTAGAAATGAACAGCAAAGGGAGATAGGTGAGTCACTCCCCCCTCTTTGATCATATCCCCATATAGCCCCTACATCGTCCTCAGGACATGGGTACCCAATTAGTAAGCCTTCTGTCATACAAAAACTCAATGAAGGTGGCTTGACTATTTTTCACATAGGTGGCAGACTAAAAAGTTTCATGACTACTTTGGCAAGGGCTCATCAAGCAGGGTTGTTATAACCTCCAACCAACCTTATATTATTTGTCTTTGCATCCTTGAAAGCAGCCCTGAGTCATGGTCCATTTCTTTGTCCAATCTGCTCCATTGGGTGTTGAGGGTTATGGTGCTTGGGGGTGAATTCTCTAGCCCCATCTCTCTTCACCAATGCTCTTTGCTCTAGGCAAAGACATTTCCTCTCAAATTTACCATCTCTGGATTTTAATTATCCTTGATCTCATAAAGGATTGAGGGGTCACCAATTTCCTAACTCCACATCAAGAATTCAAGTTTCTTGATGTGGAGAAATTCTGCTCAAAAGTAGAGGGCACACTTGGCTAATCAAGGTGACTTGAGAATGATCTCAAACACCCTCCTATGGTGCTTAGGTGCTTGGGGTGCAATGGCCATGACCTTGAAATGTCTTCCATTTCAAAGTAGGAAATCTACTCGCAAAATTGCCTTCTCACTTTATATAACTCTAACTTGCATAGCTTCTCGCCAAAGGTGGGGAGAATATCACTTGTATAAGAATAGCACTTGTCTACTTCAGAAAAGTGGAAAGTGTCTAGCCCGGCCCAAGTTTTATGGCGTTGGCTGAACCATTATGAATTTTTGGTAGGTATGGCCTGAGTGAGCTGTCAAAACCCACATATGTGAATATTTACGGACCATTAAATGGTTATTAACTCCAGGTCTTGTTCTTACAGTGCCATATTCATCTCATCGGAATAAGTTTGAATCAACTGACTTTCGGGCCGAAGGTGCCACACACCAAATGGTTCCAAGGTTTTTCTGGCTGAAGGTCTTCTTCCTAAAAACTCTTTTGTGGAGGCTCTCCTCCTTATACAATTGCTCCTGAATTCTTCATGCTGCACTTTTCCCTATTCATCTTCCTCTTGGTGGTGCGGTTTCTCCCCGTGCTCAAGGTAATTGGTATAAAACCTTCGTCCATCCTTGGCAACTTGCTAACTCCTAGTATTTCTGCAAAAACTAAACAAAAAATAATATAAAAATGGTGGACTTTGTGAAAAGGTGAGCTGTGACATTCCCTCTCTATTCAAGTTACAATTTTCTCATAGTTGTACAAGTGTCTTGTACATCAACATTTGGATGTGTCTTGCACATCCAAATGTTGATGAACTTAGACACCGTCCGAGATGGGTTTAAACTTGTGCTCCTACTAAGCTGGCTTGAATTACAGATATAAGTAGCTTCACACCTGTGTTGATCATCCATTGTGGCTCACTTATTTAGAGCTATGTGATACTATTTTCACTTAGATCTTGCAATTGGTCAACAAACATATTCTCTTCTCATCGGATATGATTATTCTTGTAACCTGTTACTAGGTCTCCATGCCTTTGAATCAAACCCCAATATTGAAATTTCTTGTTCAAATTGTCGCAACATTCTTTAGCAATCCCCCGCTTGCTGAAGTAGTCTATATGTAGGGTTTGCATTTAGAGATGATGAGGATTTGTGCATAATCAGTTGAGCATGATATGCCTCAAAACTTGTTCGAAAGGAACAAATAACTGGGCTTATCCTCATCCTTATCCCCATATACTAAACCATACAACTTTAATAATATTATTATGTCTAAATCTTCTAAATACAATCAGTATCCTTTGGAATTTAAAACGTTTCCAATTTAATTTTTAATTTATTCTATGCTGAGTGGAAGTCAGTCAATCAGTGGAAGCTGCACACGATATAAATTGTGTGCAGCTTCCACTCTTCCAGGCATCGATTACTCATCCTCCGCTGAGGACGCTTCCTTCTGCGAGCTGTTTCCCATGCTCTGCAATATTAACTTCTCTTATGTGCCTAGTTTCCTTAAAGAGTTGCCTTGAGCACTGAGGATAGTGAGGGTCACAATTTGGTTGACAAGTTGAAGGACATGGAGATTGTATCTTACATATCCTCTCCTATTGGCGATAATTTCTGCAGTCTTTTCCACCAAGTTCCTCCCGGTCTCAAGAGACTTGGAGCAAATGCCAAGACATTCCACCTGCAGCAACCCGATGGTGATGCAGTCACCGAAGAACAGCGAAAGGAAGTGTATAGACTCGCCAAGACGTACCTTGATGAGCAAAAAAGGCACCAGCTTGGTTTCCAGCAAACACGAGACTAAATTACTTCGAAACAATCCAACACTATCAGGACGCACATGTAAGTGACATTTGTCATATCAGCTTGATTCGGTTGCATATTACCCATCCTCTACAAGTAAATTTGCATCCACTCATTCATCCTAGGATGTAAACAAGAGTAGAACATAACACCAGTTTGCTGCATATGTGCTAGTTTTTCCCTACGGAATATGAGTGTGATTTGATCATGAATTTGTTGATGGTTGCAGCTAAATAACATCGGAGTCCCCTATGCTAATGGAAGCTTCACCGTCAACACAAAGTTCTTGGAGCGCGCCCATTACTTGACTACATGGCGTCTATCTGGAACGCAACTTGGTACCACAAAAGAAACGATGGTGAAAAGTCCAATACGTATTGGGACTATCTATGGGAGGCAGTGAAGGGAATCTCTACGGGTTGTGGAATGGCAGTGACTACCTTGCTGAAACCATAAATGAAACTGAAATGAGAAGTATACGCGGATCTGCAAAGAGGACCGAGTCCAGGTACCTGATGGCCGAGTATGTAGATCCTCCTCGCCCAAAGCGAAAAGCGTTCTGTGTGATGAAAAACCACTGTGCTTCTTCTCCAAGGACGCACATTACTCACTGAAGAAGACCATGATGATCCTCAACATCCAGACCTTCCACAAAGAAGCTACTGCTGCCGGTAGAGACTGGACTTGCCGACTCAACCCACCTAAAGTTGACGATAGAACCTGGAAAAATGGGTGGCCAAAAAAAGTGCCTGTACATGCTGACGGGTCCATCGACGTCGAGAAGCTCAAGGTCTTGGTAGAATTCTTTGCGAAAGAAGGAGGATATTCCTGGTTCAATTTTTGTAGTCTTCAGAGGTGCATACGACGAAGTCGAGGCTGCTGGAAAAGCACTGCTTCAAATTTTCATACAGTATGGTCTCTTCGAGCGCACTTTCAAGTACGAGGACCAAAATCAGCAGAAGCGGCGTCTCACTCGGAATGGTTGGTGGTTTCATGTCGATGCGCCGTTGGAGCAGTTCACATGCCTTCCACAGAAATGGCACGAGAGAAAGGTAAGACAATCCCCGAAGATGGTTCATCGCGAAGGTACAAGTTTGATTTCAAGCTCACAGTTCCCGTCAAATACAAAGGCGAGGAACAAGATTATCCCGTTGTACATTCCATATCCATGAGCGGTCACAAATGGATCGGAGCTCCAGTCCCATGCGGGATATTCATGACCAAGACCCGGCATCAGCTGCAGCCACCGCAGAAAGGATGGTGTCAATTATATTGGATCAGAGGACACCACTTTTGCTGGTTCACGCAGCGGCCTCGCTGCTTTCTACCTATGGGACTACTTCTGAAAAAACTCCTTCATCAAACTGATGGAGAAGGTAATCTACACTCAGGAAATGGCCTGTTATTTGGTCAAAAACTTGAAAGATCAACAGGAAAGATAGAATGACGACTTGCTGATTTCTCGATCGAAGCTGTATTTCGCAGTTGTTCCCAACAGACCAACTCCTATAATAGTGGACAAGTTCTCATTGTCCAAAGAAGAACAAAATGCCCCCTATGGAGAAGTACAGTATGTAGTTCATGCTTTCGCAATGGAGCATGTGACTCAGGCAATGGTAGACGATCTATATAATGACTGCTTAGCTGATACCGGAGCCTTCGATTATGGCTAGGCAGAAAATGCCACGAGATTGAGCGAGGTATTGATCTCGGGTGGTAAAGGGATCTAAGCCGAGAATCTCGAGTTCATGAGTAGCCTGCGCTGTCAAGCTCAGAGCGAAGTCCAAGAAGTTAGCTCTGTGAGGCACATGATTTTCAAAGCCATCTAACCGAGGAACTATCGACAATGTAGTACGTGGAGACAGTTCTCGGTAGAAAATCAAAATGTGTGAGGATGCGGCATAGTGGTATGTACCATCCAATCTTGTAACGAGGTTATGGTTACTACGCTAGGCTGTGTGAATTGAGCACGTTATGAAGAGGTAGAACATCGCCCCATTACGTGAGGAGGTGGATCAGAATATATATATATATATGGTGGACAAGTGCGAATTCGATCCTAAACATTCGTCTATATATACTCGGTGCTGCAACTCGGTAGTAGAGTGAACACTCTGCTAGCCTCACTTCTAAGAAATAGATTACCTTATCTTAGCCGGAACAAATTACATACATCACAGTAAACTTGAGTTTGGATCCCGTTCCAGGAAGGGTGTCTGCATTTCATGAGCTCCAGTACCTCATCTTACCTCACCTCATAAAAGGTCTTGGAAAGAGCCTCGGAGTTGCTTTATGTCTCACGTAATGCGTTGTCATGTATCTCCCAAGACATGCTTTGTGATTGTTATCTTGCTCCAATTTTATCCATGTATACTGTGTTTACATTCATCAACTGGAGTGTCATAAAGATCTCGGATGCCAGAATTCTTTGACGTTTGCATGCAACTAGGAATTCTTACATGAACTCCTTTTCAGCTGCTGATTCCTTAGTGAACAAACAGAGCGTACGGGGTGGCCTGACCACAGGAACCGAAGCACATGGAGAATATAAAATACATCTTGGCAAGACAGGCTATCAAAGATCGAATGGATCTCTCAGACTTTGCCGCAGATATACTTTCTGCTTCTAATTCTTTCGTCGCACACATGAAATGCATGGTCGTCGTTTGTCCTTCAGAAACGGCCATATCGATGGACGAAAATAGAAACGGACTGTAGTATAAAATTTAGATATGACAGATGATCAAAGCTGGACTCTCAGGTTGTTCTATAGGCTGAACTCATATTAAGCATGAAGTTCATTCGAATTGGCAAGCATAGAATATATGGAAAGATATCCTATCAAGGCAGGCTATCAAAGATCAAACGGATCTCTCAGAACTTTGACGCAGATATACTTTCTGATATTCTTCCAACGCACGCATTAAGTGCATGGTTGTCGTTTGGCCTTCAGAATCGATGGAAAGAAATTAGAAACTGAGATGGAATATAATCTTTCGAGAATACCAAATTTTGATATGACAGATAACCAAAAGTGGACGGCCAGGCTGAACTCACAAGCTTGAAGTTCATTTAATTGCCAAGCAAAGGACTTGAAGATCTGAAACCTCAGGATAGACGCGACTGCTGCATAAAGTAGCACACCTGAGTTGTTCATGATTGGATTTTTTATTTGTAGCTTCCACTAGCTTCACACAATTAGAATTGCATGCATATGTGCAATACACGCATTCTATTTCTACGTGAAAGGAGATTCTGCAGTCTTGAAGGAGGAAGCTAGGATGCAGTTGATCGACGTCTGACAGTTCGTAATATGTTCACATATAGGAAAGAAGCGATGGAGAGATGGAAGTTCTAGATCATTCTCGACCCTCACAGAACTGTGCATCACCCTTGGACATCAAAGTTTGCAATATGATAGACGAAGATGTTATATTTGTATAATAGAGATCGCGAAGGTTAATATACCTATACTCAATGCAGGCATCGTAAATGGATTCGCGGTTTCAACCTCCTTAAGAAGCTTTAGGAGGACCAGTAGGTAGCAGGAAATTAGCTGGACGCAAATCATTACAAATGAATTTTCAGTCATCTGAATCCAGTTAGATACTCAGATGATTTTACCTGTTTCTCTACGATCTCCACGATGATGACCAACTCCCCGCGGGCTCCCGTCGCCGAATATTCAGTTAATCGCCGGGGACAGACGAATTACTCGCAGCTGATGATTTGACAGTTTTCTTCTCTGTAGTCATTATCACCTGTATAGTGGGCACTTCACAATCAGGGACCAGGAGTTGCAAAAGGATATCATAATTCAAATTTAATTTGTTTCTGAATGCTGGACCCACATCCAGTACGCCTAATATTACAATTACTGATATCGCCACTCGATGAATATAGCTCAACTTTGAGAAGGACCTTTCCCGATAGTACAGATAAGATGGGGCGGCCAAAATCACTGTCAGATGTAGGATCTACTGTTAAACAAACTCACATCCATGAGACTTCGTTAGAATAGTATCACCTACATAGGCCTACACACATAGGTGATACCCCGTTTTGATCTAGTCAGATTATAAACTTCGCTTAAGACTATCATTTCCGTGAGCTCTCATTCTTTCAGTGCCTGGAGGCGGCGTCGGAATCAACTCTGAGTTCTACTGCACGATGAATATGAGTGAAAGTACGAGTCTCGCAAGTAACAATCAGATTATTTATCTTTAATGCGTACTCTGATGATCACCGTGCTTTGATCATTTTCCTCGTGGGGTATTCCTGTCCGGCGTCTTGCAATACCAGAACTGAATATCAGGTGTGAATTTAACCAGCTGCAGGCAACACGCCAGGTAATAGACTAAGTCTGTGAATATAATTCAAAACGAGGTGATGTATCTACGGAATGCTTACGAGGTGTTGCATATGGTATCCTGCCACATTAACATGCTCTTAAATCCGGGGTCAGGAGCTTCTCAAGTCAATAGCTAGTGCACAGACTCTGCGTCAGAAACTGTAGGCCAGCGTCGAGATGGGCAGCCGTCCTACAATGATTGGAAAGTGCCCATTTCACTATCTGACGCCCACGGCCTTATTGCAACTGAAAAGGATTCCCTCAACATTTTCGATTCAAGTATCGATGAGCTAAGGAATAAATCAGTACAATCTTACGGTCGACAGATAGTGTCCGTCTTTTCAGTACGCGTAATTCCGAAATCAGGTTCCAGCGTGCACCTTGTACTAAATTTTGAGAGGGGCGATTAATCTGCAAGCATTCTCGCTGAAACTCACAACCGCACGGTAGCGTTCATCGGGAAACAAATTCTCACCTCATGATAATGTTACATGTTCCATAGAGGAGGCGGAGGCGTATATGGGATTAGATATGTGAAATGTAACATGTACGATATGCTCTTGATAACAGATTACAATCGATTCCCATGGGTGTGCCCGTGATAACAAATTACATTTGACTCCGGCCTTTGACCTTCCGCTTTTTGTCTATGTTTATTTTTCTGTGAGATTTCTATGGCTACTTTCATTGACCTCCCGTTATTTTCGTGTGGCTAGTCTTATTGATAAGATTATTTCTTATTAGAGTCTATTGCATCCTTTCCTTTCGCAAGAGAGTGATTATCACAAGACGTCTTAGATTATTCACATGCACAATCTTTATATCCTAATAATACACTCGTGCATTGAATAGTTTTTATGTCCTAATATAACAATTTTGCAGGGGTAGTGGGCATTGCCCCGTGCTCTTTAGGAAGTTTCTCAAGGATGGAATATAAACATTTTAAAGATTATTTTCAGTTAAATGATCCCTCTTGTGGTCTTACCAAGCTATTTCAAGTAGTTGTAATAGGGTTCCAGAGGAAAGAGAAGAGATTCTTAGATCAGTTACATTGATAGGTGTTAATCTACTTTTTGTGATGGAGAGGAGCAAGGGAAGCATTAGTCCAAATGCTATTGGGAAGGTCTTTTGCATCTGGTTAACTGTATCATTATCCTTTACTGTCATTCTCAATTCAGACAGCACCTAGGTCCATATTAGTTTGGAGTTGCTATACGTGAAGGTTGTGAAACTATATCTCTAGGCATTAGAGCACTCTTAGATATCCATCCAGAGTGCTACTAGTGGATGTTGAGTCTACTTTTATTTTGTCTCCCGTGCACACATCTTTAGAGAGCTTAGTGAGTCCAATGGATCCTTGGTGATTCTTATTCTTTTTATGCGGTCTTCCTACTACTCTCCTTCTTCTCTTTATTACCAGTTTGGTTCTCACAAGAGTGAGTCATTGTCTTGGAGTCAATCTTTAGTACATGATAAGGAGACCCATTAAGATGACCTTTATTTACCATGGCTCACTTTAGAGCCCTATTGCCTACTACTTTGGCCATAACATGTTGTGTTTTCTTCCTCCTTGGTAAATAATACACACATCATATGCCTTATAGATCAGATAAAGAAAGCTTTTGACCACTTGAGTACCAAGCTTCATCTTGTAGACTTGAGAGTTAAGGTATCAAAGTGTGAAGCATGGTCCCTTTTAGGTATTGCTCCTCACCTCTAGCTTCCAGAGGGGTGTATCACATCTACAAATGGCCTACTTATTCTTGGAGTGCTAGTAGGATCCAAGGTTTTGTCCCATACTAGACCTAGTCCTTGTAGAGGATATCCTTTGTGTGGATGACCTACTCTATTAGGATATCCATAGGTGGCATTTGGTATACTCTCCTCTAGTATTGCCCATTAACCAACCTACCTTCTTTGCATGTTTTCACTTTTTATGAACTTCTTATCACATTTGAGTGCATGATAAGAGGATTATGGGTGTCTTTGCTGAAAACATTGGACCATGGACATTTGAGTGTGTGAGAGTGGATTTAGCACATAGATAGACATCTCTAACAATCTTGTGCAGAGTAGTAAGCCTACTATTTGTGGAGGAGATGGAACCTATAGTGTTTTTGGGTAGTTGTGCTCTCTTGGCACGTCTACATTCCTCCCATTTTGTGGTTGTTGATAGGCCAATCTTGGAGACGGATGTGACCAAGGTGGAGGAGGGATCTTTTTCTCCCCAAGTGTTATTGTGGCAGTCAAGAGATGTTATATCTCCACATGCACAAGAGAACCTTCAATCCTTTGCTTCCATACAGTCAGATTGTACAAGAGGTTTGCAATATTCCTTGTTCTACTAGAGCATGTCTTTGCTCTTGCTCAAAGCAAAGGCACATGCTCTTGAATCTTAGCTCAACCGTGCATTAGGGCATTCCAACTTCCACCAACTACTTTATCTACCATGATGAGATTCTGCCTAGGTTTGGTCCACCCATCTAGATCTTCATTACTCACTTGTGAGTGTGATTGTACATTAGATGCAATAGTGGTCCATATGACACGGTGTCCTTTTGGAGGATAGAGATAGCTACCCACAATGGTATTAAGAATACAATGTTTTCCATGGCATGAGAGAGTGAATACCTTGCTTGGAGGGAGCATTTGTATGCTGTGCAGACAACACTAGTCAAGGTATGCTTATACTTGGTCCGATATGATCAGGTGATAGAAGCATATATTATGGTTATAGACCCTACACATGATGCAATGTCTACGAGAGTGATCACCCGTCCTCTTAGATGGGCGGCAAGCAAAGCAGCAACAAGCAAGATCTCCAAGTATAGGGGTATGCAACCAGGTTACCTCTTTATTCCTCTAGCCTTAGAGTTATATAGAGTGAGAGACATGGCATTTGACATATTTTTCAAGGAGTGTGCACGGGCATATCATTCTAAATGTCATGGCGTATCACTTTCAATCTCATATTTCATGGCATATTTTAAACAGCATGTGTCCATTACTCTACAAAGAGCATTGGTTGGTGCAATCCATAGGAGAGCAATCACACTAGATGATGCTTCTGAGGATGCTCTCGTTGTCTATAAACCATACTACTTGCGGAGATCATATTTTGTTAGGTGCAATAAGGCAGATTCCTATTACCAATACCATTGGGGCTTAGCCTGATTTTACCCCCTTATTTACCCTTCCACTGTTCTCTTCTTACATTTTTCCTCCATGAAAACTAAAACGAAGTTAAGCGACTTTTGAAGAAAATGTGCATATGAAATATGAAATATTAAAAAATTTACTCTAATAAGGTGGATTCTGAGATAAATATCATTGATCTTTGGTTTTAAATCAACCAGATAGAGTGAACCCTTGCCACAACCTCAAATAAAGTAAGTATACCAGCTTACAATATAATCATCGGGATAATCTGAAATACGGAGAGTATATTAGTTTATAGTGTATTTTTCGTGTTATCGAGACTGTCTCATGCTAAAATTTACAATAGATTTTAATAAAAAGATTTAGGTAGAGTTATGAGCCTAGGATCATTGAATTACTAAACAAAGGAAATAATTATCACATACCCCGGATCAACAGGTTATCCAATAGCAAGACAAAGCTAAAGGAGACAGCCAATCACTTACTGAAATCTGCAAAACCGGGTACCAGTCAAAGGTCTTGTCAAACAGTCAAACAGTCAAACAGAGCCGCATTGCATCGGGAGGTAAGTTTAGCACAGCAACAAGACCTTGACGCACTTGATTTAGTTACGATGCCACTAGATTTAGTTACAGTCAAACAGTCAAGCAGAGCCGCATTGCATCGGGAGGTAAGTTTAGCACAGCAACAAGACCTTGACGCACTTGATTTAGGTACAATGCCACTAGATTTACAATGCGTTTGTTTCACTTATAATATCGAGGATTGACCGAGAGGGCTGGTCCAAGTTGATTATCGCTGTAAATAAGTAGATGTTAAGAATCATCTTTTTAACATCAAGAGAGGAAAGATTGAATTTAGCCACGTTTGTAAGCCAAATTGTCTCTTTAATAACTAGTGCATAGCACACAGAGTTAGCTTGGCCTCACTTGCTACTTTCAATTTTGTTAAATTGTCCACTTACACTTCATCCATGATTATAGAGAAGGAAAAATGGATTGTTGATACGCGAGCAACCTATCAATTTTGTCACAATTCTGCTCTACTTCGGAACTAAATTGCGACTCTTATATATTAATATTGACACAAATGCCATCGTTTTGCCAACCTTTGGTACTGCAATATTGCGATAACTCTCTTTGACTCGACAACTTACATCCGGTTTGATGCATGCCCATGTTCATTTGGAAGAGAAAAAGGATTTACTAGGATGATTGGCAATCACAATTTATTATCCGCATGGTGATCAGAATATTCTTTAGCCCATAAGGTTGAAGGCTTGCTTGTTGTAGATATCTTTATTATTCCCTCTCTATTCGGGTTGCAATTTTCTCATAGTTGCAGAAGTGTCTTGTACATCAACATTCGGATTTGGAGGTGTCTTGCACATCGAACTGTGTATGACTTATACACAGTCCAAGATGGTTGGAACTTGTGCTCCTTGTGCTCTTACTAAGTTGGTTGAATTACATATACAAATAGTCTCTTCTTATCATAAATAATTAATTTTGTAGCCTGTTACTAGGTCTGCATGCTTTTGAATCAAGACCCAATGTTGAAATTCCTAGTTCAAATTATTGCAACATCTTTTTAAAAGTCAGCCGCTTATTGAAGTAGTCTAAATGTGAGGTTTGCATATAAAGATAGTGAGAAATTGTTCATAAACAGTTAAGCATGATATGCCTCGAAACTTATTTGAAAAGGACAAATAACTGGCTCATCCTCATCCAGATACTAAACCATAGCACTATAATAGTATTATCTATACACTTTAGTGCATCTACAAAATAAGACTCATTGATACAAACACATAGACCTAGAGTTTGAATTGCATATGAGCTTGGTACAAAATGACTTTTATTCGAAAAGATATCCACATAATATCTAGTGATTACTAGTTAGAAAATAAAATAGCAAAAAGAAGAAGAATAAGATTTATGTATTAGCAAATAATTTTATAGGAGGCTTGTACGTGGTGAAAACAAAGTTCAAAGTCATTTTCCAGAACACAATACGCATACTAGATACTTGGAGAGAAACCCCGGGTATACATATCTCTATTCTTCATAGGAGAAGTACTTTAAAGCACAACTAGCCCTTCCGAACTTTAGAAAAAGAATAATGAAACATTGAATCTTTAAAGGGAGCATGCTCACCATAATCACCAATCAAGTCGATGCAAGTGTACCCCGCCAACAGTCTCAGTCAATATTCGTATTTTGACCTAAAATATTATGCCTTCTTTATCACAAATATATCACACAAGATCTTATAGTAAGATTAATTCACATTACCAGAACCTAGTATGAACTAAAAATCTTAGGTGAACTAATACACTAAACATTTATCTTAGGGGTTGTAGAATAGATTCCTATACCAAAGCTATTGGGCTTAGCCCCATTTTACCTTTAATTTTTGTTATTCTTGTGCAGTTTGATGTGGTCTTTCTATCCTTCTTGTTATCATACCGAGTCTCTTCCAACTAAAAAAGTTCCTTGAACAACCAACTATTGATGCATGTCATTTAGACTAACTACAATAAACGTTCACCATTCACAAATAAAAATGTGAATCACATGCAAATATACCCAAAGGAAAGCAAAAAAGAGTATACAATGCCAAGGAGGGACATAAAGGGACCAAGCATGAAGCCCAAAGGATAGAGACGCCAACCAAAGCCAAAAAAAAGACCCCCAATCCACATAAGGGGAGGTTACAAAGCAAACAGCTGAAAAGCAAACAAAAAACTACTGCTGAATGGTGTGATAAAGGTCCTCTAATGGTATATTTGGTAAGTTAGGGAGTAGGCCCTAGACATGATGGGAACACCTACCACTACTGCCCGCCTATCAAACCCCCAGGCCTGGGAGCATAGTAGGGTGATTGAGACTCTCTGTCAAAAGTAGGAGGTGAGCATAGCTTGGGAGACCACCATAACCCCTCTTCTCTAGGAGGAACCTCAAGGTAGTTCCCTAGGCATTCTATCAAAATGTGATGAACATGTCCAAAAAGTCTCCATAGCTAGAGGAACAAAGGTATCAGAGGCAAGCTGTGGCATATCGTCCTTTCCTTGAGCTGCAATGGTTGCCGCTGCCCCAACATGAATGCTTCCTTGCACTATTGACTCTGCACTATATGGGGTTTGCAACCACCACATCATACTATGTCGGCTATCTTTGAATGTGACAATATCGGCTCTCACTTGTTGTGGAGGTGGTGGTGCTAAGTCCAACCAACACTCAGTCTGTACTTGAGATTGTGTAGATTGGAGGAGCTGAGCCATTGTATCTTAAATAGCATCATGAACACTGATGTGCTCTCCTCCTACAACATAATAGGTGTGTGTCCTATGTATCACATGTGGAATCACATGCACACCAGTCTAGCAGCCTGATAAGGCCGGATAAGGCCGGATAAGTATAGCTTAAGTGTTGTAGATAACTTCTCAAACGTGAAACTAAAATCCTCTATCAAGGGTGAGGCATGGAGCTAGGCTCCAGAGCCTTTCCCTCCACACAAAAGAATCCTAGCTTTATCAGATAATAGTGCATCAATGAGGATGGTGGTGAGGATGTGGATGTGGATGTGCATATGCTCACTGATGTCTTCTTGAATCTCCCTAGAGTCTAGTGAAACAAAGTCAGTAATGGAGTGAGTGTTGTATATGCAAGGCTTAGTAAAGGATCCCAGCTAACCGGAGATAAATTTGAAATTCATGGGTACCTGAATCCACTACTTGTGCCAACAAAAAGGACACCCTAGGTGTAAGAACCTGTAAGCTAATTGAGTGCACTAGAGCCCAAGCCCCTATAAAGGCTATTTATTGGTGCAATGTTCTCGTGTAGTATAGGCCACATCCTCTTATGGCTTTGGGTAGTGTTATTTGTAGTGTACACCACTCCTCTAATAGTTGAGGGAGCATATATGGCCCTAACAAAGTGGAGAAAGTGTATCATATAGTTTTATCCATAGTGGATAAGTGTGGTAGAAGTGCCTATATAGGAGGGTATGTCCAAGGTAGGTAGGAGGTTTGAGGGAGATAGTTACGGACTAAGATGGAGTAGGCTACCTGGGCATTCCCCAATCTTGGGAGTAAGCAAGCGTGGGCTGTGGCATGTATCAAGGTGCCCAAGATGAACATGTAGCAATAATCCTCTACCCCTAGTGACAATCCCAAAACTCTTATGCCTCCTACTAGGAATTGAAATCCTGGTAGAAAGTATGAGGGGATGAGAACTACCCATGGGCTCTATACTTTGCATTTATAAGTCTGGCCCGGAAACCCAAGGTCTCTAAACTGCACATGAAAACCCCTACGGAGTACATTGCATTGAATGTGACCGCTAAAACTCGATTCACGTGTACAAGCTATCTCGCTACAGAATATAGAATGAGTAGGAGGCTGATGCATTTGGTAGATCTGGAAGAAAGAATAATGTCCGCACGAACTTGTCACATTCTTTACTGCAAACTGAACAGCAAGCCTAATTCTTCAGGAGGGGGCTCCAACAACTACCCGACGACGGCTTAAAAGAGGGATCCCTCCAACGATAAACTGGTTTTCCCGAGACCTCGAGGAGGGATGGTGCTTAACAGTTGCAACTCTCTCCTCACAATTAGATCGGTCTTCAAATGAGGTTGGGATACTTCGAACTTTCCCCTGAGAAAGCAAAGGTCATATATTCCATCCCATGCATAACCTATTTGTACATTCTCTAAGCAATGCATTATAACGAAGGGACTCACACACCATTATAACTTGTCACATGACCTTGACGACCATATCCATACGTGGCTATGAAAAATATGCATCACAGAGGCTAGTGGTATCAAGAAGGGCAGCAGTATACCTTATCATAGGTAAGATTATCACTTACGAGCCTGGTGACAACTTTAGTAGCATCTTCTGTTATATTTTAGATCTAATTCCTCTAAGTTCATCACCGAGCGTTTCAGGTTTTGACCTTATGAGCTTGATTTTACGTTCAATTTGTACAGTTGTTTGCTCAAAATCGATTAAACTAAATTCTTTGAGATGTCCTGATTTGTGTTGAGTCTGCCTAATTTTTTCTTAAAATACGAGAACTCCGTTCTTAGTATAACTCTATAAATAGATAGATCAAACATCTTTAATGTTTAATTTCAAATTTGAGCTATTTGTCTATTGTATGTCATTGCTTGTAATGAAAGGGTCATCCATTCACAATATCAAATTAGCCTTTTCCAGATGTACAGATTTGGATTTGCATTTGATTTTCTAAATGTATTCTTAATAAAGAATCATCATTAGCTCCATATTAAACTCTTTAAGCTTGTCTCAAACTATAAAAAGCCTTGTTTAGGTTACACATCTTCTCTTCAAACCCTTATGTTATGTAGCTTTCTGGCTAATAGACATACATACTCAGAACTCCATTCTAAGAGGCCATAATGAGAATCACAAGCTATCATAGATCTCCCGCTATTGGTTCAAGGTCTCTTTAAAATCACTCCATTCTTGTTGCGTGGATCCCTCTGCCACCAGGTTTACAATCTTCTTCTAAACAAAACCATCAAACATGAACTTTATCTTGAAAATCCATTTTCAGTGGATTTCCTTCTAATTTGTAGTAAGTTTGTCAAACTTCAAATCTTGAAACTATTTATAATAAATTTCCTTCTTACTCATAAATAAGTTCTAAACCCTGATTCCTCATGATCAACTCAATTTATCATCCATACCCCTTATCTTAGATCACTTGGATCACTCTTAGCATCATCAAAACTATCTAAATCTATTTGTTCTAGTATGCTTTATAGTGCTAGCATATGTATTAGCTCGATATGTTGCAAGTTCAACACATATTGGAGTAGATCTTCATAGCTTTGCATATTAAATCTTTTTAAATAAAATTTTAGCAACCATGTCAATTGACTTCGATTAATAACATCCTTATGAGCAGATACACGTCAATGTTAACGTGTTATAACATCTTCAATCTTCTTAGCTCTACATATGAAGATCTTGTAAGTTCAAGTTCATTGACATATGGTTTGCTACCATAAATTGATACAAGCTCAAAGAGTTTAATCTATGAAGTATATTAAGCGGCTCATATAAGTTCTCTTCTCATTTCTTGTAAAATAGATCTTCATATCCTCCGGATTGTTAGTGTATCTTCATCTAAGTTATCCTCTCTACAGTCCCAATATAACTCATGAGATCCTACTAATTATTTTTTCTGGATTTAAAAGTTAATGTTTATTTTAGTAATAAAGCTCTACCAAAATTTTCTAAACTTTTTATTATAAACCTTAATCTGCCCTTAAAAGATTTTACCTTCAGGTATATATGGTTTGAATTTACTATTTACGGATTTTAACTCTTTGGGTGTTCTTCCTTCAACAATTTACGTCCACAAGTGATTCCTCATGATCATGGAAAACTTAGTATTGCAAGCCGTCACTTTTTATATGTTTTTCTAGCCTTTAAAATAGATCTATCAATATTAAATAGATATGCCCAGATGGACATATTGAAGGTAAAGTTGCATAAGTAAAGCCCTCAAATAATATATAATTTAATACATATATATATATATATATATATATATATATATATATATATATATATATACTTCCACTAATTATTATTCAAGTAGCAAAATTTTAACTGAAATTTGGCTCCAACAGCCTTGCTCTCCAAGGCTTGTTGGAGCTACTTTGCCTTAGCTAACCTTGTTGATTGTACAGGATCTGAAGTGGGTGGAGTCGTTGATCTGAATTACAGAAAAAACTTGAATAAACAATCAACAAGGTTGCTAATTTCTTGGTTAGCAATTAGGTCTCCAGATCCTTAGATATAGCACTCAATATTATCCCCAATTTTCCTGTTTAGAAACTCCATCTTTCGACGGAGATCAAGCTTACATTATTTCATTTTTATACAATGGCCTTCACAAAATTGTAGATACTCTTCACCTCCATGCAATCAAAATTTCTTTATCTTAAAATAGGTCTTATTATTCACCAAAGTTTTAAAAGTTTTAAAAGAAGAAAAAATGGATTTGATTTAAGCCTAAGCTTAATTTCTCCAAAGAGATTAGATTAAAATTCTTGTCTTTACCTACTGTCTTCTAAGTCTGTATACCCTTGATAGTGAAGACATTGTATTCTACTACTAAGTAAAGAGTTGTTCCTATGAATTGTATGAATCCCATCTGTGCCCATAAATTTCCCAAAATCGAAACTAAGATATGATCGTCGAAGATAAAGATAAAGATTCACGTTGGATAACATTGAGGATGATACAATCAAGGTGTACAAGAAAAGGGTAAAATAAGGTCAAGGTTTTAGATCATTGCATTGAGTAAGTTTCATTATTGAATTCAAGGTATTAAATTATGCAAGTAATATGATGAGTACATTAGTGTTGTATTTGAAGAAACATTATCTAGTGTGGTTCTTCTTCTGCTAGGCATAATACTTTATATAGAAGCAAAAAATAAACATTATTTAAAATACATATCAATAATAGAAAATAATAGATTTTTGTTACTCTTAGTCACCCATTATCAAGTGATTTTACCTCCTTCTTCAACTCTGATATGTTCTTGAACTAAAATTCTTGGATTCTTATATTCTTTTTTAAGAATGAAAGTCAAGATACTAAGATTCTTCCAAGATGATAGTCAGCACTAAGCTTGTAATGACCATATTTCTCCTCTTGACTTAGTAGGTTGATTGCTTCCTTTCTTATAAATTTCTTCTTGGAAATGTTTTCAACCTTGTGGATTTTTTTCTACAATTGAAGCACTCTCTTGTCTTCTTACATGATACTTCTCCACAACATTTCCTAATCCACCATAAATGCTCCAATTGTTAGATTTTCTCTATAAATAGTGCTTTGAATCTACAACACCTCTAGTATCTGATTAACCTTGTGTGGCTTCCAAGATTTTTTCTCCCTCTGAAAACTCAAGTAGAGTCCAATCTTCACTATCATAACTGAAATTTCTCTTTATATTGAGGTATTTTTTCTTATAATTTCTCATAATCAAGTAGTTTATCTAGTTTTATAAGACTAGAGACATAGACTTGATACTTGACAAGAAAGATTATTCAAAGTGAATTGAAAGACCTCATCTTCTTTGACATTCGCTCCTACCTCATTTAAATGCTCAAAATGCTTTCTATTTTTTTCAAAGACTCATCCTCAAAAGCACCTTTATCCATTTTTAATTTATTTTTATTTATCTGTAGGTGATTTTCTTCAAGTGAATAACCCTAGATGTATGTATGGTCTAAATCTAGTTTGTAGTTTATCATGATTTCTCTTGTTCTTGAGACCGTTGCACATTATTCCTCTTTAGTTGCATTTCATCTCCACTAATTATATCATATAAGTACTTTTCACTCAAAATATCGAATCTTAAGTTTTCGTAGACTCTATATGTGTGAATCATCAAGCTTATTATTCTCAATTTCCCTTATCTTGACATCATCTTGAAGAACCCTGATAGTCTGAGATAATGTTCAGAATTCACTCAATCATGCACTCTTGTATGCCACAAACACATATTAGACTCTCTTCTCATATATTATCAACATTCTGAAGATTTCTTTAGAAGAAAAATATATAGGGATGATAGCACCTAACAAGTAGTTCATTATCAATATACTCCAAACTATCCACTGATCTTGACTATTTCAAGTGTCTTTGGTTAAGTCAAGTTTCATGTTGCTCCTCCTCACCTTCAACTATACTATTTGATCGACTGCTCCAATTGTGATAGTATTTGGTTCTTCAGCTGAACAAAGTTGGCCACATACAGGTAGATGAATCTTCGAGAGTCACGGTAGATGAATCTTCGAGCCATAGACTTTAACATGCGCAAAATTTTACATACTATCCTAACAGCTTTATGTGAAGGTCTCTCAAATGACCAAAAGCTAGGCCCAGGATAACTGCTGTGCACCAATTTTCAGGCTAAGCTCACAGGTGACAGAAATTATGGAGTATTAACAAGTGAATGACCGCCTTCTGTCAGTTTGTTGTTCAAAGCAAATAAAAAGGAAAGACGTTCAATCCTGCGCATGCGCATATGCCAGTCAACATAAGTTAACTTGACTACTGTACAGTAATCGTACGAACTTATCTCATGCTCTACTCTGCAATCTGATCTCCAGGCTAGATGGTTAAGGTGATGCGACCCTCAAATATACCAGGTTAAATGTTTACAGGACAGGCTCCCGGTCCTTGGTTGGCTATGATGTCAAGGAATGGGACTGTTACTCACAACTAGGCCCCCGTCTCTCTTAAGCTCTGACACTCTTTAAGTTTTCCAATGAGCATGTTCGAGGGGTATAGGTGGATGAGAGAAAAACCCGTTATAGGAACGGGTGATCTGGAATTCTGTAAATGCATATCATTGGTAATAAGATGTACTTTACGCACAATGCTAGAATAGTGATAAATCTATAAAATAGAATACATCGAATGCAGCAAAAGCAACCGATCAAGAACAATATATATTTAAAAAGCTAATAAATAACTTGAATCGATCACAGCTATTCAAACGAATCCGAGAAATACAAAACATTGTGTAATTGATAACACCGGTAAATATTGCATGAGCGAAGAAATTAAACTTTAGGCTGGAGTCAGGTAGGAGGAACATGGGAGACAACGAAGTCGAAAGTCAGGAATGAAGGAGTGGAACAATGCGAGAGCTTAGTGGATGGTGTTTCTACAGAGACATATCGAACTGTAACCGTGTGACGAGAGCGAAGCGAAAGAGGATACGATCTGTAGTACACCGCAACACGCGATATGGACACCGCAACAAGCGATACGGACGCTTGAGTCCTGGAACGCTAAACCAATAAGGGAAGTCGAAGATGGCCATAGTAAACTTCCACGGTAATATATACATATTCAATACTGCTCAAGCAGCTAATAAAGGAAGCAGAAGATGTCCATAGTAAACCTTCACGCAAGTACATACGATTTCATCAGTGCCGGGATGAGCAAGTGTCAATACGAGCAAATGAGTAAGTGTCAATATTCGACCTTTCTTCTCTAAAACTCATGAATGCCAAAGCAAACTCGGTTGCTCTCCCTAAATGTCGCTCAGAAATACGGAGAATGTCAGAGGGAAGAACAGGCTGAAAATGTATGTCATCCAAAAATGTAAGATCTATCATAAAATGCTAACTTGTGGAAAAAAGAAGCAAATAGAAGTGTAAGCAAATGAGTAATCGCATAGGTATCAACCGCATAATGAGAACCATGGCAAGAAAGAAATAAATTATCATGAATAAGAGGATGGAAGATATTGACATATACTTGATGAATCCCTACAATCACAAACATCACTAGTAAGTAGAGATAAAATCCAGGACACATCAAAGTGAAATTGTCAAGCTAAGGTTCGTTAGTAATTCGAGAAGAGAGAAAAGAAGCATCATCGGTGCACGGGAAGGGGCGAGCCTACTTAAACAGGAAAAGCAAAGGCGAAGAGTAGGAAGGAAAGAACAGAGAAACAAGAAAAAGCATGAAAGGACAGAGCAACGTAGGCGTAGGAAAGAGCAAAGAAAAGAGGCAATATCTGCTGCGGATGAAGTATGGACAAGATGGACCGTGTCAATAAGCAAAAAGTCGATGAACTCATGGCAGAAAACCGGATTTCATTAAAATAATGGTAGACTGTAGAACTCCAGTAAAACGTCAAGGTTTGCAAGCCTATAGGAGAAGCTATGTACGTTCGAGGGGTATGTACATCGGATGTGGTCAGTGGATTGATGCATGGCGAGAACAATCCAATTGAGTATCGGAATTTAAAATGTTCCAAAATAAAGTTCTGGGAAGTAGCAAGGATGCATGAAATGAGTATATAGTTTCGGTTGCAGGTGCCACTCTTTCAAGGCATCACACATAAGCATCCTCTGCTCAAGAGGTTCTGTCTATGTTCTGAGGTTTTGATCGTCCCTGCAAGCTCTCTTCCATGCTCCACAACTGTTCTAGATCTGTGGATGCTCGTTCTACTTGAGAGTTGCGGCATTGCACTTTGAGTTGCCAATTCGGTCCACGAGGTGAAAGGCATGGCCTCAACAAAGTCGACTGATATCAAGCCTACTCCTGCCTGTGTGTGTCATGGGTTTGGCGAGGTCCTCAAGAATTCGAGCTACGACCTTCCTAAAGGCCTTCAGGATGTAAATGCAAATTACTTCACGTTCCAGCTGCAGGCACCTGGTTGTCCTCCAGTCACAGAAAAGCAGCGAACGACAGCGCTTGGAATCGCGAAAATTTTTCTTGATGAGCAAAAGAAAAACCAGATTGGTTTTCAGGCCAACCTGAAAATGAACTACTCTGATACCGAGGACTTGACTCACTACCAAGACACACTTGTAAAGGATACTTACTCCAATTGGTGTTCTTCTCTTTAGCCATGAAGAAAGATTAACTGCATTTGTTCATCCTTCTGCGCTATGAATTAGACCAAAATTTGCTTATGATGCAATGTTTTTATCAAATGTTGCGCTTCAGATACGCATGTGGAACTGATTATGAGTTTCTTTGAACTGCAGCTAAACAACATCGGAGACCCTTTCACTAATGGAAGCTACCATATCAATACAAAGTTCTTGGAGCGTCCATTATTAGACTACTTCGCATCGCATTGGAACGCGAAATGGTGGCACAATAAGCTCGATCAGGAGTCGTACTGGGGATTTTCGCTGTCCAAGGGAGGGACTGAAGGAAACCTCTACGGCTTGTGGAATGGCGGCGACTATCTCTCTGGCAAAGTTCTGCTAGCTGAAACGCCTGAGGAGGCTCAAGAGAGGAAAGCAGGCGGATCTGCAAAGAAGGCCGATCCCATTTATGTGAGAGCAGATTATGCAGATCCTCCTGTGAACCACCACATGGAACGGTCTCATCTCTGTGATGAAATACCACGGTGCTTCTTCTCCAAAGACTCCCATTACTCACTGAAGAAGGCCATGGTGATTCTCAACCTCCAAACCTTTTGGGACGAGGCTACTGCTGAGGGGAAAAACTGGACTTGCGCACTCGACCAAGTTGACGATGGATCCTGGGCAAAAGGGTGGCCAAAGGAGGTGCCTGCTCATGAAGACGGGTCCATCGACATCAACAAGCTCAAAATCCTGGTAGAATTCTTTGTGAAGAAAGGCGAATATTCCTTTTTATTCTGCTTCAACTATGGTACGGTGTTCAGAGGCGCATACGACGAAGTCGAGGCTGCTGGAAATGCACTGCTTCCTGTATTCAAGGAGCATGGCCTCTTTGAGCGCACTCTCAAGTACACAGATCGAGAGAATAAAGAACAAAAGCTCACGCGCAATGGATGGTGGTTTCATGTTGATTCAGCCCTGGGAGCAGCTTACATGCCGTTCCTTGATATGGCACGAGAGCAGTGTAAGACTATACCCGAAGATGATACATCGCGAAGCTACAAGTTTGATTACAAGCTCACAGTTCCTGTCAAGCTCAGGACCGAGATTGTAGACTACCCCATTGTACATTCCATATCCATGAGCGGGCACAAATGGATTGGAGCTCCGGTTCCATGCGGGATTTTCATGACCAAGACCAAGTATCAACTCCAGCCACCGCAAAAGGAGGTCAACTCCAGCATCAGAGGACACCACTTTTGCTGGTTCACGCAGCGGCCTCGCTGCTTTCTTGCTTTGGGACCACTTCTCGCGAAACTCGTTTGACACTCTTATCGACAAGGCAATCTACACTCAGGAAATGGCCAGTTATTTGGTGAAGAAACTCAAAGAGCTCGAGGAGCTGAAGAACGAGTATCTGCTGATTTCTCGACCGAAACTGTCGCTCGCAGGTGTTTTCAAGCGACCGAACCCGAGAATAGTGGACAAGTTCACGTTGTCCAAAGAAGAAGAAAAAGATGACAAAGGAAATAGACAGTACGTGGTTTACTTATGCGATGGAGCATGTGACGAAAGAACTAATAGACGATCTATGCAACGATTGCACAGCCGATGACGCATTCACATATGACTGGTCAAAAGACGTCAAGGCAGGGGTTCCAGCATTGATCAAGTGGTAAATGGGAGGATCCAAGTTCGGGACACCATAACTGGCGCGCGTTGACAACACAAACGTCGAGAAAGTCAGATATGGGTCGGTGTTTAGCACAAAATGTATATATCTAAGCGAGCAAACTACTGTAGTATGCATGGAACTATACCTGGTTCGGTTAGTAATACGTTTGATTGCCGCAATAAAGGGAGCGAGAACCACTCTCATCATAATTCGGAAGTCGAGATTGGCCAGATTTTGTGTACACTTGGTTAATCACTTGAAAACTTGTAGAGATGTCTTATTTCACCCCGCTGTGTGAATATGAGGGTCATAAAAGCAGTGGGTGGATGAAACATATAATGCATGGATATGAACTATTATGAAGATAGGTGACGGGACACCCAAGAACCAGGTAAATTCAATCCTAAGGCAGTGCTCCTGCTCTGGTAGGCTCGTGGTCTTGATAGCCTCAGCGGAACGTGAGGGTCCACTGAGATAAGGAGATATATGCAACTACAATATGAGAAGTCGATAGCGGAGACAATCACCAAAGTGATTGTTTCACAAGCTTGGACTATAAGCTTCTCAACAGTTCCCAACCACAAATCTTATTATCAAACACATTCTTAGTAAGTGGTCTGCTGTATCTCCTTCACTCTCTACCCACTGCTCAAAACACCACAATAAGCAATTCCCCCGAAACACCGTTTCCAACCTGTTCTCCTAGGCTCGGGATTTTTTGTTCGTACGCAGGACGCAGCATCCAAGGTCGTGGATAGGTCTAGAACGTGATTTCTGTCTTCCTTGTCTGAAGCTGATCCCTACTCTACGATTTTTTATATATATTCTCGTGTATTGATATGTCTTTAACAGATCCACAGAAGAGCAGTCCTCGGATGGAGATCTGTTCATTCACGTGACAATCCATGTACTGTTAAATCGTACTGTAATGGGAAAGGTCAATGCCAAACTTAGAATCGGTTTCTCCTCGAGTCGCCGCGTCGATGTTGGTCTCAACTTATAGTTGGTAACTTGATACAAGTCCGCGAGTCGTTCTTCTGTGGATCAAATCAAGTGAACTCTTACTAATCTGTACCGAAGAAGATTGCGATCTTCCTGTTAATCAGAAATTTACCAGTTGTACGACAAAGCTACTTTGAGCATCATCTTCTGGGTTACATAATCTACATCTGATCGACATGGATAGGTAGAAACCTCGGAGAAGTAGGCAGAGAGTCTGTATTGATGTACTCAGCCTCATGGCAGAATCCGGTTCTGCCATCGCTTATATCGTTGACTAACAGATCTACTTTAAAGAAATGTTCACACACAACCGACCCGTTGGAGCAGATGCAGAAGGGGCGAGAAAGATATCGTACATAATCCCAAACGTCCGGGGTGTGGATGGGTTTGATGAAGTAGATGCAGCATCAATTTGAATTGACTGCAGTTCTGGTAAGCCATTTCTTTAAGAAGCTTTCTTGATCTTGCTGTTTACTGTATTCTCCTGCATCATCGAAATATAAAGAGTTGACTTCGATGTAGTGAGCGAATGTAGCCAGACGTAATTGAATTGGCGCCAAGGAGCATCGACTCATACATCTGAGTCAGGAAAGCTGGACAGGGGCATCGCTACTGCTTCTTTAACTTCCAGAGTAAGCCGAAACATTGAGCACAAGTCATGACAACAGGGTCTGTTCAGGAGATCATCGGTGCTACTGCCTGCAGTGGCATCAGAGTTCTAGCAGGCTGATGCTGTGACCAGAGAACAGTAGGTAAGGGCCGGTTGACCTAAAGCTTTCTTTACGGAGCAAGCTTCTTTGTCAGTCAATGGATTCCAACACTATCCAAACAGTTGACAACATCGAAAAGAATATTTACTTCTTCGGAGAAAAATTATTTACATCCGTTTCAGATCGTAATGTCCTAATATCTTACACTAACTGAAAGAGAAGGGCGAGGTCTCTATTTGGTCGAGGGTTCCTCCTTTAACTAGCGCATTTATGAACGTCTGCAGCATACTGTGATCATTCTTCTAATCCTCAAGATAATGAACGAGACCACAGCCATCCGCATTAGGCCCGCCTCTCGACCACCGAAGGTGCGTTGAAATCCCTACATGATCAGTTTCTATTGGCGTTACG
This sequence comes from Lunularia cruciata, assembly GCA_948567375.1. Classification (NCBI taxonomy): domain Eukaryota; kingdom Viridiplantae; phylum Streptophyta; class Marchantiopsida; order Lunulariales; family Lunulariaceae; genus Lunularia; species Lunularia cruciata. The sequence goes on from OX419756.1 coordinate 75,043,036, forward strand.
TCCTCTGAGAGCTCAATCCTCAATGATGCCACTCACGTCCAATGAAAGCATTTGATGAAAGATGTGTCGAAATGAGAGCGAAGTGGATATCGAAAGAATGGGTCACTTAGGCTCATCCACTAGATCCTCATGATTTGCCTGTCCTGTACATGCTGGAGATGCGTTTAAAATCATGAAATTCCGACTGATGATGAGTGAAGGCAAAAACATGGGACCCGTAGCTGGAAGAATGAGCTTTCATTTCTTAGGCCACCATAATCAAAAGTCGTCCATCCTCGTGTGATGCGACATCATGGCGAATAATTCCACCCAAGCGGCACACCATGTTAAGCACCCGACGGTCATGACTAACATGACAACGTTACCCAGCATGCATCCCATCAGTAGAACCATTCTTGCAGACTTGGTAGAAGCTCAAACCTGTTCAAAATATATTTGTCCCTGCTGTCAACCTGGTGAAGCAAGAGAATGCCGTTAACCCCAGCATGCTGCTCAGTTACGAATACTAACAACTCAGTATTTGGTTAAGATGTGATGAATCAAGGAGGGAGACAGTACGTGGTGGTTCTCTAACTGCATGATGAATCTTCTGATGAGCTCACTAGCTCAGGAACAACTGCAATTAGCTGCAGTTGGGAGACCATAGCAGCATCCATAAAAATTGAAACTAAGTTGGGTCCATGAACAGAGCACATAGTGATGAGAAAGTGGGAGTCAGAAATTGTCGGCACTCTTCAGATTTATCTACATGATGCACAAAATATCTCAGCTCTTCACATGACAAACGCCTGATAGCCCAAATGTGTGGTGTTAGGGATGACAGCTATTCTTGTAATAAAACTTTGAGCTCTGTAATTCATCGGGAAACAAGTTTCAGAGCCCACCAGAACAGAGTCACGAGAAAGGATTTAAGAAACTTCAAGCCGACAAAAGTTTAGGCATCGATGTTAAACAGCTCCCCTAAATTTGAGTGCTTGAGATTGTGGATAATCAGTCTGGTCTTCCAGTCATGGCTCGCGGCGAAGAATTCCGTGATTGGCTAATTTCACAGCTGACAATATGATTGCCATGGAGGATCACCTTGCTTGACTAAATCCGTGTTATACTCGACGGCAAAGTCTATTCCGCAAGCACTTCAAGATCTTACCGACAAGTTTAGGGATTCAGCCATAAAATGGAATGAAGGAATGACAGAAGCAAATCCTCCCCACTAAACTGGTTAGGTTCAGGAAACCGATGCAAAATAGATAATCATGTTGAATGGATTCCAAAGACAGGACAACATTCGTGAACTGCAGACTCAACATCGACCCGACAATTTTCTCAAGTTCTGTTGAGTTGCACGGCGAAGTGTCGGAAATAATCGAAGAGCACCAACTACTTTTCCTACACAAGTCTCAACCACAACTTGAGCGAGTTTCAACCGTCTCATCTCCATTGAATATCGAATTCAAAGCTCGGAATTGAACATACCTGCTGTAATCCAGGAGGCAGATCTGAAAGTCAGACAGCCAACGGTTTCCTCGAGATGTCCAACGCGTCGCCGTGGATTGTTTCAACGTTCCGGCTTTTCCAGCGGAATCGCAAAGAGCAATAGGTGGTGCCTCTGCACTGACGAGCGAACACTTTGCTTTGGACCTTCTTACTTTGACGAGTCGCCACATTGCGGTCTCAAGTACTACTTTGTAAATCTGCACCTCCGGCACCGCGAACTCTCAGACAGAGCAGATCAACTGTGGTAATCTACTCTGTGTGTACAGGTGTCACTATGTTTGTCCACAGATTCCGTCAAGGGACGTCTTTTTAGCCAACGAAATAGGCCTCTTGACTTTTACATAATTTCCTAATCCGAAGATGAAGACTATCTTAGCTAATACAGTAAGAACCCTATGCAGTTTAATTATGCGTTATTGTTTGCTTGCTTGTTCTCTGTGTGTACCCAGCTTCGTGAATCCCGTATCTTCTTGACAACCTAAGAATGTGTCGACAAGTGATGTATTCGACTCAACAATGACAGGTACCTTGACTTTTATTATTTTGTTTGTCATGACAACATGAGAACATTAAGGACGGCATGCTATTCTTTGCTTAGCTGATACCAGAATATGTGAGTGTTGCATCTTGGTATAACTGATTCTAGGTACGCATCCTTGACTTTGAACACCGTATTTGTAGTAGCACGCGTGGTACATGGACAACTGAGAAACCCCCTTGTCTTCTCCTGGTTATGGCTTGATGGGGTCTTCCCACCCTTCTTGTTTCCACACACAGTCGCGTTTTTCCCCAGAAACTCGAAGCTACAATGACGGTTACCTTTAATTGTTTAATTATTATCAGCTTATCTTTGCTTCACTGAATACTAAGCTGCTATTCGGCTGAACAACAGTGTAAACTGTGGGTCTACGTACTGTACTACTGCATATATTAACCCGTGCACGGCATATTTGTATTATCGCACAAGTACGTAGGTTACTGACGTATTTGACTCAACCATGACGGTTACTTTGGCCTCTCGGTTTGTCGTTACTTGAGAAGGAGGCTACTATGTAGGTGATCTACTTCTATATACGTGTTTCGACATGTACACTGCATGCATATAAGTATCGATATCACTCGATATACTTGCTTTTTACTCCTTGCAAGAATGTCGATACTATTAGGGCTTAGCCCCATTTTACCTCTTATGTTTTATCCTCGTACGCCTTTGATGGGTCTTCCATCCTTCTTGTTATCCTACGCAGTCGAATATCGAGTGATATCTTTGATGTAACGATAATATCGCATCAGCTCTGTCACGATGGGCTCTAGGTTTGCCAAGTTGCGACTTTAGAGTAAGCCAGTAGATGCCATTTCAGTCCTGAGAGCAATTTGCACGCATGCTGGATGTTGTATGTTTCTATTTGTCTGACTGGAAGCTTATGGTAAGTTATCTGGCATTTAGAAGGTTAGAGAAAGGGCGAGTTTATTCTCTGATAAACCTAGCCTATACTTCTCTGTATTTCTTCTATGTTCCAGTTTACTATCAAAGGAAAGGAGAGTATTATTGAGCTTATAAGAATCACCTTTCGTTACAAGAAGTATGAAAACGTTATTTTTAAGTTTGCGAGAAGGCGACCGTTTTAAAACGTTTTAAATGCTCTTAATACGTTCTTTTTAATTGACAAGTTTTAACTAACAAGTAAGCGGGAACTGATGGGAAATTCATAGTGTTGCTCTATTAAAGACTGCTGTTTGAATTAATCTGTAATCGAGTTCACCATGTCGAAGAAGGGGCATAAGAAAGGGAATTATGAGAAATATTTTGGTCTTGTGGTTGAAGAAGCAGAGCTTAAGGCGAAACGCACTATGTGCATACATTGCAATACAAGCATATTCATTACATGTTCAAATTACACGAATAACCAAGATAGATAAGTCTGATTTATAAAAATTTAGTGTTATAATTAGTGATAAACATTTTTTTAAGGGTTCATTTTATTATGACATACTTTAAAATGCGTTTTAAAACATTCTATTTTAAATTGAATTTAAAACGAACGTTTCAATAACAAGAAGAGAAGGTTTTTATTTTGTTCCGGAAACAAGCTTTTGAGTGAGTATTATCAGTGATTCTACTTTATCAAGCATCTCATGGACGAAGTGCAATTCTGTTCAGATATCCTTCTTAGATTGACATTAGAATGTTAAAACATTCAAATAGGTTGACGACCCTCCTGTGGCTGAAGTTGCCTCGCATAGTGTAACCTGACGCTTAATCAGTACTGTAGTAGAGTGAAAGTTCCTCGGAAAGAACACGGAAGGATTTACCCCAAGTAAGACCGCAAGTACGGTTCTGCTTGGATACAAAATGTTACAAGCATCCCTTGAATGCATTGCTTTCGCCTAATTCTAGTGCCAAAAGAGAGGTCAGCTGACTCATAATAGGACTTTTAGTACCATCAAGACCTTTATCATACAAATCAGCAGTAGGTTGTATGTTGGCCATGGTTGATTACGATATATCTCTTGTGGCATAATGATTTCCTTCTTTCCCGGGCCTTGTGCTCGTTCTTTTATATGCATTTGTCAGTGCCTTGTATTCCCTTTCAATTTCCTTTGAAATATACTGCTAGGGTCGGTTTTTCTCCCTTTTATATGTTGTGTCCTTCCATGTCCTAAAGTGTAAAGCAGTACTCATCATTGTAGATGATTAAACCCTTGAATTAATCAGATTAGCAACAATTAGCCGTCAAATTCAAGAGCTTATTTGAATCTTCAAACGTGCAGTAAATCTCCAAGTAGATTGGTCCAAAATTTGAATGGTAGGTATTCCAAGCAGGAAACCAGCCGTGGAAGGGGTGGTATCACTGATTATCACCATGGGTCCAGATCTCCATCCGGGTTTGTCGTTCAGATGATGAACAATACAACTGTATTTCACCGTAAGGCGGATCTGCGTATGTGCAACGAACGTGGAATGCTCCAGTAGTGAGCATTCTCTAATGATCATGGGCCTTGCGTTTCCAATTGAACTTGATGTAAGCAACAATGTCCTTGTACGGCTTGATGGGGTCTGTCCATCCTAGTAGTGAGCATCCTCTAATGATCATGGGGCCTCACCGTTCCAAGTTCAATTGGAACGGTGAGGGTAATTCTTGATGTAATCAACAATAGGGGTTTCAATAGTAAGTTTACACCTACTCCTAGACTCCCGTCAGGAATTTTACGAGTTACCCGAATGATTAGTAAGGGTTGGGGGGGGGGGAGAAACAAGTAAATTTATGGACATAGGATGGTATTCCATCAAGAATTTTATCAAAAAAGAATAGCGACCCATGACTTTTGATGGTTTATTTGAACTCCATAGATATTAATTAAACATCGAGTGCGATTACAAAATTTAAACCCATTTGATCGTCCTTCCGGAGGGTGGTGTGCTTGTTTACAGCCCGATGTTTGCTTGTTGATTCTAGGGTCAATAGAGGATTGAGTGATTTTGAGTAGCTTGGCTGGCGGGTCTTCTCTAGTCTAGTGCTCACTTACAAGGTGAAGGTTCGTGTAATCAAAGGCCCCGGTGGGATAAGATGTCGCATATTAGTGATTGAGTAGGAATTGTGAAATCAGTTGAGCAATGTATCATATTAGAGAAATGTGATGAATGGAGCTCTGTTGATGAGTGGAGTTCTAATAAATGGAACCTTGAGGAGGAATGTGAGAAAAGTACTCTAGACATGTTTTTAAGGTGGTGGGGATTGCTAAATTGGCAAAGGTATCTACTACCCAGATTGCATATTACTCGGTCTTCAGAATTTGTTTAGAAGTATTTTCAAGATTTGGATGCTTGAGCATTTAGACAACTAACCTGTATGGACTAAGAATCACTTCATGCACTTGTAGATATTATAAAATGCATCCATTGTTTAAGAAAAGACATCAAAATAACCAAACTCCGGTGTGGATTCAAGTGGCAAGAACACTAGACAGATTTGGCCATAATGGCCATGGTGCTTGCGTAGCTATGGGCCTGAATATTTGGTGCATTAGTGTAGTATCCACCATTTTATTCACAAAGAGAGTAATGTAGGCTATTTTGTGTATACTCGTGAAGTGTATTGGCCCGGCAAGGAAGAGCGCTTTAGAATTTCCTCTGCATTTGCTCAGAAAGGGTTCTCTATTGCATAGGTCTTGTTGATGGATTTTTCCTTTAGCACAACAACCAACTACAGATACAGAATTAATATTATAGTCAAAAAGGGTAATCAATGGTCAAGTCATCTATGACGACAAGAGAAGAATAATACACTTCTATGGAGGTAATAATACACTTCTATGGAGGTAAGAGCATTTACATATATATTTTTTATTTGAGCAAAGGTTTAACAATTTATTGAGTATTGAGCTCCAACTAACACTTTCTTTTTCTATTATATGAGTTACTTAGTGAAGGATTAATTATTTATGTAGTTTGTGTGCTCACTTTGGACATGATTGATTATTTATATTACATGAATGCTTTGCTCTTGTCACAATATGACATGTTTGGAGAAATTTGTCATTTGTGCAGATTTGAATCAGCAAGGTGCATGTACCATGTTTGAATAGAATCAATATCTACTTGGTAAACTCTGGCTATGTTCCAAGGAACCATCTTGTGCACTCTTTCAAGCAGACTAGGACTCAAGACAAACACATGTTCAACAAATGCATGGTGAGGACAAGAATGCTAAATGAACATTTTATTGGAGGGTTGAAAGCCCACAGGCATTCACTCAGGGAATTAAGTGTAAAACTAAAATATCTCAGAGTAATGCATATACGTAATGCATATGCATATGGGTTAGTGTATGTGTTATTTTGTATAATTTCTTGATAAATTGAGTGGATATCCGGTCACAGGAAGATGGTGATTTTATAGAAGAGGTAGAAGTAGAAATTTTAGACCAAAGTCCTACGGCATTTGACTTTGACCACATCAAAAAAACATTGTCTTTCTTCCGTATGAAACCAAGAGATTTCTCAATCCATGATAATTGTTGTAATTATTACAGTTCTTGTAATAGGCATCTGATTAATATTAAAAGTACAATGATCATTTTGTATAAATATCAAATCTTGTATTTATATTGAGTCTCATTTTCCAGTATATTCCAACCGGAAAATGTTGATTTATGCGTTTGTATGTGCTTGGATGAGTTGGTGTTAGTATTTACTGGGTTGGGTTGGGATGAATTGTTTGATGTTAGTTGTTCTAACTAGGATAAACTAATATAAGTCCAGAATATGATGGTATCTATTGGGAGTTACTATCATTGACCTTGTGATTTTGATGATGTGTACATGCTAAAAGTATGATGTATACATGTTAAAAGTGTTGCTCAAATTTGACCAAATTTGAGCAAGAATATATGAAGAATCATATAGAGAGAGGTTTTGTCAATTAGTCTTTCAAGAGAGGAGGAATGTTATCAATGTTTTGCATGAGATTCATGTTTCTTTATGAGAGTAAATTCTCTAGGTGAATTTTTCACTGAGAGAGTTGTCCATGAATTGTCCATAAAGAGAGTTGAGGGAATTTTGCATCAAATAAAATCAGGTCAAAGAAATTGTGCTCAAATAAAGGGGTTTGAAAGTTCATGAAATCTTTTAGGGGAGAGTGGAATTTTGAATTGAGTGGACCAGACCATGAAAAAATTTTGACAAGACAAGTTTGATAGAAGGTATGGTTTGGAAGTGAGAGATTTCCAAAGCTTGAGTGGAGGAAAGAAAGTATAGGGTGGTTTTAACGAGAGAGAAATTGCCATAGAGTGAATCGGGTGGAATTTGGGGTAGAAACAAGTTCAAAACAAGTGAGTGAATTGGGTGAGGAAAGAGAGGGATTGGGAGTTCAAATTCTTGAAGTGGGGAGGAAAGACAGGTTTCTAGAGTGTAATTTGGAAGAAAATGACAATCTTCTAGAGCGTAGTTTGGGAGATAATTTGTGTGATTTTTTGAAAAAAAATTGGAGAATTTCTCAACTGATTGAGAGAGTTTGCAAAAGCTTTTTGAAGGCAAAAGAGTGAGGAAAATTCTGGAGAAATTCCTGACTAAGAGAGTCTCAAAGAGAGCTTTTCAAAGAGAGGTGAGAGATGCAACTGTTTAGGGACAAGGAGACCTATTCTACACAATAGTAGGAATTTCATCAACATGAGTTTTGAAATCAGCGATGGCAGCAATTTTCTCTTACCCATAAGTGATGGATAAGAGAACATGAAAATTTTCCTTGCAAGAGATTAGTTCATAAATTTCCACCCTCTCCAAGATCTCCAAACATTATCAATTGGTATTCATCAATTGGTGTTGGATGGATAAACACAAAATCAGGGAGTTGGTCCAAGAGAATCTGGAGATAAACTTGGATCTAATGGATCTAAAAATTTCTGTTAGCATAGAACATCCGCATCCACATGTAAGCAATACTTGTCCATCCTTCCACCATTTACTTACTTATACATTTGTTGTTACATTCTCTATGACATTTTTTCATTCTTGATTCATTGTTACATTCTCTCTTTGTGGTATTTTATTCCTTCTTGATGATGAGATAGCAAGCATACATTCTATACAATACAGATGAGTTATTCAATGGCAGATTATGCATTGACATTTTATTCTTGATTTTCTGTTACATTCTTTATCTGACATTGTTTCATTCTTGATTCAATGGTAGATAATGGAGTGGTTTGCATGAGTTACATATTCTAGTCTATGCTACACGAATCTGAATATGGGTTAAATAGTGGCAGACGGTTCATTGAATGTAGGCTTGATGGAATTTGCTTGGAATTATTTGATTATGTATGGTGTTTTAAATCTATCTACAATGGATACCAAAGTATACAATGTACAATGCATACATGATATATGCCATTAAAACCCTATTGCAGACAGTGGATACTATTGCATATGCATTTAGGGGTTTAGGGTATAGGCACATACTAGATTTAGGGTTAGAAAATACTACCATAGTTGGCACATACCCAAAACCCACACTTATCTGCAAATTTCTATCAGCATATACTTATGCAATCAGGTGCATATTGAGTAAATATGTGCAAAGTGTAATTGTTGTTAAAGATGTTTAGCAACCATAGCATGCTCATATATTGTGTATTTCTTTTGTCTCTTGTGTATCTAGTCCATTAAGTTTTAGTTCTTTATCAATATTTTTTCTTGGAAATTTATGGTTAACTTCTGGAAGTTTGTGTTTTAGATAAGTTTATGTACCAAATGTGTACCATCTTGGAACCAAGAAACAAAGAAGGTCCAAGTTGGAGGGAGGGAGTTCACTTTGAGTGTTGCTATGATTAGTGAAGCATTTTCTTTTCCATGTAGTAGAACATGTAAGAATATATCAGGTTTCTTATCAGATTACCTCAATGATGGAGTGGTTTCCTATTTGGGATCAAACAACATGTAGGTATCTTGCATATCGATTTGCATATCCTACATTCCAGCCTATTTTTCAAGGGGTTCTCTCTTTGTCCTAACTAGGAGACCCAAAATTATGCACGGATATATCATTTTGAATGTGAAGACTAAACTTAGGAGATTTGGTGTAGAGGACTATAATTGGGCAGAGCTAGTTATGTCTGTTATGGAGGCCAAGTTAGTAGTCTTATAGAGGCAAATTTAGCATCTTGATGGGCATAAATTCAAGGTAACTCATATATGGCAGATGCTCACTCATCTCTTTGTTGAGAGAGGCTTTATAGGAGTGGACGAGGTATCATATGAGAGCAATGGAGATGAGGCAGATGTTCCATTGGATGAGGATGTAGTATTCAATGATGTAGAGGATGAGGATGGGGAGCATGATATGGAGGGTGAGTGAGAGTATATTTTAGATACCATCTTCAAGTTTTGTACATGTCATTTCACCACATATAATAAATATTTAATGAATGAACTTATTCAAGTTATGGATGGTTTGCATGTATTCATCAATATCTAAAATCCCATTTTTCAAATGATTTTGTGCACCTCATTTTGATATACTATCTTCTATATGCTATAACTTTATTCATAATAATAATGTTTATAAATCCTTGTGCACATGACAACATCCCATTATTGATAGTCCATAAGATGGAGTTGTAAGTCTCCATGATGACCCTTTGGATGTATTAGCCTCTTATTGTGGAGTTATCAAATCCCATGGTGAGGAGGATATACTAAGGAGTTTGTGGCATGATGAGGAGATATTATCTCACCATGATATGCATTCTCATGAGTTCCATACTAGGGAAGATAGTGAGGATCTTCTTAGTAGGAAGGAGCATTCACTATCAAAGCAAGAGATGCATTTTATGGCCCAAGAGAGTTCTAGAGTTGAGAGATTGGTTGACTTGGATATGCAGCAATAGAGAAGGAGATGCATTTTAGGACCAATGAGAGTTTGAGAGTTAAGAGATTAGTTGAGTTGGATAGGCTAGTGATAGAGATGGAGAAAACATTTCAAAGTTGGAGACAATGCTAGAGCAAAGAGATTGGTTGAGTTACAAGGGATAGAATGTATAGGCAGATTATGATAAAGGGTTATAGGCTTCAAGAGAAATTTTACTTACATGAGTTCCAATTACTATGGAGACTTTAGAGAGGACACATGTTGAGTCAATAGAAGCACATGCAACTCTAGACTTGGTGAGCACTAAGCTAGAGGTGGCTTATGATGATGTGAGGATCTTCCTTTGGGATGAGGCACATAGATTGTCTACTTTGGTTCATATTGGGACCTAGACTATGGAAGCAACTCATGAGACCTATTCTCATAGTATATATGAGGCTAAGATGCAAACATTGGAGGATATGGAAGAGGCTCCTAGAGCTCAAGTACATATTCATGCTCCTGAGCCTTCTTATGTTCCTAGGGCTCATGCTCTTAGGACTCAAGCTCTTATGATTTAGACACCTAAGACACAAACTTGTACTCAAACTTCACAAACCACTTTGATTGGAGGGCCTAGGGATGAGACATATGTGTGGACAAGTGGTATGTATATTTTTCCTTGGAGACCCATGGTTTCAGATGTATTGGTATAATTTTTAGGTTGAATCCTTTTGGTATTGTTCCTTGGAGACCCATGGTCTTGGAGGACCTCTTGAGGAGTTTAGGTGGTTTCAAGAGAGGAAGATGGCTTTGAGGGATGAGGTATCTAGACTAAGAGATCTTTAAGAGAGGATTACCTTATCTAGACAATTCATTCATTGTATCCTTTGCTATACATATAGGAGGAGGAAGATACCACTATTAGATAGTGGTTGTTTGGTGGATATTAGGTGGACTTGATGTCCTCTTTTTGGGCAGGGGAGTAGGAGAACACATGCTCTTGGATAGAGGAGTTATAGAGCAAGTAGAGACTTATAACCAAGTGTTAGGAGTTTGTATAATATTATGTGTCACACTTTGAGATAACTTGTGTATCACACTTTGAGATAATTTATGTGGATGAGTGATGTTAGGAGGTATGTAGAGAGCTTTCTACATTCTATGTGGGATTGTGATTTCCCACTTGATGGAATATGCTGGAGTACACCTCATGGGATGCTTTGGAGAGAGAGATAGGTTTTCATTGATGAGTATAAAGGTTTTATGGTTAGACCTTATAGCACCTTCACATCACTAGATATATCCATCAAAGATATATTGATAGTCAATAGTGCAGCATTTCCGTACTATAGAAATTATCCCCTTAGTACTGTACATCCTCTTAGATTTACTCCACTTGATGCATCTAGGTCATCACAAATTTCACCATTGGACCGCTTGGTAGCTCTGCTAGATAGATTATAGCAAACACCAGCACTACTACTACATTTTCTAGAGGAGGAGTGGACATCAAACATACTTAAGGGGTATAGTGGAGATCTATATGAGCTTTTAGCGGAGTGTTTTGAAAAACCCCTTCTACATCCCATGGAGAGGACATGGATATAGACATATATAGCTCATTTTTCCTCTATAGATGCCTATATAGCCACTTGAAGGATGCATTACATCACCAGCCATACCATATTTAGACTTCATCCTACATCTACTTGGTCTATTTTATGATCATTATATATTTTTATCTACTATGCACACTATTGTATTTTACTTCTATACATTTTACTCTTGTAACCTTTCTATTTTTTCTTTAAGTAGAGGCATATAAATGTAATGTGGATTCAATAGAATGTATAACTTTTTCTTACTCTTACTAATATGTACAAACTCATACCTCTCTACATGCATATATCTATATAAGCTATATCTTCTAGATATAGATCAGTAGATGTGTAAATGTATATAACACTCTTAGACTAAACCACTCATTTATTTATAATGATTGCATATAATTATGTAAGACTAAACCAATTATTTATTTTAAATAGTAAACAGTGCATACTAGCTATCTAGAGTTCATACATGTGGATAAAACTAACAACAAATGCCTACTAGCACACATCATAGCATATGAAGCATGGATGTGGAGTTTAGACTAGATATTAGGAGTGCATGTAAGAACATGTGGCTAACAATGAGCACATACATGCACATATGCTAGCATATGAAAAGTTGAAATGAGCACAAACTAGATGTTGTGAGTGCATGTGGGTGCTTATGACTAATGGCAAATGCATAGTTGGTTGTAGTGCATAAAAAAAGCTGAAAGGCATTTGTAAGCATTTAAAGCTGAAATGCATTTCATTATCATCTTCCATTGAAGAAATTCATTTTATTATCATCAACACATTTCAAAGATGTTATCACTATCATCATCCATGTGATGATTATAGTAAAGCACAAGGAATTATGCTTCACTACTGTAACTACGGTAAGATGTATCTTTATCCCACAACATAGTAACAATTTTTTTTATTTCCTTGGAGCTTCCTTATGTGTGTTAATTCAAGAATCATGGTATAGAGTATCTAAGACTTAGAAGATTGCTCCATAAATCTAAAATTCTTTGCTTTGCATCTAATCTTCTCTACATACAAAGAATTTTGAGCTTCAAACTTGAATTTTTCAACTTCAGCCTTCTACTTTCTAGCTCCCATCTTCACTCAAAACTTCTTGATCTTAGCAATTTTGTGAGCATCAATCTTTGCTAACTTGCATCTATCTTTTGCTTCAAGGGAATTGCTCTCAAATTTTGTATGAGTTTTTAAGTCTTGAAAAAAAGAGACAAGGGATGGAGTAGGCTTATAAAGTTGGGTGATGAGTTTCCTCCTCTTCCTACCTTCATCCTCACATTCTACTTTCTTGTTCTTCCAACCTTCCTCCTTGCACTCCCTTTCTTTGTTCTTCTGACCTCCATTGTAACAATATGGAGTTTAGCGACGAAGTAAGTCGGGCTTAGGAAGTAGAGAATAAGACAAAATAGCCTAGAATATTCTAGAAGCATCTAAGAAGCTTCTTGGGAAGCTTCCCAACTAGTTAACTTGCACCCTAAGCAAGTAGCTTCTAGAAGCTTCTAACTAGCTTAGCTTGCACGCCAAGTAGGCGGCTCTAGAAGGAAGCTTCTTGAGAAGCTTCTTGGTTAACTTGGCTTGCACTCCAAGAAAGAGGCTCAAAGAAGCTTCTTGAGAAGCTTCTCAAGGGCCTTGTATGCTACCTATAAATACCAAAGCCAAAGCTCATGCTAGGCATTCAGAGTTTTCCCTCATTCAAGTGTCCCAATGTAAGTTTCCATTCTCCTATTTCTCTCCTTGGTTTTGATCTTTTACATTGGTATCAGAGCAGGAATGGGATGGATGGAATTTATGGACCACCAAATCCACTACCACCAAACCATTGGGACTTTCATGTCCAGATATTACCAAAACATCATTTCACACAATTCATCACCTCGCGCTTTGGGCAGGATTTTCTACATATGATCACCGTGTCAGAGGAACCCTTGATACTTCCAGTTGTAACTTATGGAGAATGGTGGACGTGTTGTATCTATGTGTTAATCAATTAGATAAATTGGGGGTAGTGGAATAGAGTAGTAGCGATGGCGGCAATACCGGATGTTATCCTTGCAATGTAACAACAAATCGAGCATCTTACTCAATTGTTAGATGAATAAGACCAGCAAACGACGAGAACAGATAGACAGAGTGCCAATTCAAGATGGACAAGATTGCATTCGATTTCTGAAACCCAAGGTGTTTGAAGGCAAGAATCTTCCAGGCACATTGGAGAATTTTGTGTTTGACTGCAAACGTTACTTTGAAACCACCAATCTTCAAGACGAGCGGAAACAAATTCTCTTGGCTTCTAGCCAATTGGATGGCATGGCAAAACTTTGGTGGCAATTCCGAGTAGAAAGAGCTGAACGACAAATTGTTACACCGATTTTGACATGGGCAAAATTCAAAGATGCAATACTTGGTCAATTTCAAACTATAAATGCCACCCGAGCCGCATGAGATAAATTGGCAGAGTTGAGGCAGATTGGTTCAATGAGAAGCTACATCACACAATTTCAGAACATCATCATGCAAATTCTAGATATCCAAGAAGGTGAAGTTCTGGATCGATTTGTGCAAGGATTGAAGTCACAAACCAAATTGGAGGTGACCATGCGGGAGCCACAAAACGTAGAAGAAGCCATGCAATTGGCTGAGCGTTTTGATTCCTTGGTTGTGACAACTTGGTCTTGACCTCGACCTACACAAAGCCTACCAGTACACTATGCACAAGTGGAAGAACCGGTACCAATGGAGATTGATGCTATCCAATACAGATCACTTGGCATAGCAGATAGAGAAAGATTACGACAAAATGGAGGTTACTTTTATTGTCGCCAAGTTGGACATCGCATTGCTAAAAGTCCACTTAGGAATGGGCAACCTTGACAAGTTGCCTAGATGGAGTTGTAGAACAGAATGATCAAGGAAACAAAGAATCCCAATAGGAGATTTTGAGCCGCCTATTGGGAGCTTGATTAGTTCCAATGGGATTGAAGGCTCGACCTATGCAAGTTTGCTTCACTTGCAAGGTATGATATCTAATCGGGGTTGTAGGATTTTGGTTGATTCTGGAAGTTCAGAGAATTGCATGTCTATGCAAGTAGCAAAGGAATTGGGTATTCCTATCAAGCCAATGTTTGGAAGTAGTTTGATGATGGCGGATGGTAGAAAAGGTTCTGCATTCCGCACCTCACATCCTGTTACCTTCAAGATTGGGAAGGAGTATTTGGAGTGTATGAGGTTTGTAGTGGCACCTCTACACTATGATATCATTTTGGGTCTACCTTGGCTTGAAAGTCATAAGGTTCAATTCAATTGGACCCGACAAAAAATTCAAGTACAACACCAAGGTAGAAATTTCTTATTAGGTTGTCTGGCACCTCTAAGTAAGACGCCTAAGAATAGTCAGTCCCAAGATGGGAAGTTTGTCAAGAAGGTAGCCATAGCAAGAATCTGGAAGGGAGATGAGTCCCAAGATGGGAAGTTTGCCAAGAAGGCAACCATAGAGCAAGCTTGGAAGAGAGATGGGTTCTTGGAAGGGAAGTTTGTTAATGAAGCGGCCATAGAGCAAGCTTTGGAGGAAGATAAGTCTGTATTTGCGGTGTGGATCAAGCCAATTGCACAAGAACAATTTGAGGAAGGCCAAGAGCCTCATCAAGCAATGGTTGATTGGATAGTTCAAGAGTTTGCAGATGTGTTTCCAGATGATCTGCCAAAGGGATTACCCTCCAATTGAGGTATGCCCTTCAAGATCAAGTTATTGCAAGGGAGTACTCTAGTGAGTAGACCAATCTATCAGCTCTCACCAAAGGAGTTGGAGGAGTTGCAAACAACACTTACAAAGTTTTTGGAGAAGGATTTCATACAATATAGTACCTCCTCTTGGGAAGCACCGGTACTATTTGTTCCAAAGAAGGATGGAGGACTTTGTTTCTATATTGATAACCGTGGACTCAATAAGCAAACCATGAAGAATGCATATCCCTTGCCTCGGATTGATGACCTGCTTGATCAACTAAGTAGAGCATGCTACTTTTCCAAGCTGGATCTTTGTAGCGGCTATTGGCAAATTCCTATTGAAGGAAAGGACGTGCAAAAGACTTGCTTTTTGCACAAGGTATGGACATTTTGAATGGAGAGTTCTACCTTTCGGACTTACTAATGCTCCAGCAGTCTTCATGGATCAGATGCATCAGGTGTTGGAGGGACTATTGGATTGGTCCGTGGTGGTGTTTTTAGATGATATCTTAATCTATAGTAGGACAGAGGCAGAACATATGAATCATGTGCGAGAAGTCCTAAGACGACTACGATAGTGGAAATTTTACTACAAGAAGTCAAAGTGTGCTTTTTGGTAGAAGGAGGTTACCTTCTTGGGTCATAAGATCTCATCAGAGGGGATCAAGATGGAAGAAGAGAAGATCAAGGCCATTACTGATTGGCCTACTCCAAAGGATGCTACAGAAGTACAAGCATTCAATGGATTGGCCAGTTTTTACCGACGGTTCATCCATTATTATACTCATGTGGCTGCACCATTGACTGACCTCTTGGGAAATAACTCAAGCTTCTAGTGGACCACCAAGCATGAAGAAGCATTCTAGAAGTTAAAGCATATGGTGTCTTCAAGACCTATTCTTCAACCATATGATCCTCAACTACCTTGTGTGGTTGATTTTGATGCTTCTAACTTTGCAATTGGAGTTGTGTTGCAACAAGAATTTCCAGATGGACTACATCCTATTGCCTTTGTGTCTTGCCCACTAAATACAGCTGAAAGAAATTACTCTGCTCGAGATTGGGAACAACTTGTAATGGTATATGCCACCAAGGTATGGAGACATTATCTCTTGGGGAAAAACAAGTGATCATGAGAACTGATCACAAGCCATTGTTGCAGACCTTACACTAGGAGCACATGAAGAGTTGGCATCATTGATGGGAAGAGAAACTCCAATTGTTTGACATCAAACTTGAGTACAAACAAGGTCGGTTCCATGTCATTGCCGATGCTCTATCACAACGACCTGATTTGAAGGCTCTTCCTCTCATCACAGTGGCAATTACAATGGTGTCCATTGACCCTAAGGTCCATAATGAGTTTCAATCAGCTCTACAACAAGATCCCTTCTTCCAAATGGTACACAATCATCTAACAGCATGCAACAAGGAGTACAACACCTTCTCTTTCAAGGAAGGCCTTTTATTCCATGCAGACCAGATCTATATTCCAGCCAAAGGTGATCTTCGACTTGTGCGCCTTCAAGAAGCCCATGATTTACCAATAGTTGGTCACATGGGAGTGGACAAGACCTTGGGCACCCTCCAATGCCAATGGTGGTGGCCCAACATGACACAAGATGTTTGAGACTTTGTCCAATCATGTGAAAGTTGCCAACGGAACAAGGCCAGCAACCAGAAGCCGAGTGGACTCCTTCAACCACTCGCCATTCCATCCACTCATTGGGAGCATGTGAGCTTGGATCTCATCACATCCTTGCCAAAGACAAAACAAGGACACACCGCAATCGTGTTTGTGGATAAGCTTAGTAAGTAAATCCACTTGGCACCAACCTGTGATACCGTGGATGCTCCAACCTTAGCGCAAATCTACTTCAACAATGTCTTCAAGCATCATGGGATGCCATGTGTACTCATCTCTGACCGTGATCCTCAATTTACCAAGAAGTTTTGGCAAGCACTCTTCTAGATACTCGGCACCAAGCTTGCTTTGTCCACAGCCTATCATCCTCAAACTGATGGACAAACCAAATGTGCAAATTGTACATTGGAAGAGATGTTGCGGGCCTTTGTCAATGTCCACCATACCAACTAGGATGAATGTCTTGCAGCTGCAAAATTTGCCTACAACAATTCTAAACAGGCAAGCACCAGATTTTCTCCCTTCTATCTCAATTTTGGCCAAGATCCGCTTGTTCCAGATTCTCTTCTTGCTCCCCCTCCCTCTCAGGTTCCTCATACTTCCACATTCTTGACCATTATATCCCAATCTCTCCAACAAGCCAAGTCTCACCTCCTTGTTGCTCAGAATTGCCAAAAACAATATGCGGACCACCATCGTTGTGATCTCACCTTTGAAGTTGGCAATAAAGTCATGTTATCCTCTAGTAACCTCCCTCTCCCACTTGTTACCCAAGTTTGTAAACTTGCTCCTAATTGGATAGGACCCTTTGATATCACCCACATTGTCTCTCCTGTTGCTTATCAACTTGCCTTGCCTTGTCACATGCATATCCATCCTGTCTTTCATGTTTCCAAGTTGAAACCCTTTGTTCCTAACCCCTCTTCTTTTTCCTCTTGAGTCCAACCTCTTCCTCTACCTGTCCCTATCAATGATCATGAGGAGTACAAAGTTGATCATATCCTTGCATGTCGTCATATTCAATGAGGCCATTGCCAACATACAGAGTACAAGGTCCTTTGGAAAGGGTATCCCCTTCATGATGCCACATGGGAACCCCTTACCCACCTCCAAAATGCACAGATGGCCATCAAGGAATTCAAAGCTTCACTGGCGATGAGGACGTCACCAACTAGCAACGGGGGAATATGTAACAATATGGAGTTTAGCAATCAAGTTAGTCGGGCTTACAAAGTAGAGAATAAGACAAAATAGCCTAGAATATTCTAGAAGCATCTAAGAAGCTTCTTGGGAAGCTTCCTAACTAGTTAACTTGCGCCCTAAGCAAGTAGCTTCTAGAAGGAAGCTTCTAGAAGCTTCTAACTAGCTTAGCTTGCACACCAAGTAGGCGGCTTCTAGAAGGAAGCTTCTTGAGAAGCTTCCTGGTTAACTTGGCTTGCACTCCAAGAAAGAGGCTCAAGGAAGCTTCTTGAGAAGCTTCAAGGGTCTTGTATGCTACCTATAAATACCAAAGCCGAAGCTCATGCTAGGCATTCGGAGTTTTCCCTCATTCAAGTGTCCCAATGTAAGTTTCCATTCTCCTATTTCTCTCCTTGGTTTCGGTCTTTTACATCCATCCTTGGGCTCTCCATCTCAAATCTACTCCTTGGTTGTTTCCCTACATCAAATTGTGTACAACTCTCATCTTCAAGTCCATGAGTGCTACCATTATCTAGCCCTTGAGTACATGGGATAGATCAAGGAATTGAATCAAAGTTGTGAAATGTATTAGAAAATGCTTCAATGATTCTTGATCCAAGAGTTTCACCTTCCTCCTCTTCAAGTGTAACATCCCCATCAAGCTACTCCATTTCTTTGGTCATTTCAATTCCCATGCTTACAAGAATCAGAGGAGTATTGTTGGCTCTATCAATGAACACCATATCCATTATCCGGAAATGAGGGAAAATATGATTCAACTTTATCATTTACAGTCCTCCAACCCTTTTCAATTCCTTCTTAGTTAGTCCCTTCCAATTAAACTTGTCCTTCTAGTCCCAAGCATCCTTATATGATTTCATATGGTGTGCACATTTCTTGTATAGTCTATCTCTTATCAAAGACTTGGGAAAGCCTTTTCTGTATTGGACCAAATAAGTTGCCATGTAATTGTGTTGCTCTTCTAGACCAATTTCTTGCATTTCTCCCTTTATAATCTGTGCAAAATGCTCTTCATCTTTAAATTTCATTATGAAATGTGTCGTGCGTATATACATCGCTACACAACATACATCGCTGTCAACATCATACACTATAAAAGCACAACTCACACATAAGTCATACATAGACTCTAAAGTGCCACAATAATCAGATTGCTTAACATTCTCAACTCAACTCAACTCAGATCAGTACTTGATCTGTCACTCTATAAACTGCCAACAACTGGGCACTGATTACAGTCAAGCCACACCCACTCAAGCATAGAGAATCCAGGTGACGCTCGCCGGCCTCTGTCCACCAAAGCCAGGAACTCGAAGGCTCAACATCAGAGAAGTGAGCTCTCTGGAGCTCACTTTGAAACTATACCCCCTGGACTCGAGCTAGCCCTGAAACCCTAACGGTCCCGCTGACGGCGCACTCGACGGTGCAAACGGTGCAAAGTGACGGTGAGCCCCACCGTGAAGTCAGTACCCCGAACACAAAATCTAACCGTCGGAAAGTAGTCCTTGAGAAACAGCTAGAATAACTCTAACTACCATCACTGGAACTCCAGTTTCCGAGCATCTAGATGCGGAACTACAAATGGCGTGACAGCTGTCGTGCGTATATACATCGCTACACAACATACATCGCTATCAACATCATACACTATAAAAGCACAACTCACACATAAGTCATACATAGACTCTAAAGTGCCACAATCGCCCCCCTAGCTGGCGGTTAGGTCCCTCTAACTCCAGATAGCCATCTACTCTAAGTATATGGTATACCCTCTAATGGGCAAAGATCAAGAGGCCGGGTGCTATGGAGCCCCATCTTTAGTCGCCTGTCTGCAATCTATACCATATAAAGAATGAACTAGCTATAGGTCAAGTACATCTAGGACATAACCACTGTCCTTGAGGAACCACCGTGAGGGGAGGAGTCATACATGCCATATGCCATCCTCTCGAACAGCTATCACACACTAACATAGTAGCAGCTCCACCAGAAGAGCCACATAACATACACCTCAAGCCTGCACGTACAAGTGCCAAGCTTGGGTCCATAGTACCATCAATGTTTGGAAGGTGGCATGGCGCACAATTGCGCACATGATCCTTCCAAACAACACCATCACGTCCTTCTAACACAAGGACTCCAGATGGCAAAACCTCACGCACTCTCAAGATAGTGCGGCCTGTAGAAACATCAAGTGTCGTCGGTGCTGTCTGTTGTAGATATACATAGTCGCCTGGATGAAATCGACGGATCGAGGGTCTATAACCTCCTCCTCGAATGGTAGCATAGCGTAAAGTATCTCTATGCTGAGCAATTGCCAAGTTCTCAAAGGCCATCGGCATCACTCTCCGAAAGATCTCTGCCCGTTGAGAACATGCGCTCATCCATACATCGGGGTCATCCAAGTCCAAAACTACAGTAGCATCTCGACGAATGGCTGCAGGTAAATCTGGATCTCGTCCATAGAGTAGAAAGTATGGAGAGAAGGATGCTAAGGAGGCTTGCCGGCTGAACCGATAGCCCATGGCCAACCAAGGTAATTGGAGATCCCAATCTCCCAAGTGGCCTCTCTGCAAACCATACTTTCGCAATCCTCTCTTCACCGTCTGAACCACTCTCTCTGCTAAGCCATCTGCCTCAAGGTGATCTCGGGATGTAGTACGATGATCAATCAAAGCCTTGTCACACAAGACCTGAAACTCTCCCAAGAACTCTATACCCTGATCAGTCAAAACCTCAGCTGGTGCACCAAAATGACTAAGAACTCGATCCAGGAACGAGTAAGCTGTCCCTTCACTAGACTTATCAGGAAGTGCCACCAACTCAATCCACTTGGAGAAGTGCTCCACCATCACCAAAACATACCGATGATGTCTCACAGTCAGCGGTAAAGGTCCGGCGAAGTCCAAACTCCAACGGTAACCCAATCCCATGATAGGTAATGGGTGTAACTGTGGCATAGGAGCATTGAATGATGCTCTAACTCGGTCACAAACCACACATCTGGCAACAAACTGTTGTACCTCGGTCTGCATACCGCGCCACCAATAATAACTCTGGAGTAAGCTATATGTACGCTTTACTCCAAAATGTCCTAGCTCCTCATGAGCATGACGGACCAACTGTGGTCTCTATGATGGAAGTGGTACTACTCGCACTCTACCATCCTCCCATACACGCAAAAGGTGTCTACCCTCCAATCTGAACCGTCTGGCTCGCTGAAGAACACGGTCTCTCTCCTTGGCCCCAACTGTGCCACCCACAACACCAGTGTGAAGATAGTCCATCACTAAGACATCATCATGAATGTCTCGCTGAACTGTACCAATATCTTCACTCTCTGGATCTGTGACCTCAATAACTCCTCCTGTATGCGCTGAGAGAGATACCACCAAAGTCTCTGCAAATATACACAGAAAGGCCGATGCATGCCAACCTGGCACCATCTCCTCATCTGTCTCACCATGCCAACGTGCTCTGGTCTGATCCTGCTTGCTAGGACATGGGTTTCTACTCAACCCATCTGCATCACAGTTCACCACTCCAGGTCTATGAACAACCGTGAAATCATACTCCTGTAAAATCAGAGCCCATCGTGCAAGCTTCCCTGAAAGCTTGTCGGACTCCATCAACCACTTCAGCGGCTGATGATCAGTGATGAGAGTGAAGGGGTTACCAAATAGGTAACATCGGAAATGTGCTACTGCCCAAACTGCTGCCAAGCACTCTCCCTCATATGAACTATACTTCGCCTCCGCTGAATTGTTGGAGCGACTAGCATAGGCCATCACAAACTCCTTCTCCTCATCATCATGTTGGATGAGCACCGCTCCAAGCCCCAACATACTCCAATCAGTGTGAACCTGAAATGGTCATCCTCTGATCGGTCTTCTCAAAATAGGAGCAGATGTCAACCTCTCCTTGAGCTCTACAAAAGCTCTCTCCTGCTCATCTCCCCAACACCACTCCTGTGTAAGCTTGGTCAGCTTCGTCAAGGCCTTGGCAATGGCACTAAATCCTCTAACATAGCGGCGATAGAAGTTCGCCAACCCAAGGAATGCTCGCACTCTGCTCACATCCGTAGGCCGAGGAATACGTGTAATAGCCTCCACCTTGGTCTGCTGAACACCAAGTCCTCCGGGGTAGATAGTGTGACCCAAATACTCAACCTGCTCGTGGAAGAACCTACACTTCCCAGGATGTAGTTTGAGTCCATGAGATCTCAACCTCTCAAACACCTCCAACAACTGTCGCTCATGCTCCTCCACAGTAGTGCTATACACCAAAATGTCATCAATATAGCATCGAGCAAAATCCAGTCCAGCTAGGATCCTATCCATGACCCTCTGGAACTCAGCGGGAGCGTTCTTTAACCCAAATGGTAAGAACCTCCACTGATATAACACATCCTTGCCGTGAGGATCAATAGCCCAAAATGCTGTCTTGGACTTATCCTCCTCCCTGATCGGCAACTGATGATATCCCGCTCAAAGATCCAAAGTACTGAAGACCTTTGCATGCCCAATCGCATCAAAAATCTCCTCCGGTGTAGGCATGGCATACCGATCAGCCTTGGTCTGTCGGTTGATAGGACGGTAATCTCCACACATCCGCCTATCTGTATAGTTGCCATGCATATCCTTCTTGGCTGGCATCACTGTCGCTGATGCATACTCTCCATGTGAAATCTCCACCAAACCAGCCTCAAAAAGGTCACTACTCCGGCTCTGAATCAATGTCCTCTCCATCTCACTATATTGATAAGGACGGCGGAAAACAGGTGTGTCGCTAGTCAGCTCAATCCGTATACCATGTCCCTTCAGAGCACCCAAATCCTTCATACTGAAGGCAAAACAACTCGTGTGACTCCTCAAGAACCTCCAAACCCTCCGTCTTTCCTCTCCAGTAAGCTTGGGTCCAAGATCTGGCTCCCAAGTATCCTTTGTAACTGTAGTAGGAGTGGAAGACGTACTGACTGGCTGCTACATTGGGCCCTTGGGAGCAATGGTGTCATGCTCCCGACCACTAGAGGTCCCAACCTCTGTGTGAAAAACTCCCTCCACTCTGGCTGCAAGCTCCATACGTCCTCTGGCTGCATCCCATGTGGACCAAGGGTGTAATCCAAGTAGCCCACGCTCACCTGGATGGACTCCAAGTAGACCACTCTCCCTAGTAGCTACTGGATGTGTCCCAAGAATACCATGTCCACTCGGTCCATCATCCCCAGCATGTGCCTGAATCGTCTCGATAGGCACAGGGCTCACAAGTGTCCGAGTGGTGATGCCTATCAAGCGCATCCTACGCTGCTCTGCCAAACCAAGGCTCACAATCCAGGTCAAACAGTTTAGGTCCATAGCCTGACCTAACACCTGACGCCTGGATGCCTCTGACACTGCTGGAACAGCGGTAATATCGGTGCGAAAACCCATCGCCCGCTCTCTCTCATCAGCATTGGGCTCCACCAACTGCTGTAACTGTGAGTCCCAAACAAGTCCAGGTCCTCCCTCTTGAAAAGCATGAGAGCCTGGGAAGCTCATGAGTGTGGGAAATGCAGCTCTAGGCTGTCCAACTAGGTTCACCACTGCCATAGGTGACCTATCAGCCACTACCACTGTCTGAGACTGACGTCCAGCATCCAAGATATCATCAACAAGAATGTGGTCTAGTCGCTGAATCCCATCATAACTACGCTGTAGAACCTCTCTGGGTAAAAGGTTCGTCCACCAAAGACGAAGACGATGAGCCCGTGATCCCACTCTGGCTGCATCTAACAATACAGCAGGTCCCATCCAAGAATGGACCTGATGTGTACTCGCCACCACTCTAGTGCGAGAATCACCCATCAATGGAACGTTCTCCAAAAGGTAAGCTGGAGAAACAGACTAATGAACCTGGAGATGTCGTAGTATCCGTAACATCTCCCAAAACACACCAGAACGAGGATCCTGAAGACCCAAACCGCGGCCCGCACGTGTATGTCCCTGACATGCCCATCCAGAAATCACCAAGTGAATAGGCCCATGTCTCTCTAGGTCATGCGCCCCCAATAAGGAAATGTCTCCTGGTAAGGCCTTCTGGTAACCTCTGACTGCTGACATCGGTAATAACTCCGGATACCGATAGGCCAAGTGTGCCACATGATGTAGAGAGACTCGCCTAGCAGTCTCATCTCTCTCTACATACAAGTACCTCTGTACTCGGATACCCGCCTGTAACACCGCAGCTAGTCCGGTGCTGATCCCACCAAACAACTCCAATAGACATATCCCCTCTACTGGATACTGCCAAGCAATGAGTGTGGTATCCAAAGGTGTCAAAGCAATTGCCTCTGGAGGCTCATCCTCACACTCATCCCCTGATGGTACGAAGGCTCCACTCCAAGCCTGCTGCACCAACTGATCTGCATGCTGCTGCAATGCCTCCTCTGAACTCCACAATGGAACATCCAAGGTGGATGGAACAATCCCACTCGTACTCCATAGCCGAGTGATCTCCTCTGGTACTGGAGTATCCTCTGCATGGGCGTTCCCCTCCAACAAGTCACCAGGCCAAGTGACTGCACCGCTGAAAGCCAAAACTGATGCTGCCATGGTCCCGGACTGTAGTGAGCCAAGACTGCCACTACTGAAACGTACTGGTAGACGACATACCCGTCCCTCACCAGACTGCCAACCAGGTCTATAAGAGGCTGTCTCCTCCCAATAGTCAATACTGAAACCCATAGGGTATAACACTGCTCCCCCAACTAGCACATCATATGACTCAGCTATCGTCGCAATAGCCTGAGCTCTCACCACCGAGCTATCAGTCGGATGACCAGGCTGAACCTGGACAACAAGCTCTCCACGTGTGATGTACTGTGTCGAACCACCACCAAGAGATGTCTGGATCTGAAATGGATACCTCTCCACATCGGTCTTCCGTAACTCCAGACCAACAACTGCAGCCTTCCCCAACATAAGGGGCTGCGCACCAAAGTCTAACAAGACTCTCTGTGGTGTATAGACCTTCCCTGAAGGTCCCACCAAACAAAAGATCCCCCTCTGGTTATCCAATAGGACAACACCAGGTGTAAACCGCGCTCTCTCAAAGGCCGGTCTAGCTGGCAACTCCTCCAGTCTAGCCGTTGCTGCCTACCATAAACCACTGGTCGCTGAACAGATCCCATGCTCCTCAACCAAGTCAGCTCCACTACCAACCACCTCTGCTCTAGTAGTAGGAATTGCACCATCCCTACTCTCACACAACGTGGCAGCCAACCGGAACACTGGGGCTGGGTCCACTCCCAATGTAAACATGTCACTGGCTGAAAATAAAGGATGTCGCATAATCAGCTGAGCCGCCCCCAACATCATGCTAGACTCAGTCTGTGTAGTAGCAGGTGGCTGACTAGCAGGTACTCCATCACCACCTACCACACCTGCACTGGGACGTCTAGGAACTATGGATGTCGTCTGCAATGCCTCAGATAGCGTGAAAGATTGGGGAAGTCTGACCTGTCTCCCAACCTCTCCTCTCTGTGGGTCCAACTCCACTGATGCTCCTCTAGGCTCTGGAGCACGTACTGCACTCCTAGTCACTACTGCAGATGCATCCACCTAGGTTGCTCCGCACATGAAGTCCAAAGCATCTCTATCACCAGCATATGAGGTGGAAGCCTCAGCACCCGAATCTGATCTCCTCTGAGCAATAGCCATACTAGCCAATCTCTGCTCCAACTGCTCAATCCGAGTAGCCATAGCTGTGTCAGAAGTAAGGGCAGGTACCGCACCCCTACTAGGTGTAGATCCTCTACCACCACCTCTACCACCTCGTCCTCCATGAACTGGAGCTCCTCTACTACCTGCCATAGCAGCCCTACCACTCCGTAACTCCGGGTGTAGGTCAAAACACCGGTCACTAGTGTGACCAAATCTGTGGCAATGCTCACACTGCCTCTGTGCTGGCTGTGATGCACCAGAGGTATCAGGTCCACTGCCCTGAGTACACTCTCTCCTATGGTGAGGTCCACCACAAGTCCAACAAGCAACACCACCACTCACTGGCTGCTGCTGACCCAAAAATGAGGGTAAGGGTCTAACTCCACTAGGCCCTCCACTCGCTCCATAGGATCTGGGCTGTCCACCCTGTCCTCGAAAACCAACTGGGCGTGGTGCACTCTGCTGCACTCTAGAAGAAGTCACAACTGTGGATGAGGTCTCTCTACCAAATCCAGCTGTCACCACTCTCTCCTCCACCATGTTGAGCTCAATACGCTCAGCCAAACCAAAGACTACTGCCAAAGTGGGCGAAGTAGCCTGCAACAACGTAGCATCACAAACTCTACGTCGCAACTCCCTGTCCAGTATCCCATACCAAAACTGGACTGCCTGGGCCTTAGTAACTCCCTGAGTGAAACTGATCAGCCGCCTCATGCGAGTGTATGCCTCGCGTAGGCTCTCTCCAGCCTTCCGCTGGAACTCCTGCAAGCTCCTCAGCTTGTCAGTCCGCACTCCCTGGTAGTTCTGCCTCAAACATAGGAAGAACTCAACCATGGGGTTAAACCCCGGTACCACACCACCTCCTGCAGCGGTACCTCCACTCGTAGTAGCACTATCTCCAGCTAGTGCACCTCCACTAGCTCCACCAACACTACTCGAGCTAGAACTCGTAGGTACAGCCGACCTACTCCTGGCCACCGAACCTGAAGTGATGGAGACATAGTGTGGAGACCAATATTGTCTCCATAACTCAATCTCCTCCAAATGAGCTCTCCTGAACTCATGGTAGTCGTCCATCGGCGGACCCTCCAAGTGCTGAAACAACCCCTTCCATGCCATGAAGGGTGTGAACAAAGTCGGGTTCCACATCTGCTGCAGATCACACCAACTATCAAACTCCTGGATGAAATCATCCAACTCAATAGTACCCACTGTACCAGAGTAACGCCTAGGGCCTTTGGAGGCCCCATAAATCTCGTCCATGTCCCACAACAACGGTGCGGACACACCAAGTGCACTCTCAATTGAATCAGCTCATGTGTCGAACTCCAACTCAGAGTCAATCTCCTCCCTCATTGGGACCTGAGATACAGGCTGATACCGAGCACCACTCCGAGTAAACCCACTGCGTACTGCAGGGCTAACTCCTCTGGAATCTCCAAAGAACTCCGTCGTGACCACGTAACTGCAACAGCAAACCCGAACCACCAACTGCAACCGCAAGTCGCAACTGCAAGTGCCCCACCAAGTGCCAACACCAACTAGACATCACCCACTAATGTAACTCTAACCGAGATAACTACACTAGGGGAAGGGCAACCTGTAACCTGCCATCATAACACGCACTCTCACGGTCTGCAGGTCATCACTTCCTGCCTCATCGGAGAGAAACAAAGGTAGTCTGACTGGTCATCACTCCAGCCTCACCACCGAGAGCACACCAGAGCACCAACGCTCAAAAGTCAAGGCACCTCACACAAACGTGGTGCACAAACAGGAAGCAGAGAATGGAGGGGATCCAATCACAAGAAATTTAAACGAAAACCCTCCATCTCATAACACAACACGGGACTGACTCTGCCACCATTTGGCATTTGACATAAGAGTAGTTCGTATCTAAGTCCTAAGCTACCAGGATTACCAAGAATGGGATCAAACTGCCTCTCCTAGCCAAAGCTACATGTGTATAGATAACAGTGGCACAGTCACTATGACAACAAGTGAGGGTGGACCAGTTGGCTAGGGCACCAGTCTAGGAACAAGAGATCTAGGGGTCAAACCCTGTTGCGCACAATCTAGCAAGAAAGGCAGATTTTGCCAACCAATGACCAAGATCTACACTAAACTAGCTAGCCTCACGCTAGCAAGCTGGCTTGCTGGCCCTTCTGGCCCTTCGTAGCCTCTCATAGCCCACAGCCCTATGCCTCGAAGCCTCTAAACGCCCAAATGAGGCCTTTCTTGTTGCCACTTCGAACCTCCTCCAAAATTGGCGAAACTTCTCCAAATCTGCGAAACTCCTCCAAACTAGCGAAACTTCTCCAAATCTGGCCAAACAGCAAAACTCCTCCAATTCTGGCCCAAAAATCTGACGTAAAATCTGACGTAAACCCTAAAGATGGATGTCCGCCAAATCCCCCGCTAACTTTCCACTCGAGCCAAATTGATAGAACGGGTTTTTCCAAATCACAATTTCATGAGAAGAGCTTTCCAACTCCACCTTCAATTTCACTTTCTGAGCCCAACTCGCAGCAAATTGGTCCTGCCTTCACCTCCTGAGCTCAAAATCACAACACTGCTCGAAAATTGTTCCTTCTTTGCTCGAAATTTGGCCAGCGCTTCCGCACACCGTCCGCCTAACTGCCAATTTTGTATCAACTACACGAGCTTCTGCACACTAGGGAAACACAGAACCTGAATCGAGCTACCACGATCCACCGAGCTTGGAGATACCACCAACACTCAACGTTCCTACACCCGATTTCCCCCTGACTTCACTTCTCTGATGTAATCAGATTGCTTAACATTCTCAACTCAACTCAACTCAGATCAGTACTTGATCTGTCACTCTATAAACTGCCAACAACTGGGCACTGATTACAGTCAAGCCATACCCACTCAAGCATAGAGAATCCAGGTGACGCTCGCCGGCCTCTGTCCACCATAGCCAGGAACTCGAAGGCTCAACATCAGAGAAGTGAGCTCTCTGGAGCTCACTTTGAAACTATACCCCCTGGACTCGAGCTAGCCCTGAAACCCTAACGGTCCCGCTGACGGCGCACTCGACGGTGCAAACGGTGCAAAGTGACGGTGGGCCCCACCGTGAAGTCAGTACCCCGAACACAAAATCTAACCGTCAGAAAGTAGTCCCTGAGAAACAGCTAGAATAACTCTAACTACCATCACTGGAACTCCAGTGTCCGAGCATCTAGATGCGGAACTACAAATGGCGTGACAAATGAGTATGAAATTTCATTTGGCCAAATGAGTATGGCTAGTAGGATTCTATTCAAGATGTGAATGATTCAAATGAAATGAAAACTATTTCATTGGGTTAATTGAATAATTGTATTGAGAGGGAAATTTTGGAATCTCAAGTGTGCCCGTCCTTGTTGCATATATTACTTCCTATCATTATAATTTTCACTCTTTTCTTCTTTGTTAGTTTGTTAGTATTTTGACCAATATCCTTCCTCTAATGTCAATTTTTTGACCAATAAACTTCTTGTATTCTCACTTATGACCACCCCTAAACTCTATTAATGAAACCATCCCAAGTTCAAACCCAAATTCTATCACCCATAAAATTTGTTACATGAGATATTTAGTTCTTAGCCAATTCCTTTGAAAGGTTCTTATAATAATGGGTAATAGGAGAAAATTATAAGCTTTTGTTGTTCTTAATATTGAACTCCCTTAATGCCCTTGTATGGCTTGATGTGCTCTTTCCATCCTTCTTGTTATATTATGCTTGTCATTTTAAAACAATCTCAAGAT
Source organism: Lunularia cruciata (assembly GCA_948567375.1). Taxonomy (NCBI): domain Eukaryota; kingdom Viridiplantae; phylum Streptophyta; class Marchantiopsida; order Lunulariales; family Lunulariaceae; genus Lunularia; species Lunularia cruciata. Next base: position 75,072,553 of record OX419756.1, read on the forward strand.
GGTATTTCAATAATGAATTTTATGGGTAATGTAGGTATAAAATGTTAAGCTATTACTCATAAAAATACAAGGAAAATAAAATGCCTATAAAATATCCCTTTATTCAACAACTCTATGGGTTTCTTTTTGTTTTCTCTAAGATTGATAAAATTTATGGGCCTAAATCAAGGCCAACCTCTAATAAGAATAAATTAATATTAGGGAGTTCTAAAGTGAGTGCTTTGTGATAAGAGAAGAACTTCCCTACTTATGAATTTGAATTGAACCTAACATCCCACCACCTCATGAAGATTTTTTTAAGTAAGGATTCCACTTTCTCCATGTTAGCTAATGCCATGATTGCTCATACTTTTGTTGCTTTGTTAGTTATCTTGCTCACCATTGTCAATTTAGAATCAAGATAACTTTTGGTCCCATCCCAATGGAGTTTTTTAGTGCCAAGATTTGTAGTGATGGAACTTCTCAATGCACCGGCATTTCGAGGTGTGGGAGAAAAACTTTAGGGCACCAGCTTTGTAATTCTCCTTGTGGTTGCAAATGTGGAAGTCACTTCCCTTCCCAAAGTAATTTTGATCTTGATACCAATGTTCCAAGTCCCCTGTCTCTCAATTTCATTTTACTTCTAGCATTAGTAAAACTTTAGGATCTTTTGAACATGGTGTCCTCTGAACCTTGCAAGCTATCTTCAGCCAGGTGTAAACCAAAGCAAGAGAGGAGGATTGGTTTAGAATAGTCTCTTACTATTATTGTCAGATTTTGCATTATCTTGAGTATCCCAGACACTTCAAACAAATCCATTGATGCACTTAAAAAAAACCTAATAAAGAAAAGCATTGCATTTAGATACATGACTACTTATCTCATGAATTATGGGAAGATTTTTCCAAATATATGAATGGTGAAAGATTAAACAAAAAGTGGGTGTGCTACATGGTCTCCTACAAATCAGCTCAAAATTGGAAAGACAAGTGCATAGGAGAAGGGCTCACAAAGAATGAACTCAAAAAAGGATGGAGAACTATTGAAGATAAGTTGAATCATCAGTGTCCCTTTTATGCAAGAATGGATCTTCTATTTTGCACTAGAGCAAATATTTAACCACCTATACTCATGAGTTTAGGTGTAGAAAATAATTCTCAAATATGATCCAATATGAAGAAACTAGATTTGGATCTTGGGTTTCTTTTGAGTGACCACTTAATTATTATGCAAAGGACACACCCATTTCAAGAACCAACCACCAACCAACATTGTGTTCCCAATTTTTTTTATTCTTAACACCTAAGAGTCATTTCTTTTGTACCAAATTACGATAGGATAGGAATAGAGGAGTACTATGTGCCCATGCAAGAAGAGGAGAGTCAAACCCCATCCTTTCACCTATTGAGATCATAGGAATTTCCCCCTGAACCAAATACACCTACCAACAAGGAACCTCAATTATGAGGAGGCAAAGAAAGAGAAGAGCAAGAGAGATAAAGAGAGGAGCAAGAGAATGAGTCACAAAAAAGAAGAAATTTTTGTTGAGTTAAGACAACTTCTTCTTTGATGGTTGTTGCCTTTGCAAAAGATCTTTAAAATGTTACAAACCTGAAAAATGAAGCAGTGGAAGCCCAAGAAAAGTGTAAGTTGGCTGAAATTGAAGCACACAAGATGGCAAAAATGGAGAAGTCATGCATGAAAGGTGAAGTAGAAAAGAGATTATTGATTTCTAAGTTAGAGATAAGGAGAATCAAAGAGAGGGAAAGCAAGATCCAAAAGAAATCATTTTAGGATCTTAGAATTTAGCCAAAGTGTGGAAGAGACCAAAGGAAATAAAGAGTATAATGAGTGTACTCTCTAACATAAATAAAAGTTTTAGTAGTGATCCAAATTGCCAATGACTGACTATATAAGTGGCAATTCAAGCAAGAGTGATAATTGTGATAAGTTCAAGCTTGAGTGAGTATTGTGATAGAGGAGTGGACCACACACAATGTACTCTACTTAGAGTGGAGAGTGGATGTTCCACAATTGTGTGATTGGTTTGTTCCTTTGTAGTGCATTTTACTTAAAATATGTTCTATGTAAAGATAAAATATATATAGACATAAATATATTTACTTATATTTATATTTATTTATTTGTATTTCTTGATTACACATTTTTTTGTCATATGGTGTCAATTGTCAACTACAATATGTTGATGTCTCATCCTATAATATGTCAAGGACATCATCTAACATTTCAAATAAACACCTTGATTGGATTCATCTACAATTTTTCTCAAGGATAACTCTTTTGTTGTGCTACTGCTCCATTTCCACCACACATGCCAAGTAATGTTGGGGTTTTTTTGTGCTTTTGCTCCATTTGTGTCATGCAAGCCAAGTTACATTGGAGTTTTATTGCATTAGTTTCATTGTGAAGTCCAAGTTGCACTAGGGTTCCACTATCCTATTGCTCCAATTTTTCCCATGAAATCCAAGTTGTGCTAAGGTTATCCTTAGTGCTCACTCTAGTTTTGGCATACACTCTGAGTTGTGATGGGGTTTCATTGGGGTTGGGGGTTTTATTAGTGTTTGGTTTGACCCAAAAAGCTCACATGTGTCTTGTTGAGGTCTCATTGGAGTCTTGCTAAGGTTTCATTTGACCCAAACAGCTTTTTAGGAGTCTCACTCAGGTTTTGCTTGAGCTAAAGAGCAATCTTTAGCAGTCTTTGGCTTGATGAAAATTTCAAAATATCCAAAAGTAAGAACTAGTAAAATATCACATAAGACACCATGTAATTAAAGAAAAAGCACCATGTATGAAGAAATAAAATAGAAGTGAGGTTGAGATATATGAACATACATAAAGAATTAATGTAGAGAATGAATGCAAGTGAATATATGCATATAAATATGAAAGAACGAAGAAGTACTCTAAAGAACATAATCATATCCTGTACAATAGGAGGATGAATGGTACTGGGAGAACAAAGAGTGTCAATGGTAGCAAGGTGAATGACATGTGGAGGAGTGTGTATATGTCCACAATCATATCCCTTGACTTTGACAAAAGGCACTCTAGTCTGAGATAATCTAGTGCAAAATTAATGCACCTATTGATGGGTCTTTGACTATACACTAGACTACATCTCCAAAGGCGACCCCACTCCTTGTATGTATAGGAGGTCATAGAATGCCACTACTAAACCCTCATATAGATCCATACTATACTACATAAGATGACCTAAAGTCCACTCCTCCATAAAGAACTCAATAGTTGATTGCGTATTGGCTCTCTAAGTCTCTCCAAGGGAGCTATCAAGGGGTAAAAGCATGACAAGAAACAAGGATCCTACTTCTAGTTAGGTCATAAGTTTAGACAAAGATGATCTATTGCACTAGGATGGAAGGAAGTAAATATGGATGGATACCATGAGGGTGGTTCACACAAAAGGGTAGGAATGTGTAATACTCCAAGGACAAGAGAAGAGAGAAAACACAAATTTCACACTCAATCATCCGATGCCCCAATGGAGCACCTTCTCTTTATTATATAGACAAAGAGGATCTCCTCTAAGGAAGCTCCACCATAGGATTAGGCACATAGATAGGTGACATGTTAGCAAGCTCCACCCTTGGATTACATGGATGGGTGACATGTCAGTCTTGTTCTTATCCGGTTGGTCAAACAAGCTTTGACCAAATGGAATCTTCTTGTAGGAATCTTATAATCAAGTGGGTGAGGTATCATAGGAAGCTCTTGATGGACAAACCAGGGGGAGGGAAGGCAAATCTTTCCTTCTTTTTGAGGGGAATCTGCACATTTTTGAGGCCTAATTCATCCGTTTAGGCCTCCAAAATTGCCTTCAAAGATTTCAAGCATATTTTGATTCTTACTCTATTAGTAGAAGTCCCCTTTTGATGATACCTCTTTCTGATATATTTAGTTCACCATGTGTAATATCCTTCCATATGTTACCAAACCAATTCTCACCTTTAAATCATATGTCTAACTATTGGTTCTAAGGTTTTCAAGTCTATTTTGATTTTTGCCCTATTAGTAGAAGTACTATTTTGGTGATACTCTATCTAATCTATGTTTTCCATCATGTATAACATCATTTCAGATGTTACCAAACCAAATTTCACATCTAGATCATATGGCTAGCTCCTAGTATTACAAAATGCACTATCAAAATAGCTTGCAAAGGAAGATCTAATGCAATAAATGCACTATAAGGTCTATGGATGTAATTTTTATACCGGTCCCTATGTCCATCTATATCATCCAACATGCCCATGAGACATGCACCTATGAGTACATCATTGCATGGTAAACTACAACTCAACATGTCCCTCAAGAGATGTTGGCAATCTTGTCAAGTACAAGATAACCTCAAATCATGATACACAATACTTCATTAACTTTTGGACTCTAGGACATGGTATATACCTAAAGTTACTACTTGCCTAGTAGGAGGTCCACCCACCCTACTATATCAACAAGGACCACTAGCATGAAAGTAGACTACTATCCCACATAATAACTACCAAGCAACTAATATCCAAGACTCAAATCTTCCTCCAACTTTAATGAGCATAAACAAAGCAAGGAGTAAACTCTTTAATAAAGCTGATCCATTGCCTCATCATCTATAGTCTAGAAATCTCACCTATAAGTGTCATCCTCCTCTCTTCTAGCCATGCAATATGTTCACTTGTATGTTTGAAATAGGGTGGAGGTGCAAGATCATCCGATAGCCAAGGTATCCAAGCAATTATCCATGTCATATATCATCACATTAGGCTCTTCTCAGGCCTTCCATGAAATGAGGCTTTGTTTTCATCTCCTTAAACTATGTCTCTAACCCACTAGCATGAGATCCATGAGTGAAACTCTCAAGTATGTTGGTCAAAGTCCTCTTAGTGATCATATCAAAATGGTCTATATGAGTCTCTTCATGTAAGGAAAACTCTTTAGGTGATAGTCTCAAAGATTACTCTTGAAGAAAGATCCTTGCATCATCATAAGCTCCCTTTAAAGATATCATCACCTTAGCTAACTTAGCCCAAGTTCTCTCCAACTAGTCCATGGAGATTATTGGCGGTTGTAGGAATCCAATTGAGACTCATATGTTGCAACCATCAACTCTCTCTCATGTGCAGCCATCCTCTCTACTTCATTTCAGTCCTCCCTCACAATGATCAAAAAGGATCATCTCTACCATATCCCTTTCCTCAACACCAAGTCCTCAATGTTATGCTTGTGCTCTCTCTCTCTCTCTAAGCACTCTTGCCCCAACCTCTAAGTCCCTTGCCAAACACTACCTCCCCCAAATAACCTCTCCCTCTCAATGCAATTAGCCACTCTAGCACTAACATCCATAAGACAATTTATGGCACTCTTTTTCAAAGCTCTAGATCCCTTATCCTAGTCTGTCATAGGATAGATAGACTTCCTCTCTAGAGAAATTAGCTCTAGCTCTTAGGATGCATATCCACTGTATCATGCAACTTAGTGAAAGTGTTATTTATTAAATAAGCACCATTATAATTGCAAAAAATAACATTTTCAAAATGAATATCAAAGGATTCTCACTCACCATCATCTTCATTGTTGCTAGAACTAACATTGGTCACAATAAAATCTTCATCAATGGTGTCATAATGCACTCATCCTCAGGTATAAATCCACACTCCATGTAGAGAATCAGACAAGAGTCAGAAAAACCTTCTCACACCAAGCATATCTCTCGTGAATTCATCTATTAGACAAAAGTTACGTGGTTCACCTTGATATGAGGCTACGTCCACAAGAAGCATCAAGAACCAACTTTACTAACTCAAGCTCTTCTGTCCATATGCCAGTTCAGTCCTCTGTCAATCTCTTAGTCCATCCTTACTCTCCACCTTAGAGTCAGCTATCCCGAATCCAACATAACCCTAAGGCATAAGAGCAAAACCTAACACTCCATGAGGAAATGCATGAGGAACTGCACACCATGGGTCACCTTGGACCTCCTACCATTTGGATGGTGAAGCTTATTATGCAAGAAAGCCAAATTTGCACTCACCATCTGCAATATAATCTCTGCCTAATCATAATCATCACTTTACCACTCAAGCTCCGCCCTAGACCACTCCACCTTTGTCTTCACAATCAGCACAAGATGGCCATCAACTCCTTGGGCCTCCAAGATGGGACAAGAAGAGCTTGCATTATCTGGAGAAAAGCATATGAATGTTGCATATACACACTACCAACCCAAGTATCATTGTGTAGTCTGATCTCTCATTGTGAACCAATCTTGCACCTAATGATAAAGCACCATCTTCTTCCTCCCACTCTCAATAGACTCTTTTAGGTCATCCAAGATGGGTCAATTGGGATGACTTGAAGAGTCAATGTGAATGGTTGACCACTGCGTATGCTAGTGTGTGTGTCCTCACTCCCTATATGTGTAAACTCTATGCACAAATTTTTTTGCAAACTCTAGAAATAAAAAAGTTCAAATTTTAGGTATGGTAGGGTAGATTTCTCATATCAATACTATAGGAGCTTAGCCCCATTTTACCTCTTTTGTCTCACCCACATACAGCTTGATGGGGTATTTCCATCCTTTCTATTTTCTACATGGTTACCTCTTCACAAAATTTGAATGCCAAAAGTTGGTGAAGGGGTGGAAATTTATTGGGGTTTTGCTTCTATTTTGCTATAGTTATGCTACACCAAAGAGGAAATATTTCCGTTGTGATTGCACTATGCCAAAAGTCAAACATTGGAGTTACACCAAGGTTCTACTACACAAGACTTGCAACTCAGGGTATTGCCAAGGTATAGTTGGGGTTTGGCACTATCTTTGGTTCCATTGGGGTTTCACTAGGATATTACCAAGCCAAGATAGGTGGATTTTTAGGGTTTTGTTGTTTGCACAGTGGAGTATTGCTAGGGTTCTTCTATGTAGGAGTTTAGGTTTAAGGTTTTGGTTGAGGGTTTAAGGTTTTGCTTGAGTGCCATGGGGATTTCACATGGATTTTGCAAGGACTGAATCCATAAAATGCAACATCAAATCATTGAATGGGCATAAAATTTAGAAGAATGAAAGCCTATATGGAAGAGAGAGAAAGGAAAACCACATAGAAAAATAAAGAATGGGAAGACCCCATCAAGCCATACAAGGGGGAGATGAAAAAAGTAAAATCCCAATAGAGTCTAATAGCCCAATATAAGCCCAAAAGAGCTTATATGGAAGTAGAAATAATGAAGACCTATTGCAATTTTCAATCCAAGCTTAAATTCCCTCCCTTGCACTCTTGACCAGTTGCTTATCAATCCAAGCTCATTTAATAAATATCATATAGTTAGACAATTCATGATGCCCAATTAACAAATCATCTTCCTTCAAATCTTCTATATTTTTCATGTCAAAGACTTTCTTGTAATCAGACATAATTGCCATGGCTCCCAAACAGATGCTTGTACAATTCCTCAATTTCCTCTCTCAAATTCCTTCAATTCAAAAATTCCCCTCTATTCAAAATTTAATTCTCTCTCTCTCTCTTCATTTCTCCTTCCTCTCTATAGAACCCACTCTCTACTCAAACCAGACTTCCTTTCTCCTTCCTTTCAGCAGAACACACTCTCAAATTTGAAGTTCTCCTCTCATAGAACCGTCTCTAAAAATAAGAATGTAAAGCTTACTCTAAAGGACAACATGTGAAAGTTCCCATCAGTTTGATTTTTTGCCTTCCACTACTTCCAAATACAAGAATTGTCTTTCTTTTCAAAAAACCACTCTTTGTGCATAATAAACTCTTCAAATTTATAGAGATATTTGCTTCAAAGAGAGGAGGAAGAGAGTGTGTTGCTTTGTGGTCACCTTGGTACAACCCATTTCCTATAACAACCAACCCTTGGTACAATGATGATACTTATTTCTTAGAGCAACCCATTTTTTCATACAGCCTACACCCGAGTACAAGTTTCATACTAAATTAATCAATAAATATACACTTACTTCCAAATAGTTAAGCTTTTATTCTTTTCAACTTAAACTTCTAATTAAAAAAAAATTTTACGTCCTTGTTTCAAATACATTCAAATCTATCATGCTTACAACTTTTGTCAATGTAAATATTAATATCTTTATGTTCTAGTTTCCATTATAACTTCCATTTTTAGGTTGAACATGAACTTTAGGTGATACCCATTAGAGTTCAAGCAAATCTCTGACAATACCTCACACCAACTAACCCATGGAGTTCAAGTGAAACCATATACAAACTAGCACATGGTCTTCAAGCAACACTCCACATTGGATCCCAAAACTAAATGCAAGACATTGGATCCCAAACTACATACTAACATATTACCATAAGTCACAACTAAATATCATAATATCACAAAAGCTCCAAATGACTTTTTTCAACTAAATATTACAACAAGTTCTTGATTCTCTTATTGATGAATCATATTTATTATGAGGAGTTTAAATTAGAGCTAACCCAAGTTATTCTAAGGCTTTAAAAATTAGAGCTGATCCAAGGTCATTAACTTTAAGCATTCAAAAATAACCAAACCTTACAGGTTGAAAAACCTACAAGTCTATTAAATGTAAGACATGTACTCATAGTTATTGCTCTTGTTTCTTTTCTACCATGAATGTGACTATTTTCTTGAGAGATATTTGTCATGTATGCATCCACTTCTTCCTCTAAAAATTCCTACTCTTCTTCCCACATGTTGACTCTATTGGTTAAAAAGTTGTGCAAAATTATACACATACTAATCCAATGTAGAAGATAACAATTTCTACTCCTGTTACTTTCAACTGAACACTTAATTTATGCAAGGAATTCCATTGGCATTTTAAAACTCCTACATAGTGCTCATTGACAACATGAGTCCTAGCTACACATTTATTGAAATCTAGTTTATATTGAGTCCAAGGCACTTTAAACAAGTCCCCATGAGCCATTTGGTTGAGCACTAAATGGCTCATGGGGACATATCTAGAATCACCCAACAAAAATTGGTGGTGTTCAAATGAATCATTGACTCCTTGCTGATTGTTCCATACAGGTTATTTCTTCAAATATGTCCTTTCATGGCAAGAGCTTGGCAACCCTGCACATGCCCAACCAAGAAATCAGAAAATGATGAGAAAATGCAAATTAAGGATCTCACCAAAATTGCACATCAAATAAAATGCTCTCAACCAACTTATGATGGCTCAAAATACTCTTACCACTAGTGAAATGAATTATTCTCCATATGTCATCACAAATCACTTGTCCATTGATGGAATAAGAGCCCTTCCAACTAAAGTAGGTTTCTCCAAAAATGTTTGGTTTTTGAACTAGAGGAAATAGTATCCCATCTACTAATCTCACACACCTTGGAAGCCTTTCATCCAAAGATAAGTGAATTCTCTCTCTTCTCTATCAAGCCAAGCCACCTCCTTTGTGAGATCAGCTAAAATAGTAATGATCACTCCCTTTATAAATCTTGTGGTGGATCTTGAGCTAATATCACACAAATTAGTACCTCATGCTATACATACCCCATTCTAGTTGTTCTCAAATTGGTTGAGTGCTATTGTGAGTTGGATCCCCACAAAGGTCTGGTTACTCTTTTGGAAAACCTCATGATCTCTCACAAGCTCCCACAAGTATAACATGATATCTCATTCATCTACATCAATTGCCTAAAGAAGAGTGGATCCAAATTCTTAAACAACATGAGAAAAATTCACTTGGTAACCCATTTACATCCTCTTTGCCAAACAACATTGGGAATGTGCAAAGTTCCACCATTGTAAAAGCAAGTTCCACTCCTCAATATGAGATTAGTCTAAACTTTATTCATCCTCTTCAATAAACTCATCCAATTTTTAAAAAGCATCTTCAGTTACATATTGAAGCTCACCTTGCCTCAGTTCAAGAGCTTACTATGCATACACCTTCTGATTTCATTACTCAGCTCCTTCCATAAACTGATTTTTGGGTGTTAATAAACTTGGGATCAGAACCTGAAGAGAGCAAAACCCCTTGACACTCCTTTAGCTCCTTGACACTTTGTCTCTCCTTGATCACTCTTCTATGACCCTTAACACTCCTCTCCTTTCTCCTTGATACTCTTCTCTCCTTATCACTCCCATTTGATCCTTGACACTCTTCCTCCTTGGCACTCCTCCTCTCTCTCTCCCTCCTCTACACTTTTCTCTTCCCAATCATTCTTGTTTGACCTTCAACACTCCTCTTCTTTCCTCAACACCTTTCTATTCCTGATCACTCTAATCACTCTCAACCCTTGATACTTTTCTCTACTCAAGCACTATTGAATTTTTCTTCATTAATTGGAATTTGCTATTTTTGCTCTTCATAGCACACAAGTTTTAGTCAACTCTCTCTGCTTGAGAGATCTTTTCTTTATGACACTCTCCTTTCACTGGCACTCCCCTTGCACTTGTTCAAAAGTGTTCTCTTTTGGGAAATTTTCTCTCATCAATCAATTTCCCTTCTTATGCCCGCAAGATTCAAATTTTCCCTATCTTGCATTAAAGCAACTTTCAAGTGATTAATTCAAAGTACATCATAATTAATATTTATGAGATCCACCATAAGCTAAAAAGACCTATGGGTTTGGGTTTGGAGAACTTGTAAATATTTTTTGGGTACGGGCCTCTGCCAATAAAAGTCCCCAAGTACCTCTTCACTTGCCACTAAAAGAATCCTACAATACCTATGAAAGAACATTTTATAGGATATTTACAGGAGGCCAACAAGCTATTATCAAAATGCCCTAATGTGTTTCTGAATATTAAGAAGGCAGGGTCAAGACAACCACATATAGTAATGTGGTTCTGTTACTTAATAAAACTTGGTAAAATTGGAAGGCATCTAAAGGTAGAATGATGTTAATCAGGATGCTTTTGATCTATGGGGAAGCTTCTCCAACTAATTAGGCAACTTTTACAAATCTTTATATGAAAATGCATCCACCTCAAGGTCGCTTGTGGAAAGATTCTAAGATATCCTGTAGGATGTGACATGTTGCACTATGCATCATAAAGCTCTCTTAAGCTCCTATTGTGATTTCTTTGGATCACCTTTGCATGTATATTGATGTGTAGACTGTCATCATTGGATATTGGACTACAAACAAGTTACACTTAATGAATGATGAAGAAGGAAGGGGATCACTCTTGCATGTATATTGATGTGTAGACTGCCATTCTTTGACACCTATAGCTTGATGTTGTCCAACGCGACGCCAAGGGTTCTAAGTTTATGAGAGAAAAAGAAAGGATTGGAACCTGTGGCGCTTTTTAAGTTGTTTGTCATACTTGGGAGTAAGCTCATAACTCTCCTCTATTTCTTTGTATGGTAATGAAAACCTCAAAATGATGTTACTCATTTCAAGTTGACAGAATAATGTGAAAGTAATCCTGATTGTATATTGATTTCATCTTGATTCCAAATTTGAAATTATCTAATTCATTTAAAAACTATAAAATCTATAATTTTACTAAAATATTAAAATAAATTAGAATTAAAATATTAAAATCAACTGAAACATAATATCCAAATTCACTTCTCATTTTTCTCATTATATCAAGTTTGATTCCAATATCAAAATTCAATTGTAATTATAGAATTTTGAAGATAATAAAACTTTCAATTCGACTTGATAAGTATCCATAGTCTACATAGGTTTTATTGCTATAAATTCTCTAAAAAAATTTGAAAATTTTACGAATTATAAAAGATAATAAATTACTTATAAACTTATTATTTTATTTATTGATTCCAAAGTAAACATTGAGAACTCAGATTTTTATCCATGATCGAAGGAGTGAAGAATAAAAATTCATTTAAAGCAGAAACATCCAAATCAAGTAATGTTTCAATCTTAATAGTCATGTTCATTTTTAAAGAGACAAGAATGTAAAAAAACAAATTTTATCAAAGTCCCAAACCAAAAGATATGGAAGTGCTTCAGTTTGGTTATCTTTATTGAGCTATAAACAAAGGTTTAAACATGTGTAAGCATTTTAGGTTAGACTCCACCTCCATCCTCACTTCATTGTTTAAATATTTGTTATTTGTATTGAAAGGAGAACGTATACTGAAGTCCTTGTGTTCCTTCTAACTCTTATCTTTGCTCACTCTTTCATTTACAAAATCACACTTCTCTTATCTCTCTAAAATTATACTTTTCAACATTATTTTTATCATGATGGCATTGAGTTTTAAAATAGCATCTTCTACCTTCTCTAGTACTCACATTCTTCTCCTCAATTGCATACCACTAGTTAGATGATTTTTTCAGTGTTCTCTTCTCAATCCAATATTAAGATCTTTCTTTCTTCATATCCCTCTTCTTAGAGATACTATCAAGTGTAGAGATAAATATTCAATCAATATGTATAAGAAAATAAGTATGAATTATAGATGAAAAGACATCTTTAGATTGAAACATATTCAATACATTAGTCATAGAAATTTGGATTGAGAATTAAAGTCATAGCTTTAGGGTAGATTTATGAACTAGCTTCTCTTGTATTTTGTCATCTTTATCAATCTTAAAATTTATGCAATAGCTCTAAAGCAATTAGATAGGTCATGCATATATGTCTTTCCTACTTATAATGTTTAGATTAAATTTTTCATTGAGTTTCCACAATTGGAATTTAACTACAAAATTTCCTTAGATTTTACAATATGCTTTAAGCTCCTCAAGGATATTCCTCAAGGAGCTAATGATTATTTTAAGCTTAATTTTACTTCTATATACATAATGATTATATTGATTTTTCCAAATTGAGATCCTTGTGGTTAAATTATTGTTAGATTCTTCTAAGTTGAAATCCTATAATCAGATTTAGTGGACAAAATAACTCTATCTTTTCTCAATCTCATTCCTCTACATTAGATTCTTCTTATTGATAAAATTCCTCATTATTTTATTCCTTACAGATCAGATTTTTTTAAGGTGATATTTAACTCTTCCAAGGAGCCACAACTCAATTTGTAAGGTGGATTGAGTTTTATAATTAGATTTTTCTTTGAGGTGTGTTTTAACTTCTAAGAAAGTCAAAGCTAAATTTTTAAGATAAACTTGGCTCAAATTTGAATGCAACTTAAAATTCTTGATTTAGATTTTGAATTTAGTTTCAAGCTTAATATTTCTTAAGATCAAATGAGCCTCCAATTACAATTTGACTCAAATCTAATATGATTAGCTGAATGTCAATGTACTTATAGTATAATCAGTAAGAACAGTTTGTTCCCACAAGGATATTGGTCTGAAATGCCTAAGAATGAAGCTAAACACCAAATTTTCACAAAAGCTCAGTTCATTTATTGTTTCATATTTAACCTCTTGGGCACAAACCACTCCAAAAAGAAAGGTGGTGTCACCTTTTGTGGCACACTACAGCAAAAATAAAACAAATAATCATTGTTTTCACTCTAAGATCTAATCGGGATTGCTTTTGAAGATGATAGATCATTCAAATCCAAGTACCACTCTATTATAAAGTTACAATCTTTGCAATTGGGTTCTACCCTTCTACACAACTTGCAATATTGCACTTCATGGTGCACATTGTCTAAGTTTTCTGATTTTGTGCTATTGCTTGTGTAGTGAGCTTGCCAATCAACTTGTTGCACACATTCACTCTTTTGTATCATCCAATGCATACCTTGGTCAAGGACAAGTACATTCTTGGTACTAAGCATTGGAGACCTACTATGAAATTCCTTACCTCTATTCTTGCTTAGACATTGAACAACACAAAAAACAAGAGACAAAAAACTTACAAAGCATTAAGAGTACCCTTTACTTGTAAATGGAGTATGATATTTGCAAAATGAATGAACAGACTAACATGAGTGCCATGACACTCAACATAAAGACTACTCTAGCTCCTAGTCAAAGGGATTAGAATACCAAATGTATCTTGACAATCCTGATCTATAATATACATCATTCAATTGTATTCCTAATCCTATCTTATCTTAATTATCTAAAAAAATGATTAGGTGCTCAATGCGTGTTAGGAGAGATGTCAAAGTTCCCCGCCTAATCTAATTTTAGCATACAACACCAAGTACCCATACAATCTTGAGGGCACTTCTCTCAATTATGTACAATTCCAAGTACTGACACAAACGGCATACTTGGAATGCTTGACTATTGTACAATTTTGAGTTCCTAAAATTTGCTTAAGTGTGCCTACCTCACCAAAGGACTTCTTAGGAGAGTGCCTTTGGCTGGAACTATTAAAGTACTACATTCATCTCTCTAATATCTTACTAGTTGGTCTGTTTGTGCTTGATACCTAGCTATCTCTAGAGAGAAGGTCTGGCATACTTCATTAATCCTATTGTTTGAGTACTCCTTCAAATGCAAGGACAAGATGTTGATTCTTCCTTCTTCATAGGCTTGGCTTTGCAATTTTTGGACCTGCAATTTTAGTTCATGGGGTTTTTTCTGTAAGGCATGTGCACTAATCCCTCTTCCTTTACCATATATGTGAATAAAGGCTTGGGTCTCCTCTAGTTGTTGCAATGTTTTGAGTTGGTCTTCCTTGATTTTCTTGGTTCCAGCACTCCATTTGGCCTTTTGTTCTTCCAAAGATTGAGACTTTTTTCATGCTTGGCCCTCTCTTCTTCTTCTTCCTTGGTGAGATGTTCCAATTGCACTACAACCTCCTTTTGGTACTCATGCATTTGCATCTCTTAGGTCACCACACAATCATGTCTCTTTTCTAAAGCACTCTAAGTGCTCTCCAATTCTTGGCACTTGCACTAAAAGCAATCTTTGGCCTCCTTGAACTCAAAGCAAAATGCCTTCCAAATCCCCTTGGAACCTTTGGTCCTTTGTGACATGGTGATCTTGCTCATCCTCTGATGTGGCACTTCTCCTCTTAAGATCTTGGTTCACTTACAACATGGCACTTACCTTTGTTACATTTGCCTTGAAACAAATCTTTGGCCTTTGCTACTTCTTCTTTCACTAGGTCTTCTCTGGACTTTTGAGTGTACACTTGTTTATGCATGTTCTTAATAAGGGTAGTATATTCTACAATGTCCAAGCAAAATGGCTTGGTATTGAGGCATCAATACCTCCATCATCTGCAGTGCAACATTGGCTTTGAAGTTGCTGGCTCCTCCTACACCTTAAGTTGTGTTTATGGTGCCAACACAAGAAGTTTGGCATGTGAGCTAGCTTATCTCTCACTCAAGATGAACCTCTGATGGCTATTAAGGTAGCACACCATGGACTAAGAAGGCAAGGAACTCCAAGACTCAAGACATTGCTCACTAGAGAGCTCAATGAGAGTGAGAAAGTTGCAAATGAAAGGATCATGAGTACCTCCTCACCCCTAGCTTATAAACTCATAAAAAATTTACACACCAAAGTTACTAATTACCAAAGTACCTCAAGTTGCTAGGCTAAAAGTCAAATAAAGTCAAAATATAAAGGAATATCCAAGCACATGGGAATAATCACATGGGTAGGTGGTTTTATCTTCACCTACCAACCAAGTCAAGGATTCCTTCACATGGGCTATCCTTGGACTATAGAAAACTTCCACACTAACAAGGCTTGTGGGCCCAAGAGCTCTCAACTCTTTCCTCAAAGTCAAATAACTAAGAATAATACCAAGTCAACATTCTAGAAGACAAAATAGTGGTGCTAACACTTTTCTCTTCCTCTAGGATAGAATCACCTTTATCTTAGCTAGGACTATCTCTAGCTATTCATTATTAATGTAAAAGCTTGGCTAAAATCCATATAAATAATATTTCTCCACTACTTGCAATACCAAACTTAATATCTGTAATACCAAGAGCTAGCCATATGATCTAGATGTGAAATTTGGTTTGGTAACATCTAGAATAATGTTATACATGATGGTCAAAATAGATTAGATTGAATTATCACCAAAAGAGTACTTCTACTAATAGGGCAGAAACCAAAATAGACTTGAGAACCTTAGAACCAATAGCTAGACATATGATTTCAAGATGAGAATTGGTTTGGTAACAACTAGAAGGATGTTACACATGATGGAATAAACAGATCAGAAAGAGGTATCACCAAAAGGGGACTTCTACTAATAGAGTAGGAACCAAAATATGCCGGAAATCTTTGAAGGCAATTTTGGAGGCCTAAACGGATGAATTAGGCCTCGAAAATGTGCAAAGTCCTCCCTCCCAAGAGAGGAAAGGTTGGCCCTCCCTCCCCACTGCTTTGTCTCGTCGAGAGCTTTCCAATGGTACCTTACTCATGGGATTATGAGATTCCTACAAGAAGATTCCCTAAAAGATTCCCTCCAATCAAAGCTTGTTTGACCAACCAGATAGGACCTAGACCAGACATGTCACCCATCCGAGTAAGTAATCCAAGGGTGGAGCTTGCTGACATGTCACCTATCTGTGTGCCTAATCCTATGGTGTAGCTTCCTTGGAGGAGATCCTCTTTGTCTATATAATAAAGAGAAGGTGCTCCTTTGGGGCATTGAATGTTTGAGTGTGCAATCCGTGTTTTCTCTCTTCTCTTGTCCTTGGAGTATTACAATATCATTTTAGAGCATACATGCATCAATGGGTGTTACAAGCCTCAATGTTGAATTCCTCTTCTCTTATGCATGATTGATGATGTGGTCTTCTCCTTTAGTGTGGTCTTTGGCCTCCTTCTCCTTTTTAGGCTAAGTTTCTTGGTCCTTCAAGCACTCAGCTCAATCTTAGCTTTCTACTAAGGCTCCTTCTTCTGTAGCTAGACTTAGTGGTGCCCATTCTAGCACTGCTGCTCCTTCCTTTATGTTCTTTTCTTCATCTACAAGGGCGATATCCATATCTTGGTGTTGCAAGTTTGGAGCAGATTGTGTATGTTCCGAAGTTTCTTCTTCATTGTTTATCTCCTAAAGCAGAGGTTGACCCTTATAGGGTGAAGGATCCTTGCTCCCCTTCTTCTTCTTCTTTAGTGTTCTTGGCTTCTTCTTTTAAAGAAGACACATCTATAATATGAGCATTGGCCCTCGGCTTCTTGGACAAAGTGGCTTCTTCTTTGGCATGGTGATCTTCCTCTTTGTAGCCTTTGGCATGGCTAGCTCTTTGTCCACAAGTATAAGTAGACCTGTGAGAAAGAAATTTAGCATCCACATGTTGATACTTGGCAATTTGAGTGCAGCCTTTGGGTTGGTCATGGAAATAACTTAAAGGATGGAAATGGGTTGAGATCTACTTCCACTCTTCTGTAGTTAGTAGGTTGGTCTCCATGTAGTAATGAATGGAAAAAGGGACAAGGTAGGTAGCTCATCTATCTTCCTCAAAGTCTTGGTCCAAGAGTTTGAACTGTCTATGTGATAGCACACTCTATGCTTCCTAACATTGATTCATTTTTTTCTTGTGTAATTAGTCAAGTATCCAAGTTAGAATAACATTAGTAATTAGGATATAGGGATTATATTCCAATCACCAAAAAAATTAGTGCAGCTAGAGGATATCATTAGAGTGAAGCCACCCAAACATACAAAAGAAGTGATGATTGCAAGGCCATGATAACAATGACCACCATCACGGTCATGACTATGGGATATCATGTTAGTATTTGGCCATCATTCTTTAGTGGTTTGACTTCCTTCAAGCAATTGCTACCACATAGAAGGAAGATCCAATTTTGGTTACCATCAGTCTTATGTCGCTTCACACATGTGGGAACAATGACTTTCCACCACTGATGACTGATGAGAATTTGAATGGACCAATTGAGGATTATAACCATCTCACCTTAGGGAGAAGGTAAGTTTCAGCCAATTGAATTTGCACCACCTCCAAGTTTGTAGGCAAATTTGATAAGGCAAATTACTTGACCTTGTGGTACAAAATCTTGAGCCTTCAATCAAAGATGTGGAATGGTTAGAAGGTAAATGGGTATAACAATCCTAACTATCACATTGTGGTGACCTTGCTCATGAAGCTCTTCACATTGACAAGGACAACTTACATTAACAATATGCAGCCCACCTTCTCCCAATTGTTGCATGAAAGGAACTTGTGGATTGGGCAAAGATGTTTTATCATTATGCTTGTGAGATGATAGAGCAACTACAAATGCATGGAGGAAACACCTTCCTCTCTCCATTTGTCTTACACTTCTACATTGGGATGAGGTTGCTAAAGAAGGAAGAGTGAATGCTCTTCCCATCACACTACTACCCAGTGGGCTACCATCAAGCCCAACTTGAGTATATGGTAGAGACCAGGAAGTATAAGGATGCCTTCTTGCAATATCAAAAGACAAGGAAATGGGTGCCAATTGATAAGGTTGTGGGAGCAAGCATGAGCAAATGAATGGCAATTGCAATGACCATTCAAGGAAGAGATACCTACCTAATCCCTAAGTTGTGGACTCTTCAAACAAGGAGAATCCCCAATCCATGAGTGATTTGGAGTTGGAAAGTGAAGGCAGGAGTGACTACAACTCATAAGGAACTCTTCAAGTAGAAGAACCACAAGTGATTGTGGAGAGGGAATTGTCATAAATAAGAAAGGTAGCACCTCAAGAGCAAGCAACTTCATTCTCCCAAATCAAAGTGTCCTCCAAAGGTGAAGGAGGTGATATGGAGTAGGGCATCAAGGTACAATCCACCCTCATGGCCATGGTGGTGTTGGGAGTATTGAATCAACCCGCTCTAAAAAATGAAGAGACAATGGTAGACAAGGAGGAGGATATTATGATATCCTAGTTGCAACCAAAGAAGACCCCTCCTCTAACACTGGGATTGGAGATAGTGTAGAGTTTGCCTATATTGCCTTCAAAAGGGCAAGGAGTGGCAACTCCATCCCAAGGGCTTGCACTCAAGGATGTCCACACCATGCCTTCAAGATTGCATGAGAGGAGGTTTATAAGTGCAGAAAATGGGAATGGTGGAAACAACTCTCTAAAGACTTGGACAAAGTAATTGTGGCTCCAATTATTGCTGCTGAAGCCATAGTGGCTATTGAAGTGTTGGGTAGTGGAAGATTGGTGAAGGAGAAGAGATCATCAAGTTCTTCAAAAGGACCCAATGAAGAACACACCCTAGTGGCCATGACACTTTTTTGTGATCATCCACAAGACACCACAACATGAAGAAATAAGGGCCAATCTGACCCCACAAGCCTATGAGGAGTTAGGGCCAAATTACCCTATTCCTTGATAACCTGGGTTGTTCACATGCTCGGGCTGGTGTTAAAAGCCATGGAGGACCTATTGCCAACATGTTAGGATATTGACCCAACCATGATGATTACAAATGCTTGATAGAGTTCTTACTCTATCAAATTTAGAAGGTTGTTTGCGAGAAGCAAGGAGCAAAGAAAGAGTTGACCAAGGCCAATGCTAGCATTGCATGCTTGGAGGTTCAACTTACTAAGCTTTGGAGGCATTTCCAATACCAAGAGCAGAAGTTGGATCAGTTGGAGGCTCAAGAACTCATGCCATTGGGAGGAGGATTTGTGGTTGTAAGAAGAAGGAATCATCACCACAATCACACTCCAATAGGTTGGACCAAGGAAAGGGAAATTGTCTTGGGTGCCAACTTATTGTGAGTTTGGGAATTGGAAGTTGCTCAAGTAGGTAAGAATGCAGGGCTAGGATGAGCAAGGAGGAGTATGACACCTTGTCCATGAACTACAAGGTGTAGAAGAAAGATAATGAAGCCATGTTAGGACAACACCAAGTAGAGTTGCACCAAGTGAAAGTCAAGCTTGTAGTGATGAAGATTGTTATTGCCTAGCACAAATAGGCATTTATGGACTACAAGGTAATCCAAGAAGAGAAGTCAATAGAGAAGGAAAATGAGATAGTCCTAATGAAGAAGGAGATGTTAGGAGCACAACAACAAATCTTCTAATTGGACTCCAATTTGTTGACCCTTAAAGGTAGGTCTAAGCATTGTGGAGAGGAGATGAAGGAGAAGCACAAGGAAAAATTGAGTGTTAGAGATGAGGAAGTGACATCTCTCAAGCAAGAACTAAAGGTCCTCCACAACTAGAGTGCCAAGGATAAGTAGGCCCTCAACACAGAGGTTGAAAAGGCCCAAATTTGCATTGAGGAACTGACCACTATTTTCAATGGCCACAAGAACCATGAGCAAATCAGACAAGAGGTGGATATGGAGATACAATCCATCCAAGATACTTTAGACAAGGAGCATACATATCACATTAGTAGATGATACCACAAACCAGCTGAAGACTCAAGTTGGAGTGGTAGTATTGACCCAAGTTCATCATACAAAGCTCCAAGAGTTGAAGTTGGAGATACATGCTTTGGAGATGCAGAAGTATTTGATCAAGCAACTGGCCAATTTGGATGAGAAGATACAAAAAAATATCGACAACAAAGTGATTGTATCTTGACTATGGTCAACCAAGAGTTGGAAGAATATGGGTGGTAGCATGTGGATGAATTGATCAAAAGATGCAAGGAAGAAGATGCATCAAGAAATCCAAGTGGGTCATGGAAGTAGAATGGGTTACATTAATACACGTGTACAAATGTAACATAAGTGAGACCCTCAAGATGTGATTAATTGTTGTCATTTCATCAGAGTCAAACCTCATCATGGTGGGAGACCATCATAGTCAAGCATCACCATGATGACTTGCAAACAAGGACATGATGTTAGTGTGGGAGGTACCAATTTGGTGTAACAATGGGTATATACCATAGTAGAGGGTGATGGTCATGTACAATAAGACAGTTTTGCCCTTGTTATGTCATTGAGACCATTCTTCAAATGTCTAGCTCAAGGTTGTCACGGCCAAAGTAATAAAACGCTTTAGCGTGGACCTAATCTTCCAGGACCACATGAATGAGATCAAGCATGGTGATTGGTAGAGTATATAGTAGGCACCCTTTGTAGGTGGTGCCATCACAACATTAATTTAATATGATAGAGTAGGCATATTAGGGTTAGTCAAAATGAGAGCTTAATTTGGGGATTGTGAAATCACACAACCATGCATGCATCCCATCTTTTTGCAGTAGAAAGTACAAGGAGAATCACCCCAATATAATACAAGTTCAGTTTAGCTCAAGCCTATGCAAAATTCTACGCTTCATCATTTTGTTATCCAAATTTGTGTGTATGGTCAATTTGCAATTGTTTGTGTATGCACAAATTGGATTTTTTATTGGGGATAGTGTGATAAGGACCTCCATGATTCTTAATGCATCAATATCAATATTGTGTATTTTTTGTGATTATTGGATGGAGTAGCGGTGAGGAACTTGAAATAAGAATGCAAGTATTGAGGTGTGGGAAAGCAATCAGGCTTGATTGGGATGTTAGATCCCTTGGTGTTCTGAAGGATTGAGGTGATGCATTGCCCAACCATGAGCATTGTGATTGTTGCAAAGTACCATATGTAATAAAAAGCCCTTCTAGTTATAAACCTACAATATAGCAATGAAGAAGTGTACAACATTTTCATTGATACTCTGGTATGCAATGTTATAAGTAATTGGGAGTGTATAGACCTTTAGGGCTGATATCTTCAATAAAAACTAAACCATCACCTTCAAGATCCAAGTTGACAAGATACATTTTGTGAATATGATTTGAGTGTTTGATTTTCTTTTCTGTATTGTGCCACTTCTGGATGCAATATCCTCTTCCGGGATTTGTCCTACCCTAGAGGATAAAGATGCAACAATAGATGACTCGTGATAAAGTAACATTTTTTCTTCATGCTTAGGTATTTTTGAACCATTTCCTTGTAGGAAAAACCTATTCTTACCAATAACATTATTAGTACATCAATACTAGGTTGTCATACTCTATCAAACATTTTGGCCCAATCTACTAGCTCTCTTAAATACATGTAGTCAAGAATATTGCTTTGCTATTGGTCAAGTAGGTGACTCATTCTTGTTTGAAGAATTTCATAATTGTCTCTACTATAGCCTTCATGTAAGATCATTGTAATTGGCCACTCTCTACTATTGTTTCTAATCACTTTTTTTGTTAAAGGTGGCCTTGATTTTGGCTATCAAATCCTTCTCTATAACTTTCTATCAATAGTTATTGCTCCGCAATTCCAACATTGGAGCCAAGTACCAATGGTCCTTTCTCTAATTCAGCAGATTTTTTCTCATTCCTCTTGATTTTTTCTCTCTCTTCTCCCTCATCTCATGAATTATTTGAAAATTTGTCAATTCTTAATTCCATAACAAGAATCCCAAGTGCTTGTTGCGGATTACATCACTTTTACAATGCATCACCTATTTGTTCACAATTGGGGACCTAAGAAGGGCCTTGGGAATCTTTTCATATGCTTTGGGTGTGAACAACATTATTTTAGATAGAAAAGAGGGCTAATTTCTCTTATGCCACTACTCTTAGTATCTCACTTCACTTTGAGTGTTCACAACAAGTGCAACCTCCCAAACAACTTATAGTAATTCTCTTAGTTCATGATAAAGTGCAAGAGACTAATCAATCAACTGAGTAGATAGGAAAATTTCAAAAAAGTGCATATGCTAGCTAGATATCTCAATTTGTAGTAAAAATTCTTGGTCAATCTCTAGCACTTTGGTGGTTATAGAGTAGGTAGGTAATTGCCATTACACAAGAAAAGGCCTCTACATGTCATCCTTGATAAAAAATTGCCATTCCATGTGTCAAAGATTCTCCTCCCATCACTCTCCTATGCACCATTCTTGCCCACCAAGGGCAAACAATTATCTTGGGAGTAATGGTCCTTGGTGGTAAATTTTGGCTAAGATGGTGGTATTTTTAAATCATAGTAGCACTTATCTTTGAGTGCCAAGGTGGCACTCCACACTCATCTTGCAAGCTTCACCCATTGGCATTCCAAGTGCTCTCTCGCTCCTAGAAGCACTCCAAATGATTCCACAATACTTTGAGTGTTGTTCCATCTTCATGCAATTGGGGTCATCCTATACTACTTTGTGACAACCCGGCAAATATCACTTTTGCGGTAATCAGGTAAGTAAAGTTTGTTCTCGCAGAGATACAAGTAAAAAATGTCCAAATACAAAGCAAAGTAACAATTGTAGTTCTTCTTGAGTTCTTCTTTAGTCTCTCAGGTAGAAACTACACCCATGAGAGAGTAACAAGCACTGATTTGCAGTCTTGTCACAAAGTAATACTCCTTAATCACAACTCCTTCAATTCTTTCCAAACAATCTTGATAGTGATGATTTAGGCTCTCCCAAAAATGGCACTTCACTGTAAAACAACTTTGCCTTAGAATTGTGTTCCACCCCTCCATTGAAGGCACAACTTCCTTGATCATAATTGCTTCACATCAACTTTGCACTGCACTCACAAATGCTGAATACTACCAACACTACAATTCCTCTCAGATCTATCAAGGCATTGCTATGTTTGCACTTCACTCAGGATCAAACACACAAAATGAAGATCAAGGCTGTGGAATCCAACATCCAACAAGCACACTAACTTGCACTTTGAATTTCTCCACACACTCATAACCACAAACACAAAGCTGATACTCGGAATCAAGCTCAAGCAACGAGCATTGCTTCACAGCACTTTGCTTTATCTATTCTCAGAATTATGAGCACTGAACAACATAATACTGCAAATGCCACTCTTAAGTAGTGAAGCAATTGACAGTTATCTTCCTAATGTACCTCTTCCTAATGACTCTACAAACCTGTAGGTCCAAAATGACAATGCACCTCTTCATATCTGCCTACACAAATCTCAAATAGGTTACTAATCTGATCCGATGTCTTCTTCTTCCTCGGCTTTCAAACCCGAACCCAAAGTAACTTTACTTCCTACTATTCTATCCTCGGGTTTCACAACTCCTACATCTGCTACCAAATCTAATAGTTCTCTTTCCTGATCTGAAATTTCACTAGTGGGTAATCTATCTAACTCCTTATCTGCTAACCCACTCTTATCTATTGTCTCCATTGGTAGCTCCAAAGACATTTGTACTACTACTTCATCTACTTTGGGTTTGGCTCTAACGTCTATCCAAAGTTTATCTATCTCCAATTTTACTAAATCTAATCTAATCGCAATATTGTCTTCTACTTCTAATATCTTCCTATTTACACAAGTCTTGAGACTAATTAACAGCGTGTTCAAATCTGTATCTTTTGCTTGTCTCCTCCTCGTCTCCTACACCAACAACTTCAACTCGTGCAACCTTGTCTCTTCAATTCAAATATTGGCCTTTGTACTTAACATCGCATTCATTCTGATGACAATCTCCTTCAATGGCTCCAATCACATCTTCCTTTCATGTTCTTGATCTGCAAGCCAATCTTCTCTATACATTGCCAACTCTGCCTCAAACTCAGCTTTCACAGTTTCTTTCTCCTTCTCCTTCTGCTCAATCTTCTCCTTGTGATTACAAAGTAACTCTTGTAATCTCTCTTCTTCCCTATATCTTACTGTCAATTCCCGCTGCCACAATTGCTTCTTCTCTTCTACACTCTCCATCACTCTATCAAGTTCTTGTTCCTTCTCTGCTACCCTCGCCATAGCATGGATAATTTCTAATCTGGAATCAACAAACTGTTGCTTCAAGATTTCATATTCTGCTACTTGTCTTTCCCTCGCTATGTCACTCTTCTTAACAAGTTCCTCTTGATACCTCACTTCTCTCTTCAAGTCTTCAATCACTTGATTCTGCACTACTGCCTCCCCTTGCAATACTTCCCTTTCCTCCTCGTCTCGGGTTATACTCTTCTTCAACTCCGAGTTCTCTTCTTCTAATCTCGCTAATACCTACAACACAATCTTCACCTTCGGACATGTCGTCTACATCTCATTCTTCTTATGCTCCAACTTCACCAACAATGGATACACGATCTCCTGCAAGTACTCCACTCCATCACTTGCAACTACTTTCTCTTGCGTAGCAATCTCCTTCCTTACTTCTTCTTCACCCGATACTCACCTTCTTCTCTGCAGTCTTTGTATCGGAATAGATGCTTCACTTCCCGAGCTAGCATTTGCTTCTTCCTTTGCCTTACTCAGACCCGCTTCACACTTTGCCTTGCATCTTGAATGAACTTCCCTCTGGATTGTAAACTTCTTCTCCTTGGGCTCGAGTATCTCGTCTTCCAACTTCTCATTCTTTGCTTCCTCGAGCTCCACCCAAACTTCTTCTTCTTCTTTAGCAGCAGCTGGTACCGACGTCATCTCTCCACCTTCATCACTATCGCTACTCGTATCTCCACTTTGTAGCATGAGCTCCGGTTCTTCCTTGCATTCCGAGTCTTTGGACTTGCACTCGGCTTCACCTTTTGAGTCTTCGTCTGATGTCACGATCACCACTATGCCTTTCCTCGGGTTTCCTCTCCTGACTTTCCGAGGTCTTGTCTTATCTTTGGCTTCTCCTTTCTGACTCCGCTTCTTTGACTTTGGAGTACTCACTTCTATCTCCACGCTCTTACCCATCTTTGCATAGTACTCATCCGTGCTCTGGATTTGAAGAATGTATTGTTGCTCCTCCACGCTGACTTCTCTTCTCAAGTTGGGATGGAAGTGAGACACCATTTGGTTGCACTCCGCAAAATTGAGCAAATTCAACCCGAGGTAGAAATGTGTTACAAACGGCACGATGTACTATGGAGGCAACTTATCCCACAAATTCCACACCATCTGTCTCATCTTCCCATGGAAGCACCTCTCCCAATTGATCAGTTCTCCTACAAACAGCTTATGGAAGAACACCACTTGGTGTTTCATCACATAAGTCGTTCTCCGGCTTCAAGATTGCCATGAGAGCACTCACGATCCCTCTCTTCACTAGATCTTTGTAACTCTCAACCTTATACCCATTCTTTGTTCTCTTTGAAGAGAAAGCATCCTTCACTTCTTGGGTCTCTTCTGCTACTTCTCCCTTCCCCAAGAATGTGGCACCCTGCTCCGTGCTGGCCTATCTCCTGAGCACTAATCTCCAATCCGACTCTGTCCAGCAAGCCGCATTTCCTCTCTTCCCCTCTTCCTTGGGGCCATCGAGACACTTACTCTTGATTATCTCCGTCATGAAACCTGGAAAACTCACATTCTAGTTCCACGCCAAGAAGGTGATCCAAAGTCGGCCCAAGACTTCAATTCTTGCAATCACATCTAATCTCCAAATTGCATGATTTCTCACTATGAATTTGGAGTTCTTCTTTCCTCCTCCCATCTCTCCTGCTTTCTCACTGTCTCTTGGTTTCACTCTCTTGAATTCTCCTCTACACACTAGCGTGTCTTCAACTCTACTTCTCTTCCCACGATCACCTGCAAGATGACTTCTCAATGGCGAAGGAAAATTGCTCGACATTGCTTCGTCATTAGCCCAATTTTTATAGAGTCATGCTTTCTTTGTCTCTCTTCAATTTGAGTTTCTACCGAGAAATCACACCTCTTGCATGCGCTTGTCATTGTCAATTGTACTTCACGCGTATGGGCCGCCGGTTTTGAATGGTCCCTTCTTGAATTTCTCACCCCAACAAAAGGTTGTTACACTGTCTTTGCCACGGGTTGAGCTCCCCCGATATGAAGACTCCTTACTTTGGGTTGTATGCTGACAAGGCAAATCCGAGTACTTTGCCTTATGACCCAAAGTCACTTTATCTCGGGTTTCATCCCGAAGACTCTTTTCTTCACCTTCTTTGGCCATACATGCGCAATCTGACTTCTCTATACACTTCTTCTTCTCTATTTTGAAAAAAAAAATGTGTGCACCACATACTCCAACCACTACTAATCCTTCCTTTTTAACACTCAGCCATGTAAACCATTTTGGCCCATAAATTTATCCTTCCCATCAGCATTTGGGATCATTCTACATCACTCCTAGTACTAAACCTTCTACAAGTAGGCTGGCCTATAAGCACTTGGAATTATCCTACCTCACTCCAAGTACTACCTCATCCTACCTTTTAGTATCATTCTTTTGAGTACCTTTCCTTTTAACGGCGCTTCTCGAAGGAAAAATTCCTAGTGGTTCATTGCCAATTAAACCTAAAATGAAAAAAAGCAAATTTTTAAGAAATGGAGCACCTCACCTAATTTGGAGGTTTCATCTAGATTCATGATTAACCAAGATTAAACCCAAATAATTATCCAAATCATTACTCTAGTTAATTAAAACTTTTAATTGGATCTAGATAACTCATAAAGGGTATTTCCTAAGTCAAAATAAACTTGCTTAGTTTAGGAAATGAATTGTGTTGAGCAACAACTCAACTATTTACTTGAATATGTTGAGCTTGAGAGTATAGCTTGGACCTAAAACTATGAATAACTAATACTAGCTAGTGCTAAATATTCTAATGTAGTTTTATTTTAATCAATTGTTCAATCTCTTAGCTAGTTCATATAGTTGGTTTAGTTGTTGTAAGGCAAAGAAGGTCTGCTATGGGCAACTAACAAGTGTCTGGAAGAAAAATCTGCATGTAAGGATCAAGTGCCGGCAATGGTTATCAATGTGAGACACAAATATCCATGGGAATGTACAATATTTAGAAAGAAATAATTAAGAGTTCAGCGGCATGCTGATAGAGTAGGTTGTGCACAACTAGGGAAAGCATTTAAGGAGGAGAGCCAATTGTTATTTATAGAATAGGCTGCAAAGGAGGCAGCAACTGCAACTAGTAAATTTTTTAGGGTAGATAGGAAATTGTTTTTAGGCTTAGAACAACTATTTAGAGGGGATTTTCTCCCCTTGTGGTGTAATCTTGCAAATTTGAATACTTGGTAGTGGAACATTCCACAAGACAAAGAGAGAATTAAGGAATTAAGGAATTGTGATCCCTTTTTACCTACAAGAAGGGCTGACCAAGTAGCTATAGGAATCAGTCATTCTCCTTCCCAATAGGATTGTAACATTACTCTATGTCTTATGGTTGATACAACCAAGATTGAATTCAAAGCCACCAAGTCCTAACCTAGCTTGGTGTATGATGTGAATGAATAGGTGTATTTTTCTTTGGGTCATGTGTTTTTCATTGTGAATCAGTACTCCTTGGTTACTTATCATAGTAGTTATAAGTAGGAGGTTGTATTAGGAACCTATTTACCAATCAATTACCTAAGTCCTCAATGAAATGAAAAGGAGGCCAAAGGGCTTGTGGAGGTGAGAGATCCTCAAGCCACCATCAAGGATAAGTGTCTAGGGGAAGTTCATGCTCCTTAGTGGAACTACAACCATCTATGGGATTGCTTTGACCATAGTTCCTCCCTGAGCCAAGTAAATGGTCATGCAAGGATTACTTTGTTGCTTCTCTTCCTCCCATAGCAGTCCGTATTCCCAATTATGGGATTGGACTAACCCTTCAAAAATTTTGGCACAATTTCTGGCTGATTTGTATATCCTCTCCACTTCATTCACAACACACTCTAGCCGTGTTTATTCCTTGCCACCCCACAAAGCCAAGATTGTTAGTTCCATTTGGAGGAAGCATTACCTCCGATATTCACAAACAAACATTTAAGTTTGAGGGAAGCGTTACTTCCTATCTTTATCAAGGTTTTCAATCTAGAAGGAGCATCACTTCCTAACCAAGTAATGTTTCCATTGATGGCAAGTATTTCTACACATCTACCTCAACCTCACACCCTATAGTAGTGCACATTCCAATAACAACACCTATTTTATCTCCTTCAATCCTTGTTGCCCTAGCTACAATGGCTTCCACAATAGGAGGAAGACATAACTATATACCTCTTAGAATTGTAGTAATCACAAGACAAGAAGACTTTGAGTCATCCCTATAAATGTTTGCATAACACAAAACATCTTGGATAATACTACCATGGCATGAAAGATCAGCCAATGTTTCAATGGTGTTGTGCAACATTGGTTTAGTGGCCTATCTCTAACAACAAGGGCAATTTATATGTGATATGTGCAAAAGGACAATAAGAATACACCTCTCCAAGACAACAAGAACAATTGAGGGACAAAATAAACCAACTTTGCAAAGGACACAACAAAACCATGTAGGTGTTTATTCAATGGTTTCAATACATCTCTTCAATGATCATACCAGCCCTTGATTCTACTACATCTCTCAATTGGTTTAAGGATGCACTACTTGAGGATATTCAAAAAATTCTCATATACAACAAGGTTCCAACTCTAGCCCAAGCATTTGAGGAGGAGGCACACTATTGGGCTCAAGCTAATAAGAGA
This sequence comes from Lunularia cruciata, assembly GCA_948567375.1. NCBI lineage: Eukaryota > Viridiplantae > Streptophyta > Marchantiopsida > Lunulariales > Lunulariaceae > Lunularia > Lunularia cruciata. The sequence goes on from OX419756.1 coordinate 75,101,724, forward strand.
GGTATATGGCATTACCAGACCCTTGCTCTATAATCCTATGGTTTAAGGAAAGTAATTTATAATCCCTATGCTACCACTCAAGGATTCTTGTAGCCAACTTACTTCTATTGAAGAGTCCTCTCAATTGCACCAACCCTACATGTAGTACTGCAATCGGTATTTGTATATAATCATGTGCTCATAGAAACTCCTTAGTGCATCCAATTACTACATTGGAATTGCTTATTCTTGTAGTCACCAATGTTCCTACACCTACAACAAAGATGAAAGACATCATGGTCAAGTTGGAATGATTGGAGAACCTATACCTAGCACAACAACCGCAAGATAGGAATCCTATCAATATTGTTGCCAAGAGAGAAATCTCTTGTACATGTTTCTTGGGATGAGTTCACATCAATGCTCAATGTGCCACCCCAAATATATTCCAAATTATTGTGTTCATTGTGGAAGGTACGGGCATGTCATGGCAAACTTCCAAACTTTGTAAAGACACCACAAGCCCAAAGAAGAAAGAGCACATGTTGTTGTTGTCCTATAGAACAATAACTTCAACCAACATCTATGGGACTCACTCCTCCATAGAGGATGATGTAACAGGCAAGGTCTCAAGGGCCTCCCAAACTAAAGATACATTATCATATTTGTAGTGGGAATCACTATGCCAACTAGTACTCTAATAAGCCGACTTGTTGCTCTATTTTCTTGGAGCACATACCATAGCATAGTGCCCTGATTTAGGACTTTCATCACTTAAGCATAAGGAATATTCATGGAAAATGAACCACCAAACCATGTTGTCCCTAAAATGACTGTTCACTTTATTGCCAACTTTGACTAGTGATGATGTGATGATAGAGGCACATGTGTTTCCTATGACACGGTCCCACACCTATGAAGCACCTACCCCAACATTGGTCCCACATCAAAAGCAATTATAATTTTGAAGCTATTCCTTTGGGAGCTCAAATAAAGACAATGCATGCAATGATGTTTTGCAACCCGCTCTAGAGATGTATTGGGCTATAGTTCTATATTTGACATAGTGCCAAAACAACCACAAAACTATATCATACATGAATATGACAATCTCTAGCCAATATGAAAGCCAATATATTTGTGAAAAAATTGTGTAAGGTAGCACCTACAAAGGAAAGGAAGTTAGATAACTTTCTTACAAAATTTGAACATGTAATTGGCTTCAAGGATCCTCCTATGAGAGATGTTATCCTGCAATAGCAAAAAGCCATTCTTGTAGGAACTCAACTATATACAAGCAACCTACACACCCATCTTAGAGTCCGGCATACCACTCTACTTGAAGATATTCCAATGTACCATCATGTGTTGTACACAAAAGTCCATGACCCAAATATCCCTATGACTATCAAAGGGAGCATTATTCCAAATTGCCATATTGACTTGGGCTCCTTGGTAAATATCATGACCAAGAGTGTAATGGGAACTCTTAGTTTAAAGGAGATGATCAAACCTCTACCCTCCTTTGCATGGGCAATAGAAGAAGACATCACCCTCTTGGCATGTTGTCCAAGATACCCACTCTTATTGAAGAATCTTGATTGATTACTTATAGATATGCTTGCTCTTGCATAGTTCCCACTCTTATTGGGACTCCCTTGGCTGGTAGATGCATATGTTGTTCCATCTTGGCAAATGAGAAAGTTAGCCTTTGGAAAGAAGTCAAATACACCATGTTCCCTATGTATCTAGCTAAACATCTATCCAGTTCCAACCATGAAATAAATTGAGTTTCAATATCAATGCATGCAATCTTGCTCCTGCTAATAAAAATGGAGAAATTGTAGACACCATCACTAATTTTCTTTTAATAATACAAGAGGAAATGAATGGTCATGCCGGAAAACTCCACCACCCCATTCTTCTACTAAATCCATGACATGTTCTTAATGGACATGTTTCCCTAACTCCAAGCACAACCTTTATGGATTCAAAGCTCTCTCCTTAACATTGACAATGGACCTTTCCACCATACCATGTTCTTCTTTCCTTACTTACACCCAAAACCACACTCAAGAAACCTCAACTACCTCTTGCTTCTATATTGAAGATGACATTGATTGCTAGGACAAAGAAATAAATAAGGAATGTCTATATCTTGATTGAACACTTCATGGATAACAATATTATTCCAAGAGATAGTGAAACAAAATGTACAGTGGTCAACACTCCCCTTTCAACTCATTCTAAAGAGATGAGCTTCCCATCTTGCACCATTGGTGTTGACACCAAAGGGAAACCCACAAAGAGGATTGTAAAAGAATATAAAGTCCATCAAATTATGCCTAAGGAAGGGTTACAATGCTATTTTTTGAACACTCTAGAAAATTATCTAAGACCATCCCACTCCACTTACAAGTGGTAGACAAGTTTCAAGATCTGGATATTTCCCATGTGGAGGGAACACTTAAGAATGTTAAGATTAGCACCAATGTGGCATTAAAGAACATTCTTTGTACCAAGAGCTCTTCTAGGAAATTTAGGATGCTTGTGCATATCATTATATGGAACTTATGGACATTGACCCAAAGACATGTGTGGTACCTACATTTTTTCTTCTAGATAGTTTGTAGGTTAGAAAGTGTAGTTTTTAGTAGAAAAAGAGGTTAGTTGAAGAAGATTGGTGTATTTGGATTCAAAGTAGGAGATCCAATTTGATCCAAGGAAGTTGACTTTGTATTGGAGGATAGGAAGACTCAGATTGGACTTGGGAAGACGGAGGACCCAAAGTGAGATACTTTGTTTTGGGATGAAGACACCCAATCCAAGGATCTTCAACTACAATCTTGACTCGGGCTATACCAATTAAGAAGGTACACTTGACATGAATGGTTACTTCACATTTGGCTAGACAAGAAAAAGGATAGGAGTAAAACAAGCATGATTTTTTATTGAGTTTTGACTAAAAAATGACTAAGATTTAGAGGAGTATAAAATCAAGACTTGGTTGAGAGAATTTCAAAATGTTGAAATATTATCTTGTGCCTTTGCATAGTCTAGAGAATTGGGTTAGAATTACAAGCCGAGTTGCATGATTCTTGTGTGCAAAGCAAATTGAAGAGGATGAAAACACAATGTTATTCAAGGAAGGATGATAGGTTTTGGCCATCTTGGTACAAAATCCTATTATTAGGCGGATTGCTATGGTAGCACAATTCAAAGTCTTGAGTTGACTTTGGATCACATCCCTTGCATGGAATTGGAACTTGAGTTTTCTAAGGTTCGTGATGGGAATAATTGGCAATAACAATGAGGAAGGTCCAAGTGAGGTAGGCAAGAGAGGGAACCCAATCTGATGGACTGAAGCAAATTGGAGGCTGGTCTTAGAAAGAAATGCAAGAGAGCCCATAGGGATCACCTTTGATCAATAGTGTGATCCTTTGGATGAAATAGAGGAACTAAAGGCATTTCTCAATGAACCTCAAAAGAAGAATGAGTATAAGTTAGATACTATGTAGACCCAATAAGAAGAAGTATCATAGGGGCAGTGATGGCTATGATGAAGCCAAAGCAAACCACCTATGTGAAGCAATAGGCGGTTTTTTCTACCTAATGTTTGCAAGAGTGAATGTGAATTGGGCGGGATGTTTCTACCAAAAGATGAGGTAGATGGTGGGGCAGCAGAAGATGCATATGCCACTCCACTACTTTTTACCTTTTGCAACAAACTACTATTTGGGGTTGAACCTACTCAGTCTTGAGGAGCAACATCAAATGGTGTCTCATTTTCATTTAAACCTATGATGGATCACAAATCAGGAGGAGAATTGATACATGGTGGAAGTAAGGGAGAACAACCATTACTTTGCTAGGATGGGACAAGAGAAGACACTTTCAGTGTTAGTACCCTGACCAAAGAAGAGGACCCAATCCAAGGATACTATTTCCCTAATGAAGAGGAGAACTACTTGGTATCCAAACTTGAGTTGAGCAGTCATAGTGGTCAACCTATCTTCAAGAAGAGAAGAGGAAGAAGAAGTGGAGTCCAACTCAGAGGACTCTGAGGAAGAGCTGATTCTTAAGAGTGGAGAGTCAAGCAATAAGAGTGAAGGAGAGCTCAAGGTCCAACAATGAATAGAAGAAGCAGATAAAGATAGACTAGATTGGGAATTTCATGCAAAGATTTAGCACATGGAGGGCAGTGATGCTTCATGTATGATTTCATGCATATATACATCCCTAGACAACATAAATTATCATCAACATCATACACTATAGAAGCACAACTCACACATAAATCATACATGAACTCTAAAGTGCCAAAATAATCAATTCTTCATCAATGTGAATCACACTCAAACAGATCAATACTTGATCATTCACTTAATCACTCTACCAACAATCAGGCCCCAATTACAATAGCACATACATGCACAGATGAGTGTTACAATCCAAAGTTGCCAAGAAAAGAGAAACAACACACAAAGAGCAGTCCTATAGATAGGGGACTTGAGGAGAGAAAGTCTATGACCAAATAGACAATCATAACCATAGGTATTGTCTAACCCAATTCCCAAAGTGCCATGGAGGTCAACATGCAGACTCAAGGAAAGTTGTTGATTGACGGGTATAGAAATCTGGGAAATTCAATTGAAGCAACCCACATAATGGACCTCCTAGAGCCAATTTCAAAACAAGGGCCTCTAGGGATGAGCAAAGAATATATTTTTTTGGCCATCATAGAAGAAGAAATGAACCAGCTTAGCTCATACATTGATGACGGAGATATTATGGGTAGAATAGTGTAGCATTGTGGTTCAAGGGAGGTAGCTAGATCTTCTACGGGCAGCCTCCTAGGAAGGAGTGGGAGGCTCACCAAGCAAGACCAGTTAACACTAAAGTTTATGGACTTTGTATGTTAGTTAACAAAGAGTATGGCAATGATCACTAACTGCTTTCCTTTCTTCATGAGCATCTCCAAAGCCCCAAGTTCCTAGGGCTTGTAAGGCTAGTCAAGGTGGCACCAAGGATGCAAGAAATCCCATGTCTTAAACATTGCATTTGGGATGTGAGGATAATATGAGCAACCGGATGGGATGACTCTTTGCCCTTGGAGGTTATAAAGAGGGTTCCCCATGAACTATGGGAATTACAAGAATAACTTTAAGTTGGTAATTCCACAATACCATGGGTCAAGTTATAATTCCATTGTTGTCACCACTCAACCATTATTTTTTATGCCTCAAACTCCAAGGATAATCAATGGCCACCATGTGGAGGAAGCCACCCAAGCCATGTGCTAAGAAGATAAGGAGCAGTCTATGTGGCATCCCTTCCTACCATGACCAACCCTTTCATAGGATATGTAGATGGATGCTCTTGCTTCATTTAGCAAGCTATAGCAAGAAACCTTAATTTTTACTTTGGTACAGCAAGTTCAACCAATTTGACTTGGTATTCCTCATCATGAGAGTGGTAATAAACCGACATATCTCATTCTAGGCAATTGTTGGTATGGAAGAGTTCTCCATGTTATAGACTTGGGGAATCAAGTTTTGGGATCTCTTCAAAACCCCTTATGTACTTGTAGACTTCTAAAGGGAGACCTCTAATTAGAGTACCCCCATGAGTTAACCTATGTAGCAATTAATCTCCCATACTTTTCTCTAAGCTACTTAGTGGACTGCTTAAAATTTGTGAACCAAGGTTTGGTGTTGAAACCATACCTCTATCTTGGACATGAATAATTTTTGTCAAAGCAAACTGGGTCACCAATGCCAAAATCACCTGGATACACCAAGATATCAAGCTATGGGTTGCTAGCAATGCCACTATCAGCTCAGGCCCCGCATCTCAATCCATGCACATCAATACCATAGTCCAAGAGTTAAGGACCACATTTGAGTAATTGAGACAAAGAACCCATACCAACTTTGTTCCCTCTATGGAAGTTCATCTAATGGTATTAGAGAAACAAGTGAGGCACTCTTGAAGTCAACCTTGTATATATTCATTGTCATGTGATCCATTGAGCAATTCTATGATTAAATGCTTTGACAAGAAGTGAGATGCAGATCTCAACAATGAAGAAGAACACTCTAGTGACCCAAATGGGCCCAAAGCTATTGCTTACATACCAAAGTCCAAGAAGCTTGGAGTTAAAGGACTGCCTATCCCTATTGCTCATACTTGGAGATCCGGATAAGAAGTCCAATAATCCCCATAGTTGTACCTTGGCTCAGTTATATCATTACTTGGGTCATGGTGATATTAAAGAAAATGGTACAATGAGATTAACAATCTCACCTTCATGTACCTCTTAAAATAGGCAAAAATATGGGGTTGTCATAAGTAAGACCTTGGAGTTGGCTCACATGGATAGATTTATCCAAGTACATAATACTATCTTTAAGGACTACCAAGAAAGAGATTGTATGGGTATCTACTATTGGATCAAAGCCAAGTTCTTTCCCTTTGTAAACAAGAGCAAGAAGAAGAAGGAAGCTTCAAAACAGGTTTGCCCAAAGGGCAAGTACTTAGGAGAGGGTTGTGTCATCTAGGCAAAGTAGCTACTAAGGGCTATGTTTGCTATGAGCAAGTCAATGTTGTGGGAATTGGAGTACGGGACTTCTATTATGGGCAAGTTGCTATGGGACTCCCACTACTGGACTTTCTTTTGACATGACTAAGATTGGGTGTGGGATTCTTTCTATGGGACAAACAAGATAAAAAGTAGAGAATACTATGGGTATATAATATAGTAGGACAAAGTTAGGTTGATAATGAATGCAAAGGTGGTGTGCAAATGCACTTAGGCATTGTAATCTAGATTAGAATCAAGGGTTAGGAGCCAATTTGCATTTATGGAGGTGGCATTTGAAGGAGATGGCCATCATAGAAGAAGTATTATGAGAGAGGTAGAAAAAAATTTGAGGTTTGATTCCACCTATAAAAGGAAGCTTAGTTTACTATGGTGGGGTTGTTGTTAGTGCATAAAGTTCTCAAGAGTACATTGATAGACTATTTGGTAGAGACGGAGTAGGAAGACTTGGCTAGAGGAAGGAAGATCAGGTAGTATCAGAATGTTACTCATAGGGTACATGATGATCCTACATTGTAAAGAGATAGCCTACAACCAAGGGATATAAAAGCTTAAGCTCTTTATCCATCATTGCTCTTGACTTCTTGTATGGATTACTGCTAGAATCAATGGATGATTATGAAACTTGTATGAATTAGTGTTCTTGTTAATCCTTGATACATATGACCCCACTACATGCCGTCTCTTATAGCATGAGGATTGATGAATAAAGAGTGACAATCAAGGAGGTCAATGGGCTTTCAAGGATGATAGACTTATGAGCCATCTCCCAGGTTAAGTGTCTTATGGTAGACCTAATCCTATAGTATGGCTACATGCACTATGGTACTTGCATGCAATTCTTCCCCAAGCTTGGAGAAGGGCCTGTAACACCCATTTGTGCATGTGTGTGGTATTGTGATATTTAGCTTGGTATTACAAGTACTTAAGAGATATTATTTATATAGAGATAAAGGATGGTTCTATATTAGTCATGGTTAGCTAAAGTTAGTCATAGCTAAGATAGATGGGACCTTACTTTAGAGGAAGTAGGAAAGATGAGCACCACTATTTTGGATTTTAGTGTGTTGACTTGGTATTATTCCTAGGTGTTTGGCTTTGGGGAAAGAGTTGAGAACTCTTGGGCCCGCAAGCCTTTTTGTTTTGGATTCTTCTTTAGTCCAAGGATAGCCCATGTGAAGGAATCCTTGCTTTAGTGGTTGGGTCAAGATAAGGGGAATATGCCCATGTGAATGGATATTCCTTTCTACTTTTTGACTTTACTTGACTTTTAGTCTAGTAACTTGAGTTACTACGGTAATTAGTAACTTTGGTACGTAACTATTTCACAAGTATATAAACAAGGAGTGAGGAGGTACTCATCATCCTTTCATTTGCAACTATCTCTCTTTCATTGAGTTCTCTAGTGAGCAATGTCTTGAGTCTTGGAGTGTTAGCCTTGGAGGAGTATGATGGAGTTGGGGTTCCTTGCCTTCTTAGTCCATGGTGCGCTACCATAATAGCCATCAGAGGTTCATCCTGAATGAGAGACAGGCCGGCTCACATTTTTGGTTCCGTTGCCGGGACCTCTCTAGAAGGCAAGATAATGTTCCGCGTCCAATTCTACATTAGGCAGAAGGAGGCTATGAGAGCTCACTTGGAGAGAACATTAGGAGAGGAGAGGGCTGAACTTATGTTAGAGAACCAAGATCCATTTGTATACCCTGTAGTTCATTATGATGTCTTTGAGGTGATTTTGTACATCTTGTACACATGAGAGGAATTGGAGAGATTGTGTGAGGTGGATTGCAGATTTTGGGGATTAAGGTGATTTTGGGCAAAATCTCAAGTTTGAGATCTGGACTTGAGATTTCTACACATGATAGCTTGGGTTATTTTTCAGTTAGCACACTTGAAATTATTGAGAGAGCTCCTATGCGCACTGGGCTAGAATTTTTGAAAGTTGATAGGGTAAAGTGCTCCCGCAACTGCATGCTCTCTGGAAAATTGTACAGAGTCTGCCATTTCTTCAATTTTCAGTGAATTGTCCTGAAAATTTCCAAGAAAATTCAGTGCATTGTATCCTACCTGCTGCCACAAAAATTAGAGAGAGATCGTTTTTGCGCAGGGCGTGATGAGTTTTTGAAGTGAGGGGGGTGGTTTTCAGACCAAATCTGAAATATGGGTGCTGAATAGAAAGATGTCTAGGCCAAATGGCTCAATGAAAAGATCTGAAATTTTGCAGGGAGGGACGCCCTGGAGTTGTGATCAAGTGTGCAAAATTTCAGAGGACTGTGACGTATTGGTTGGGAGATTTGAATGACATTGTGAGGAAGGGTCAATTCTGCAGAGTGGAGATCTCATGCATGAGAAGCTTGAGATCAACAAAAAGCATGTTTGAGTGTTTAGATTCATCTTGGGGAACATGGAGAGTCATCAAGAGTGGAAATTGAGATTATGCAAGGTTCCCCAAGGGTTTGAGGTGATTGTAGGGGTGGATTTGAGGAAAAGAGAGTTTACAATAGAATTTGAAGAGAGTGTTGAGAGGATCCAAAAACCTACACCACTTGGAGGAAAGAGTGAGTCTAAGTGCTTTCTATGTGGAGAGAAGGGACATAAGGCAAGTTCATGTCCATTGACCTTTGAGAGCAAGAGATTGAGGGAAAGGAGAGGCTTACTTGACTTGGGTTTGCATGTTGGACCTTCTTCACCAAGATTGGGAGGGAGAAGATCTAAGACCAAAGAGTTGTGTGAGGTTTGTGGAGTTGAAGGACTTCCAAAAGGACATGAGTGTAGTGGAGTAAAAGCACTTTTGGAAACTTTGGTGAAGGATCTTGGAGAGAGTCTTAGTACAGCTACAGAAATACTACCACCTTCATCAGCTAGTTCTCAAGATTAGTGATGGAGATAATCTTTCAACTTATGGATAAACTATCCATGAGAGTTAGATTAATATGCACTCTAGGATTTGATGTTGCTATAGAAATCTTGGAGCAACCTGAACCTTTTGTGTTCCCTAGAGTGGATTATTCTCAGATGGTGTTAGTCATGTATATACTCTATTAGTAATAGAGTGAGAGAAAAGAAAAGAGAAAAAAAAAAAAAAAAAAGAGAGAAAAGAAAGATAGTGAGGGGTTAAGATGGGGAAACTTCCGGTTTTCTTTGGCAAGGATGGAGAAGATGTGGAGGCCTTTGTGAGAGACTTCAAGAGAGCTTGCATAGGAAACAATGAGAGGAGGAAGAATGAGTGGGCCTCATTATTACCAGATTTCTTTGAGGATGCAGCACTTACATGGTATGAGTCAGAATACCAAAAAAGAGAGAGGAGAGATGGGGAAGAGGAGTCTTGGGAGACTTTGACTTCAGCACTCATTGAGAACTTTCTTCCTGATGAGAGTTATGAGATATTGATGAGTGAGGTTACATTTCTCAAGCAAGGAGATGGAGAGAAAGTGAGAGTCTATGTGGAAAGAGTGGAAAAATTGGAGTCCAGATTTCGCATAGTGTTGAGGAAGGGTGGGGATGATGTGGAGACTACAATGATTGGCATAGGGGCCATGCTCACCAAGAATTTTGTGGGAGGATTGAGACCACAAATTAGAAGCAAGGTGAGATATGAGAAACCTTCTTCCAAGGTTGAAGCTATCAAGATCGCAATTCGTATGGAGGAGAGTTTGGAAGGGGATGAGAGTGATTTGGTGGTGAAGGAGGTTGTGCATCCTCCTCAAGGCTACAAGTATGGTGGAACTTCTGATACTTTGGTGACAAGGGTTGCACCACAAGTAGTAGTTGCTCCAGTTCTTGCACCTCCACCAAAAGATCCACTCCAAACCATCACAGAACAACTTGCGGATCTCAAGATCAATGTGGTGCAATTATGGGAGAAGAGAGAGGTGGATCAGAATGTAGGGAGAGGGCCTAGGAGTTATGGAAACCATCCATATAGAGGAGGCCAACCAGCCAACAATTTCAATGATAGAAATTGTTTTGGTTGTGGGGGAAGAGGCCATATCCAAAGGAATTGCCCAAATTCCACTTACCATGGAGGAAGGGGTTATGAGGGAGCCAATAGAGGGAAAGAGGGAGGTAGTGAAACCCAAGTGGCTCCTAATCCCAACAAAGGTAAGGGGATAGCATCCATAGATGTGGTTGAGAGCAAGTATGAGAAGGGAGAGTGCTCAAACTCCAAGGGTCCTAATTTGGAGCTTTTGGCACAAGAGAAGAAGAGAGCTCGTTTTGCAGAGGATGTTCACTCTTCTCAAGGATTTACTTCAAGCAAGGATACTCCTATGTCTACTAGGAGCACTTGCACCTCAACACCATCAACAACAAAGACTCCAAGGAAGAAGTTGGGGATGGAGGACTTCTTGATCTCCAAGCAACAATGGAACTACAATGTGTTGGAGGATGTTGGTAGTCACAAGGCTAACATCACAGTGGGCCAATTAATTGCTTTGAACCCTACCTTGAGAAAGGAGCTTAGAGGTGGTTTGAGTTCTACAAGGAGCAAGAAGAAAAAGAAGGCAAAAGTTCCAATATCAATGGGGGTGGTGGATGCCAAGCCAGCACCATGGGAAGCTTGTGAATATGCCTCCAAGATTGATGTGAGAGTGAATGGTCACAACATCAAGGATGCATTGGTTGATGGAGGATCAGCAGTGAATGCCATGTCAGAAAGGTTGATGAAGAAGTTGGGTATGATACCCTCAAGAGCTTCAACATTTGTGGTGAGCATGGCAAACAAGCAACAAGTTCGACCAGTAGGAGTGATGGATAAGGTGGTAGTTTCAGTTATGGGAGTTCAAAATCTCATGACTTTCCAAGTCTTGAAGGATTCAAGCTATGACTTACTTCTTGGGAGGCCATGGTTGAGAGCAGCACGCACAACTGATCGATGGCACAAAGGGTACTTAAGGATTGGGCCATCAAACCATATAGTCACTGTTCCTGTGACTAACACCACCAACACTTCACATTCAGATACCCCATCTTCTGATTATTGGGAATCAGATTCTGAAGAAGGAGCTTCAGGTGTGGACACAAGCATGGAAGAGGAGACTTCCACGGAGGAGGATGAATCTGAATCTGATTCAGATGTGTATCCCTTGTGTGCTATGGATTTTGCACCTAAGCCAGAGGTTTTGAAGGACCCAGATAAATCACCATTGACACTTGAGGAGGTAGAGAGAAGGTTATCTACCCTCAAGTATGGCCCAAATGTTACCAAGGAGGAGAAGGTGAGATTTGAGGAGATTTTCCGCAAGTTCATCCATGTGTTTGCTTTTAGTTACAAGGATTTGAAGGAAGTCACCTTGGAGGAGCACAAGATAGAGGTGGAGTCACATGCAAGACCAATCCGCCAAAAGCAACGTCGCATTAGCCCACCAATATCTTTGGTTGTGAAGGAGGAGATTGATAAGCTCAAGGAGGCTGGATTTATCTTTGAGGTGGAGAATTCAGAATGGGTGTCTCCAATTTTCATTGTGAAGAAAAAGAATGGCAAGCTTCGGGTATGTGTGGATTACAAGAAGCTCAATGCTGTTACCAAGAAGGACTACTACCCATTGCCATTCATTGATGAGATCTTGGAGGAGGTTGCAGGTCATGAGAGGTACAGTTTTGGAGATGGTTATAGTGGATATAACCAAATCAAGATTGCACCAGAGCATCAACAACTCACCACATTCACCACACCTTGGGGAACTTACGCTTTCAAGGTCATGCCTTTTGGGCTTTGCAATGCTCCAGCCACATTCCAACGGTTCATGAACAAGGTATTTGAACCTTTCATTGGGAAATTTGTGAGAGATTTCATTGATGACTTTTGTGTCTATGGGAGCAAGGAGGAGCACTTTGAGCACCTAATCAAAGTCTTGCAACGCTTGGATGAGGCAAATGCATCACTCAACCCAGAGAAGTGCATTTTTGGATGTGAAGAAGGTCTACTTTTGGGGCACATCATCTCCAAGGATGGAATAGCAGTTGATCCTGAGAAGGTGAGGAAAATCTCAGACCTTCCATTCCCTTCAAGCTTGACAAAGTTACGCCAATTCTTGGGAATGGTTGGGTACTATAGGAGGTTCATCTTCTCATTTTCCAACAAGGCTTATGCATTGACCATCTACATGAAGAAGGGTGTAGATTACATGGTGATTTTGGAAGACAAGGAGGCTCTCAAAGCTTTTGAGGAGCTCAAGCAATCCCTTGTTGTAGCTCCAATTCTTGCTAAACCTGATTGGAGTAAGCCTTTCATCCTCTACACTGATGCTTCTAATGTAGCTATAGGATGCACTCTTAGTCAATTAGACCAAGATGGGCATGATCATCCAATAGCTTATGCTAGTAGGCAGATGGTTTCAGCAGAGAAGAACTACTCTGTCACAGAGAGAGAAGGGTTGGCAGTGATCTTTGGTCTCAAGAAGTTTAGACACTACTTGATTGGAGGGAAGGCCACAATTGTCACGGATCACAAGGCTTTGAAGTACATCTTCAACAAGCCTAATGTTGAAGGGAGACTAGCAAGGTGGATGATTCTCTTGTCTGAGTATGACTACACAATTGAGGATAGGCCAGGAAAGAAACATGCAAATGCTGATTTGTTATCTAGAGCCTATGATCATGATGGAGATGAGCCAGTAGATGATTCCTTCCCGGATGAGGAGCTCATGACAATCTCAGTCACTCAAGAGGTTCCAATGGAGTACAAGGAGATTGTGGATTTTGTGACAAGAGGTAACTATCCAGAAGGGATGCATGCTAGGGAGAGGAAGGCCCTTGCAGCAAGATCTAGACCTTACACAATGGTGGATGATATTCTTTTTCACCAAGGAGCAGATGGTCTACTTCGAAGAGCAGTGGGTAAGGAAGAGTCTATCCTACTCATAAAGGAGTTTCATGAAGGTTTAGTATGTGGAGGACACTTTGCAGGAAAGGTGACTGCTTTCAAGATTCTAGATGCAGGTTACCATTGGAGAGGGATTTTCAAGGATTGTCTTGATTATTGCAAAACTTGTCATGTTTGTCAAGCTTTTGCTAGAAAGTCTACATCCACTCCACCACTTAGATCAATTCCATTGCTAGGACCCTTTGAGAAGTGGGGAATTGATTTTGTAGGACCTCTCAATAGAACCCCAAGGAACAATCGGTACATTGTGGTAGTTACTGATTACCTTACCAAGTGGGTTGAGGCTAGACCATTGAGGGACAAGAATGAAGATGAAGTGGGTAGATTTCTTTATGAACGCATTATCACTAGGTTTGGATGCCCTTTGGAGTTGGTTTCTGATAGAGGAGGAGAGTTTACAGGAAGCATTACTACAGCCATGCTACGACATTTCTCTATCACACATAGAGTAACTACATCCTATAAGCCAAATTCCAATGGCTTGGCAGAGAGAACCAATCAGACCTTGTGCATGATGTTGGCCAAAGATGCAGAAATGGAGGGGGCTAAACATCATTGGGACAAGAGGATTCATGCAGTTTTGTGGGAGTATAGGACAACCATGAAGACTTCCACTGGATATTCTCCATTCCAATTGGTGTATGGTATTGAGTCTACCTTACCTATTCACTTTGATCTTCCTACCTTCCAAAGCATTCATAGGAGATTGAAGAAAGCACAAGGAAGTGATGCAGAGAAGTCAAGGAAGGATCAACTCATGGAGTTGGAAGAGGCAAGAGCAGTTGCTATGGTTCGAGTGGAGCAAGCCCAAAGGAAACAAAAGGAGAGCTATGACAAGAGGCAAGGCAAGAAGAAGGTGGAGCCTTTCAAAGAAGGTGATTGGGTAATGTTGTTTGATTCCATTCGATTCAAGAGAGTACAAAAGAAGTTTTTGCCTAAGTACTTTGGACCTTTCATAGTAGAGAAGGTGTGGGGAAATTACACTTATGATCTCAAGGAGTTGGGAGGAAGACACTTTGATAGGATTAACCATGATAAGTTAAAGATGTACCATAGAAGGTAGAGAGACCTTCACTTTGAGGACAAAGTGAAAACTTAGTCCGGGGGTAAATGTAACACCCATTTGTGCATGTGTGTGGTATTGTGATATTTAGCTTGGTATTACAAGTACTTAAGAGATATTATTTATATAGAGATAAAGGATGGTTCTATATTAGTCATGGTTAGCTAAAGTTAGTCATAGCTAAGATAGATGGGACCTTACTTTAGAGGAAGTAGGAAAGATGAGCACCACTATTTTGGATTTTAGTGTGTTGACTTGGTATTATTCCTAGGTGTTTGGCTTTGGGGAAAGAGTTGAGAACTCTTGGGCCCGCAAGCCTTTTTGTTTTGGATTCTTCTTTAGTCCAAGGATAGCCCATGTGAAGGAATCCTTGCTTTAGTGGTTGGGTCAAGATAAGGGGAATATGCCCATGTGAATGGATATTCCTTTCTACTTTTTGACTTTACTTGACTTTTAGTCTAGTAACTTGAGTTACTACGGTAATTAGTAACTTTGGTACGTAACTATTTCACAAGTATATAAACAAGGAGTGAGGAGGTACTCATCATCCTTTCATTTGCAACTATCTCTCTTTCATTGAGTTCTCTAGTGAGCAATGTCTTGAGTCTTGGAGTGTTAGCCTTGGAGGAGTATGATGGAGTTGGGGTTCCTTGCCTTCTTAGTCCATGGTGCGCTACCATAATAGCCATCAGAGGTTCATCCTGAGTGAGAGACAGGCCGGCTCACAGGCCAACCATGTAAAGGTTGTCTCACAATTCCCTTATCTTGTAGTTCCCATAATAAAACTATGGATTAGGCCTGCCAACACCCAAGAAGGATAAATTGAATCTTGATCTCATAAGAGAAGAAAGATCTCTTGATTGAATACAAATACTAATCTTGCTATTGCTTCTTTGTCACAAGATTTAGCAAACCATATTAAATGGAAGATTGAATCTATAGAAGCACAAGAGGGATGTAAGATAGCAAAGATAGAGGTAAAAAATATGCCAATTGGAGAAACATAAGTACCTTGTAGAAGCAAAGAAGAGGAAATTGGAAGAAGAGCAAATATTTCATATAGAGAAATAAGGTCTAAAGTGGAGAAACTACATATTAAGGAGAGGAATGCAAAATCAATAAAATATTAATCCATGATGACTCTTGAATTAGCCAAAATAGGGTAGACATCCAACAAGATAAAGAGCATAATTACTCTATTTTTGGGATAGATTGCATGGGTGGTAGTAGTAGTTATGTGATGGATCTTAAATTCCTTGTACCAGATTATAATTTTGAGGATGAAAGCTAGAATGATTTTTTCCTTGTACCAGATTACAATTTCAAGGATGAAGATTAGAATAATAAGATATGTATTTGGTACAACATCAAAGATGGATACTAGAATGAGATTACAATTTCAAAGATGAAGACTAGAATGATATGATATGATATGTATTTGGTACAACTTCAAAGATGGATACTAGAATGAGATGTAGAGGTCTACGGGAATGAAAAGTTAGAAAAAATCATTGAAATCAAATAATGTTATCACCAATTCCATCCCATTGAGTATCATTCATGAATCTACATTGAGTGTCATTCTACATTAATTAATTTGCATTTTTCATTTTTGATTCACTTACATTGTCAACTCACTCTCATTTCCTATTATTACTTTTTTTTAGATTTTATATTAGAGAAGTTTCAATATTGATATGGATTTTGATCATGTGCTTGATCTTGATTGCATAACACATGAACTCAATTTGTAAGCACCAACATTTACATTCTGAAGCAGTCTTCTAAGCCATTCAGATCTGCATTTCTTGCACATACCATGTAGCCTATTTAGTCTATGCAGATCATGCAAAATATACTCCTCCATGGTCTAAGTCTTGCATATGCAAAAGCCAATGCGTATACTTGGTGGTAAGAAACCAAGATACCACATGGACTTGAATAGGTGCTCCACCTCCCTCTTTAGGCCACTAGTCCAAATAGTGATATAGATAGAGCCTTGATTTAGAACTAGAGTATAGATCTTTTTGAGGTTAGTTTGGTGGAGATTTCACATTAACCTCAAATATGTCAAACAATACTCAAAAAACTCTCTAAGTTTGAGATGGGAAGTATACCACAAAGAACTACTCATAGTGTAATAGTGACATCCTCTCCTCATGGTATCCTTGCACCACTACAAGAACATTGGATGAGTAGGAACTCTTGTGTTAGCTAAACATCCAACATGCAAAACTAGAATCTTCCAACTAACATCTAAATGATAAAGGATATGAGGTAAAAACATTCTAGATAAACTCATCCTCTCTCTCAATTGAGTGAGCCAAGATACCTTCCTCTCCTAAAGCTATAATATCTCCTCACTAGTACTCCATTATTGAGATGGGAGTGCAAGATCATCTAAAGTGCATGGCCTCCAAGACACAATCCATGTTTCAATGATGCATAAATGAAGCTCTTCAGTGGGCCCAATGATAATAGTACCCATTATTTATGTACCACAAATGGAAGTGGATGTAAGAGCACCCATTATATTGAAGCTAATTCCATTTGAGTCCTCTCCAAAGTCTTCATAGTAGATGTACACTCTAGGTGGGTCATCTTAGCTCTCTCTCTCTCTCTCACAAGGAAATCCAAAGACTCTACATATCTTCCTTTTTTCTCATAGGTCTGTCCAATTCCACTATCTTCTTGATCTTATCACTAACCTCAGCCTTCTTCTCTTGCATAATTCAAACTAAATGAGCCAATCTCTGAACTCTAGTACTCTCCTCAATACTGAAATGCATCTCCTCCTTGGCTAGCCTACTCTCACTCTCATACAAATAGTGCTCCTCTACTTGGATTTGCACCTCTAACCCTTCAAGTTTATGCTCCTTTTGAGTAAGAAGGAGCTCTTGAGTCATGATACATAACCCACTCTTTGCTATTACACTCTCCCTCTCAGTATGATGATGCTTCTCTAAACTTATATCAACATGATATGATACTCTACTCTCACTCTCAACTAACCCAAACTCCATCTCTCCCAAAGGAGGTGGGATATTTACCCCTACTAAAGGTAATGGTTCACCCTCTCTTCTTTCTACTCCATCATCATATACATGGTCAATATGGGAATGTTGAGTGGCAATATTTGGATGGTGACATATGCACAAACCCTTTAAAATATCAAACAAGAACTTACATAGCTAAACCATACATATGGAGAATAGTTACCACACACCAAGAAAATACCAAGCAATGTTGGTACATATATTTAGTAGTAATCACACAAGCACCCAACAAGAGAAGAGATATTATTTTCTTTGTTATGAGAGTAATTGTGAAAAACAAGTAATTTGATATGAAGAAAACAAAGTAGAATGTTTTCTGCACTAAGTCTTCCTCACTCTCCTTTACATGATCATCCTCTCTCTCTCTACCTCATGCTATTATGGATCATGGATTAAGATCTCTACTTCATCACCTTGGGTATGGACACCACCTCATCCTCACCCTTTCTCCATGAAAAAATGAGTAAGGAATTGTCCTACACATGTGAACTTGAAGCAACACACATTTGGAAGGTGAATTTGCCTATGTACAACAACCAACTCTTGCTCAACAACATGTAGTATCATCTTTGTGCAACTACTCAAAAGTAATCCTCAAAGGTAGATCTCATCATCTTAGTCTTCACTCCCATGTACAACCTTTGGTCTATGGGAAGGAATAAGAAGACAGAAAATCATCTAAAGAAAACATTTGACAGCACTATATGCACATTGCCATGTCAAATACCTCCTAGTTGTGTGATCTCTCATAAGGAACCAATCTTCCACCAAATTATATGAGGTACCATATTCCTCCTTCCTATTCTTTCTCTTCCCAAGCAAAAGGACTGCTATATCATTTGGGCATTAAGAGTGAGCATCTTCCCTCCTACTTTCCTTGAATGTGTATTCTTGTCCCATGAACTTGCAAACTTGGTGTGAGACTAAACCTACAAAATGACATGGTGAATTGGACTAAACTCAATTTCAGATTCCACATACCATGTAATCTATGCAGGCCATGCATACCAAGCACATTACTTAGACCAAGAAAGCTGCTAGACTTTATAGTATGCATAGAATACATGTAGCATTTTGTGGCAAAGGAGACTCCTAACAATTCTTGTCAAAATAATTTAATTCTTGACAATTTTGGACAATTCTACACAATTTAAATTTATGCACAATTGAATTGACTTTGAAATCTTGAATTGAGGTGAAAATCTTAGATGTAGGCATGGACATGTATGCCAATTGCCAATTTGAGAGCCAATGAATCAAGATCAACTTCTCTGATCTGGCTTATTGATTTTCTAATCTAATAATTATATAACCAACACCATGCAATGAATGACATATAGTCCTTCAGAGTGTGGAACTCAACCATGAAAGGACCTTCCTAGGTATCCTCCATCTTTTTTTCCTTGATAACCCTTTGGTATTGTTGCTATTGCAATTGTGTCTTTGTCAAATGCTCTCAAATTTCTTATTGCCAAAGATTTCTTCCTCCCCACAAACTTTCTCTATAACATCTCTTCTACCCTATAACATCTCTATAACATCCCTTCTACCCTACACTCACATCTTTTCCAAAACTCAATTAGTCACTCTCTTCTTCTCTTAAATGACTTCTTCCTTCCTTAGCTTGGTCTATCACTATCCTCCAAAAATCTATCTCTTTTACTTTTTTCCCAAGTTTTCTATCACTCTTTATCTATCACTTAAATCCTCCAAAAGAAAGAAAGGTAAGTTTCTCTAAACTTTCTTCTCCCTCTCTACACTTCTTCTCAGTCATATTTGGAAACTCAAAACTATCAAAAACTCTACTCTCTTCCCATGATTCCAACTCAAATTTTGCAAATATGTATCTCTAAACCTCTCCTGCCCCCTCCAACTGCCCCAATACTTGAGCTCTACAACTCAACAGTCAAAAGTCAAACTTAAACTCAATGTTGTCCCTCAACTTGAAACAACCAACTATATCTCAAAACCCTCTTGAAACTTCCATAAAACTCAAGCTTTGCAACTCAAAATTGAACACCTTGAACAACTCTCAAACCTTGCAACCTAAACTCCTTCCAACACTCTAAATCCTCCTAAAAGTAATTCCACCAAATACTTATCCTCAATACCCTGCAACCTAAACTGAAATTTTTTTTGACAACCAACTTTCCAAACCTAAACTCCTCACAAAGCACTCTATCTTCTCCAAACTCTAAGCACTTTCTCCTCCCCAATTGTGGATAATTCCTCCTTAAAATTTGTGATGAAGTTTTTCTAATAAAATGATGTACCTTATGAAATAAAATATTTCATAAAGCACAAAATGATTCTACTAGACCACACCTCTTCAAAGACATCTATATTTATACAAAGAACAAAATAAAGAACTCTCTAAATTCAAATTGTCCTCAAATAGAATTTGGAAATTTTGATCATGTGCACCCTAGTATTTTAAGTATCCCAAGCACACCATTCACTCCAAATACACCAAGCTCTCCATACTCACATGTATAAAATTAATTAATCCATTTGAGCAACATAAAAATTTTATTTGCAAGCTCAAATTCCAAGAGAACACTTGGAATTAGTTTTACATTCTTGGATTCAAGACACCACCTAGTTGGTGGTAAAATGCTAAAACATGATTCAATACTCCATTTCTAGTCTCTTCTTGGTATTCTTGGTGAGGTTCAAATGAACATCCAACACTTATAGTGTCTAAATATATTTCATCTTTGCAATCAACATCTTCTTCTACCCATATATCACAATAGTTGATAAGGAAATTGTGTAAAATTATGATTGTTATCATCTACTTTAATGAATATGCATTTCCATTTATTTCCCTCAATGAATGCTATCTTGCTTTTAGAACACCTATGCAATGCTCATTAAGTGCATGGGTATGAGCTATGCATCTATTAAAATCAAATTTCTCCTAAGAGTGTACTTGTTTGTAAGATGGACCAAGGTGATCCATTGGTATGTAATCAACATCTCTTAACAAATATTAAGATTGCTCAAATAAATCACAATCTCCTCTAGTATTTAAATCACTCTAAAGTGGAGACCTTTGCAAGCAAGCCATATCATGGCATGATCTTGACATACTTGAAAAAAAATACCCATTATAGTATACATAATTTATTGGACTCTTTAAAAAGCAACTAGATCAAATGTATACTAATGAAATCACTCACATTCAACAACATTGAAACTTATTTCCAACAAATTGGAATTTTTTTTTCTATCATCACAAACTACTTGACCATTTATAGAGTAAAACCCTTTCCTATTAAAATATGTGTAGTACTTAGGCATGTTTATTTTCTTTATTTTATTATGTTTCTCGTTGTTGAGAGTAAAATGAAGAATGGAATTTCAACTTTGAGGAAGAAATTCTCCAAAAATGGATCTTGGAAGAAGACCCTATCTTTAGAAGACATGCCTTTGTGCCAATTGGCATAGAGGTGTGTCTTCCAAAGATGGCCAAACTTTTCAGTGAATATGAAGAACCATCTTTTGAAGAACCCTTGTCTTCATCTTCAAAAGAAACAAATGATCTTATGAAGAGCGGGAAGAATCTTTGGTGAAGAAAGACCAACGGTACACAAATTTCAAGAAGATGCAAAGAGCACCTCCAAGACGGCTCATATGAGTGGAAAGTGATGGAGGACTAAAGAAAATTATGAGCAATGGGGAAACTACTATAAACCTTGATGTTTCTATAGTGGAGTAGTTTTGTAATTCTTTAGCATTTTAATCTTTGTGAATTTCTACTTCTTGTAAACCAAGCAAGTAGAGAGGAAATCAAGAGCCGATTTGTAAGGAGGATCAATTGCTAGCGCCATGGAGAACCATGGTGGTAAGCTCCCTCTAGGTTACTAAGAGCACCTTAAACTTGGAGATCCTAATGGTGGATACTTGGGAAATATCAATTAGACGAGTGACATTACAAAGGTAACTTTCTCTTGTAGAATTGGGAGCATACTTTGGGCGCAATGACTCTAGAACTTTATGGGATGAAGAAAGTAGTATTGAGTGGTTTAAGAGCAATGCAAGAGAATGATACCCTTCTATTGGAGGAAGACATTGGCGAGAGATCCAAGAGTAGGAAGGGTTTACTCCTTTAACTCACATTCAATATCAATAGCAAGATGCATGCAAGGATTGATAAGGCTTTGTACATGGCAAGCATCCCACCAATGGCTGGTTAGTGGCCAATTTCAAGAATCATACTCAAAGGGAAATTTTTGGAGCTTTGATGAAGATCTTCAATCCCCAGTGCACCACTTACTTCACAAATTTGCAAGCAACTTTCTTCAAGTACTTGTTCTTTGATGGACCAATTGATTGGAGATAAATCTTCTGTGCCTATGTGCAAAAGATGTACACCATATTAGATGGACCCAGACATCATTACTTGATGTTGTTCATGGTATTTCTACATTGGCCAATGATCACTTACCAAGGAAGAGAAGATTAAACTTTCAAGGTATGAATGTCTCTTGTATACTTTGAAGAAGACACAAAAGCTATCAGCCAAATAGAGCTTAAGAGAGAAGCCAATCAGAAGTATCAAAAGATGGGTCAATTCATGAGCCTAGTAGAGAAGGAGAAGTTTAAATTCCATACTAATCCTATCATTGAGAAGACCTCTACTCTAAAGAAGGAAAAGAAATTTCAGGTTATCTAGGAGTGTAAAGAAGAAGACACCCAACCTAAAGTTGAAGAAGAAGAAGAAAAGCCTTCAAAAGTACATGAGATAGATTCTAATAAAGAGGATGAAGCATTGGAGGAAATAGCAAGAAGATTAAGATATCAAGAGCCAAGAAGGAGAGGCCCTTGGAGAATCCAATGTCTAGGGAATCAATAACATGCTCACTAATGAATGCTACACACCAAAGGAACCCAAGAAATTGACAATCCAGTAGTTGGGATTTGATGAAGGTGGGTGACTTTGAGAACAACCAAGAAGAAGACATCTCAAAGGAAGCAAAGGTACCATCACAAGTACCACCACAAGAACATACCAACCTACCACAACTACAAGAAGAAGGTTGATAGATGAAGAGGATCACTTCATTATTTGGGAAATACTTGAGGTAAGGTATACTCATGACATCTTACTACCTTTCATGATGGTCTTGGATACTAATTATCCAACCTATAAGAATCATCTATAAGCATCTAGCTATTCATCTATGGTGACCAAGATGCATTCCTAATTAGAGTTAATCTGCAATAACCAAGGTCAAGATCTTTGCCTTGAAGAGTGAAGTTCACTATCTTTATGATAAATAAAAGAAGCAAGGTGTGTAGTCAATTGCCTTGTAAAAAGAGTTAGATACCTTGAAGTCCACCCGTGAAGAACAAGAGAGAGAAAGCGGATGAAGACTACACTAATAAGATTATTGGAGAAAGAATTATCCACTCTACAAAGTTCTTTATGGGAGACTGAAGAGGAGAATAATATGGTAAAGAGTCAATTTAAGACTCTTTGGAAGACAAAGGAGGGTCTTAGGAAGTTGGCAACCAAAGAGAAGGTAAAATGAAGTAGCAAATCATGCAATTAGATGCATAAGTGAGGCAATTAATGAACAATCAAGCATTTGCAACCATCCAAAAGGTATATTATGAAGAAGCATCAATTGTCGATAAGAGAGAGAATGTTCTCTACATCACCATGGTGCAGAACTTTCAAGATAGGTTGAAGATGGTACATCAGAGTTCATCATTACTATAGTTTTCTTGAATGAGGAGAAGCATGAGAAGCTTCAACTCTTGGCGGTAGCTACTTTTGCATCAACCAAGGTTCTTCAAGATTGCAAAGTGATGGTGCAGTTATTGGTGAAGAGGTTGAAGGAGGACCAATGTTAGAACATAGTGATGTGGGTATGCAATATCATGGAGAAGTTGATATTGGAGTTGATGGAGATCACCTCCATTATAAAGGAAGTAAAGGAGTTGATGCTAGCATGTCAAAAACTCATAAAGCTCCTTGAAGACCAAACATTGGAGCAGATTGCCTTAGGACTTAGAACTAGAATAGAGAGGAAGTTAAGGGAGTCAAAGGAAACCTTGAAGATGACCTTGCTATACATGAGAGCTCATTTTGATCAATCAATAGAGACTTAGAGCCTAAGGAGAAGCTCAAGGAAGCATCAAAGTCATTAGAGCTAATTAAGGAGGTAGTGGTGCATAAGATGTTCTAGCCATACTGTCTTCATACCCTCCTGGAGCCGCATCTCTAGTAGTGACCATCATGGACTATTAGGCATTTCTAAGCGGTGGCCATTTGTTAGTTCTCTTTATTGTAGTTCCAAATGTCTATAGTTATTTGTGTAGAATTTGAAGTGCTACATTGTCTAATATACAAGTGGTGAATAAAGTGAAAGAGCTTCATAGCTCTTTGTCACCTTTCTAGAACTCTCATTTGAAATTTTCTTGATTTTTGTTTGCACTGTGGTGAAGATCAGTAAATATCATGGGTTGCCTTGTGTGTGTGATCCTTGGCATTGATGCAATTGCTTGATTAAAATATCTTGATGGATTAATGGAATAAAAGACTCAAATGTGACTCAAATGTGACACTTTCCTTTGTATTTGATTGTTTCCAACTTGTATCCTTGTGGGATAGAGCTATTATTAATGAAATGGTTTGATTTTAAATTTTTTGGGTTGTTATAATATGTTTCTCCATTGATAGTAGGTTTTTGAGCAAGTGGAAAAATTGTATTATCAACTAACCCTATACAACCCAAGAAACTTTAGAGAAAACATGGGTGATATTCTTACTCTCTCCTCACTATCAGGCCACTTCACTTCCTTCAAAAGGAGAGAGATTATTGGTATTATTACTCTATCTATAATCACCATAGATCCAACACTAGTCACCTAAATATTCAAACCACTTGCTACAAAAGTACCATTCTTAGGACGCCCAAATCTATCTAGCACCAAAGCAACTTGGATCCACACTAGAGTTGGCTCCTGCAAGACAAATTCTTAACACATGATGGTCCTTATAGCATCTATGAAAGCTTGAAATGAAAAAACAGCCATCCTTGTGCGTTGCTTAAATGCATCTACATCTAATTCACAAAAGAAATTAAGCACAAACTTGGAACTATGAGCAAATTGAATACCATGTTGCAAATAGTATGAGTTATTTGTGAAATTCCACCACCTAAATAAAAAATCTAATATGTTGTCCTTTGGTTCATCTTCACTCCAATCATCATCAAAATTTGCTCCTCATGATCTCATTTGTTACACCTTTGATACATTTCATGATTTTGTCACAAAGTAGTAAACAAATATTAGTGCATTGCATTGAATGCATAGAAGATAAGGAGAGTCACTTCTATTCACTAGACTCACTAATTAGATCATATTCTTAAAGTCAAATCATGAGAATAGTGAGAGTTGAGTGTGCAAATTGATAATAATTCACTGAGCATAGATCTCTTCAAGAGTATTTCATTAAGTGGGAGCATGTAATCAGTCAACCCATTAGAGTGAATCACACAAGGTTAATTTGAATCCACCTATTATTATTGCCTATTTAATTTTTTATGACCTCAATTAAGAATTATGGAAAAAAACCCATGTGTGATGATTTTAAATACCCATAAAAATTTTATGGCAATTGATGGAATACCTATATTTTTTGTGTACCTAGGGCTTGATTGCACACCAAAATTTTATGAGTTACCAATAAATTTTTTTTGGATATTAACAAAATCCATAAGAGCTAAATCTGAATTTTCTTATTCACCACTAAATATGTGTGTATCAACATGTAATATCAAAGGCTAAACTCAAAGCTCTATGATGTATGCAATGCTTCTAATTTAAAAGAAAGTGCATATATTTTTAGACAAGGTTGTATGAGTATTTTTATCCCTACAGACAGGGTTTACCAATGGACCACCTAAAAATCAAGTTGTTTTTGTCATTCTTAATAGCTAATAGCAATATAATGGTTCTTCTTTGTATTGTAATATGTTTATTAAAGTTATCCTCCTTATTTGTATTGATATGTTTGGTGCTAGAGGGAGTCAAACATGTTCTTCTCAATACATCCATGACAAATGTTCTCTTTGTACAAAAGAAGTAGAGTAGACCAAAACTTAAACCAATCATTTGACATGATAAGCTTGAAAAAATAATTGATGATATTGTCAAAGAACTTAGTCTATAGTATTGAGTTGAACCAGTCTTTGACTTTTATGACTAAAATTTGTCTTGTACCAAATCTACATATAAATTTTTATTTTTTTTACTACCAACTTCTTCTTGCAATACTAATAGCTAGCTACAATTATGGGAATGTTGTCAAAGAAAGTAGTTGACATATAATTAAATTGATTGAAAAAAATATACTTTATTTGGTAAAATGAATTTTTAACAAGAGGTTGTTGAGATGGTTACTATCTTTGTTGGACTTGTTGTCCATAATGTCTATGACCATCCATTTAGATGTCTTCTTGGGATTTTAGTAAAAGTATTAGATCATTCTAAAATAAAAATCATTTTGGTTGTTATCTTACTTGTAACCAGCAAATTTTCTTTTTAGAAAAAGATTTATTGAGTTGCAAAGATGAGTTTTACTGTGTTTGTGAAATTTTAATAAACTGAAAATCAAGTAGGAAAATTTGACCTAAATTGAGTTATTGAGAAAATCCAAAAATATTTTCAGATTAATTTAATAAATTTATAAATATGTTTAAATTATGTATAAAAATAGCTTTAATATAGTTCTTGAAGAATACATATAAGTTTTTATAAGAATTCCCTTTCATCTTTAAATTTTATTCTTGATAGTGCAGGAAGTAAATTCAATAATTATAATTGAACTTTAGGTCTATCTTAGATCAATTAATATGAATAAAATAAGTGCAAAAAAAGGAGATAGGTTTATTATTTTGTTGGAACACAAATATATTATTATATCTTCTATAAAATACTTATATTTGATATTTGTAGAAAAGCATATCACACAAAAATTATGTAAGAAGTAAGAAATAAAGGAATATTTGGAATATTTATTTGTTTGAGATAAAATTTCTTAAATTTAGATGTGAACCTTTAAGAGTCCAATTTATCAATTAATAAATCTCCTATCTTGTAACTTTAGTTGATTATATCAAGTGACAAACTTCATAACTCAAATGTTCACAAACAAAAAACTGAACCAATTTCTACTCCTTCAATATTTTATCTGATATTTTTAATATTTATCTTTATTTTATTGTATCTTTTGGTATAAATTGTATATTATTTTCTAATAAATATAAGATATTTGATTTTTAATTAAACTAAGTAAATACTTCATTTGATTTAATAATTGAAAGTAAAGAGATCAATTGCATTTGAAAATAAACTAAATAAACTAAAAACAAGAAAAAAGTGAAAGAAGTATTGTAATAGTTGTTATTCATTTCGATGCACAAATAAATCCCTTGAGGAAAAGGTAGTATCAAACTAAGCATTGACTATACATCTAAATAGGAATGATATGAAAATATAACAATATGGAGTTTAGCGACAAAGTTAGTTGGGCTTACAAAGTAGCACATAAGATAGATTAGCCTAGAATATGCTGGAAGTATCTAAGAAGCTTATTGGGAAGCTTCCCGGCTAGCTTAGCTTGCAACTCAAGTAAGTAACTTCTAGAGGGAAGCTTTTAGAAGCTTCCAACTAGCTTAGCTTGCATGCCAAGTAGGCGGCTTCTAGAAGGAAGCTTCTTGAGAAGCTTCCTAGTTAACTTGGCTTGCACTCTAAGAAAGTGGCTTGAGGAAGTTTCTTGAGAAGCTTCTCAAGGGCCTTGTATGCTACCTATAAATACCAAAGCCAAAGCTCATGCTCGGCATTCAGAGTTTTCCCACATTCAAGTGTCCCAATGTGAGTTTCCATTCTCCTATTTCTCTCCTCAGTCTCGGTCTTTTACATTGGTATCAAAGCAAGAATGGGATGGATGGAATTTATGGACCACCAAATCCACTTCCGCCAAACCATTGGGATTTTCATGTCCAGATATTACCCAAAGCACCGCTTCACACAATTCATCACCTCACGCTTTGGGCAAGATTTTCTAATTCAATATGCAATCTGCAATGACCTTGGTTCTTGGACGTGCTGTATCTATATGTTAATCAATTAGATAAATTGGGAGTATTAGGATAGAGTAGTAGCTATGGCAACAATACCGAGCGTTATCCTTGCAATGCAACAAAAAATTGAGCACCTTACTTGATTGTTGGATGAACGAGACCAACAACAATGAGAACATATAAAGAGAGCGCCAGTCCGAGATGGAGAAGATTGTATTTGATTTCCAAAACCCAAGGTGTTTGAAGGCAAGAATCTTTTGAGCACAGTGGAGAATTTTGTGTTTGATTGGAAAGGTTACTTTGAAACCACCAGTCTTCAAGATGAACGGAAACAGATTCTCTTGGCTTCTAGCCAATTGGATGGTGTGGCAAAAATTTGATGGTGATTCCAAGTAGAGCAAGCTGAACGATAGATTGTTGCACCAATCTTGATATGGATAAAATTCAAGGATGCAATACTTGGTTGATTTCAAACTATAAATGCCACCCAAGCTGCACAAGATAAATTGGTGGAATTGAAGCAGATTGGCTCACTAAGAGGCTACATCACACAATTTTAGAACATCATCATGCAAATTCCATATATACAAGAAGGAGAAGTTCTGGATTGATTTGTGTGGGGATTGAGGTCACGAACCAAATTGGAGGTGACCATGCGAGAACCACAAAATATAGAAGAAGCCATGCAATTGGCGGAGTGGTTTGATTCCTTGGTTGCAACAACTTGGTCTTGACCTTGACTTACACCAAGCTTACAAGTACAATACGCACGGGTGGAAGAACCAACACCAATGGAGATTGATGTTATCTAACGAAGGCCACTTGGTGCAGCAGATAGAGAAAGATTGGAGTCCCAAGATGGGAAGTTTGCCAAGAAGGCAACCATGGAGCAAGCTTGGAAGAGAGATGAGTCCCCGGAAGGGAAGTTGGTTAGTAAAGCAACCATAGAGCAAGCTTTGGAGGAAGATAAGTCTGTATTCGCGATGTGGATCAAGCCAATTGCACAAGAACAATCGGAGGGGGGCCAAGAGCCTCATCTAGCAATGGTTGAGTAAATAGTTCAGGAGTTTGGAGATGTTTTTTTGGATGATATGCCAAAGAGATTACCCTCCAATCAAGGTATGCCCTTCAAGATTAAGTTATTGCCAGGGAGTACTCCAATGAGTAGACCAATCTATCGGCTCTCACCAAAGGAGTTGGAGGAGTTGCAAACAACACTTACATAGTTGTTGGAGAAGGCCTACATACAACATAGTACCTCTCCTTGGGGAGCACTGGTACTATTTGTTCCAAAGAAGGATAGAGGACTTCATTTTTGTATTGATTACCATGGGCTCAATAAGCAAACCGTGAAGAATGCATATCCCTTGCCTCGGATCAATGACTTGCTTGATCAACTAAGTGGAGCACGCTACTTTTCCAAGTTGGATCTTTGCAACGGCTATTGGAAAATTCCTATTGATAGAGAGGATGTACAAAAGACTACCTTTTGTACAAGGTATGGGCATTTTTAGTGGAGAGTTCTACCTTTCAGACTCACTAATGCTCCAGTAGTCGTCATGGATCAGATGGATTGGGTGTTGGATGGACTATTGGATTGGTTTGTGGTGGTGTTCTTGGATGATATCTTAATTAATAGTAAGATAGAGGTAGAACACGTGAATCATGTGCAAGAAGTCTTAAGATGACTATGACAATGGAAATTTTACTACAGGAAGTCAAAGTGTGCCTTTTGGTAGAAGGAGGTTACCTTCTTGGGTCATAAGATCTCACCAAGGGGATCAAGATGGAAGAAGAGAAAATCAAGGCCATTACTGATTGGCCTACCCCAGAGGATGCTATAGAAGTATGGGCATTCAATGGATTGGTCAGTTTCTACCAATGGTTCATCCATTGTTATGCTCATGTGGCTGCACCATTGATTGACCTCTTGGGAAAGAACTCAAGCTTCTAGTGGACCACCAAGCATGAAGAAGAATTCCAAAAGTTAAAGCATATGGTGTCTTCAAGACCCATTCTTCAACCATATGATCCTCAACTACCATGTGTGGTTGATTGTGATGCTTCTAACTTTGCAATTGGAGCCGTACTGCAACAAGAATTCCCAAATGGACTCCATCTCATTGCCTTTGTGTCTCGCTGACTCAACACGGTTGAACAAAACTACTCTGCTTGAGATCAAGAACAACTTGCAATAGTATATGCCACCAAGGTATGGAGGCATTACCTCTTGGGGAAACAAGTGATCATGTGAACTGATCACAAACCATTGTTATAGACCATACACTTGGAACACATGAAGAGTCAACATCATCGATGGGAGGAACAACTCCAACTATATGACATCAAACTTGAAAACAAATGAGGTCGGTTCCATGTCATCCCTGATGCTTTATCACGATGACCTAATTTGAAGTCTCTTCCTCTCATCACAGCGGCAATTTCAACGGTGTCAGTTGACTCCAAGGTCCAAAACAAGTTTCAGTCAGCTCCACATCAAGATCCCTTCTTCCAAATGGTACATGGTTGCCTTACGGCATGTGATAAGGAGTACAACACCTTCTCTATCAAGGAGGGCCTTTTATTCCATGAGGACCAGATCTATGTTCCAACTAAAGGTGATCTTCGACTTGTGTGCCTTCAAAAAGCCCATGATTTACCCATCGCTAGTCACATGGGTGTGGATAAGACCTTGGGTACACTCCAACGTCAATGGTGGTGGCCCAACATGACACGAGATGTTCAAGAATTTGTCCGATTGTGTAAGAGCTGCCAACATAACAAGGCTAGCAACCAGAAGCCAAGTGAACTCCTTCAACCACTCGCCATTCCATCCGCTCACTGGGAGCATGTGAGCTTGGATCTCATCACATCCTTGCCAAAGGAAAAACAAGGACACACCACAATTGTGGTGTTTGTGGATAAGCTTAGTAAGCAAATCCACTTGGCACCAACTTGTGATACCGTGGATGCTCCAACCTTAGCACAAATCTACTTTGACAATGTCTTCAAGCATCATGGGATGCCATTTGTACTCATCTCCAACCGTGATCCTTGATTTTACCGAGAAGTTTTGGCAAGCACTCTTTGAGATACTCGGCACCAAACTCGCTTTGTCCACGGCCTATCATCCTCAAACTGATGGACAAACCAAATATGCAAATTGTACATTGGAGGATATGTTGTGTGCCTTTGTCAATGTCCACCATACCAATTGGGATGAATGTCTTGCAATTGTAGAATTTGCCTACAAAAATTCCAAATAGGCAAGCATTGGATTTTCTTCTTTCTTTCTTAATTTTGGCCAAGATCCGCTTGTTCTAGATTCTCTTCTTGCTCCCCCTCCATCTCAGGTTCCTCATACTTCTGCATTCTTGACCACTCTATCCCAATCTATGCAACAAGCCAAGTCTCACCTCCTTTTTGCTCAAAATTTCCAAACACAATATGCGGACCACCATCGTCGTGATCTCACCTTTGAAGTCGGTGATAAAGTCATGCTATCCTCTAGTAACCTCCCTTTCCCACTTGATACCCAAGTTAGTAAACTTGCCCCAAATTGGATAGGATCCTTTGATATCACCCAAATTGTCTCTCCTATTGCTTATTGACTTGCCTTGCCTTGTCACATGCGTATCTATCCTATCTTTCATGTTTCTAAGTTGAAAGCTTTTGTTCCTAACCCCTCTTCCTTTTCCTCTTGAGTCCAACCTCCCCCTCTTCCTGTCCCTATCAATGATCCTAATGAGTATGCAGTTGATTGTATCCTTGCGTGTCGCCATATTCAACAAGGCCGTCGCCAACATATAGAGTACAAGGTCCTTTGGAAAGGGTATCCCCTTCATGATGCCACATAGGAACCTCTTTCTCACCTCCATAATGCACAAACGGCCATCCAGGAATTTGAAGCTTCACTAGCAACGAGAATGTCACCAACTAGCGGCGGGGGAATATGTAACAATATGGAGTTTAGCGACAAAGTTAGTCAGGCTTACAATGTAGCACATAAGACAAATTAGCCTATAATATTCCGGAAGTATCTAGGAAGCTTCTTGGGAAGCTTCCCGGCTAGCTTAGCTTGCACCTCAAGTAAGTAGCTTCTAGAAGGAAGCTTCTAGAAGCTTTCAACTAGCTTAGCTTGGACGCCAAGTAGATAGCCTTTAGAAGGAAGCTTCTTGAGAAGCTTCCTAGTTAACTTGGCTTGCACTCTAAGAAAGCGGCTTGAGGAAGCTTCTTGAGAAGCTTCTCAAGGGCCTTGTATGCTACCTATAAATACCAAAGCCAAAGTTCATGCTAGGCATTGGGAGTTTTCCCACATTCAAGTGTCCCAATGTGAGTTTCCATTCTCTTATTTCTCTCCTTGGTCTCGGTCTTTTACAGAAAAGCTCACTAAATAAAAAATTTATGAAAATAAGTAACTTATTGATTATAGTTTAGTACTCTTTTAGTAAAAGAAATTATACTTTAATTTTGTTTAAGTTGGACTTAAGACTAATATAGCCTCAATAAAGCTTGTTGGAGACTCTTTATTAGGTATTGGCTTTATTGAATGTATTATAGCCTCAATTAGACATTTTTAGAGCATAACCATTGCATAGCTATTTCTTGGGCTATTTACTTTATTACCCCAAAAATACCCAAAATGGTTCCACATGCAAAGGCTAAAGGATATTTTGAATAGCAACCTTCTTTTTTGTGTATTCTAAACAAAATACCTTTCCATGCTATCCACATGCTATGGACTATGTAGTGCTATTGTTGAGAGGGAAATTGCATCATCAAACATATCCAACATTATCAATGGGTTGCGGCACAATTTAGAAAGTTGAAGAAGATATGGCACTAAGCCAATCAATTGTCTAAATCAATCAAGATATTATCAGAGACATTGATCAAAAGGTGGATGTCTATTGGGAATTGGTTCATGTCTCATTTAAAAGACATCTATCTAATACTACTCGGAGTTTAAGCTTGGTTATGGATTGGTAGAAGAAGGTTTTACAACCATGTTCTCCAAATTTTGTGGCCATTATAAGATGATGATGGCCAATACTCATTCAAGATGGAGTAAGGAAGATTAAATTACTAATTCATTAGATTTGCATGAAAATATTGAAGGAGATAAATTCACGTTCCACTCAATTTGGGAGTACTTGCAAGATAAGGTACCCAAGTTAAAAGATGTAATCAATCCAAAGACTCTAGTTGTTGCAAAAAAAACAAAGCATCACTATAATGACAATGGTTAGGATCTTAGATCTCAAGATTCATCACAACCCAATAACATGGAATGCACAATGGGGGCCAAGAAAGCAAAAGAACTTTGCATTCAATAGAGCCCAAGCTAAACATCTAAAAAAAGTTAGCTAAGTCTCAAGACCAATGTAATGATCTTGTCATTGAGAAAAACAAGATAGCTCAAGAATAAATGGAAATTGCTATGTTTGCATCATGTTTACATGCAATGTCAAAGGAGTTCTTTGACATTAAGCAAAAGATTGAACCTTCAAAATTGAAGATGTTGGCTAAAATTTATGGGATTGATAATTGTGATACCAATACATGACAATCATTAAAACTTTATTGAGAGGACTTCACAATTTATAGATGCAATGTCAAGTCTTTTTAGAATTGAAAATGCATACCAAAATTGCAAGTAGCTTGCATTTGTTGGATGGTAGCATCAAACAAATAGGCCGACAGTTTTTTTGAATCCATTTGCAAAATTGAAACTGGGTACTTTGTCGCTTTGGCAACCTGATTGTGCTTAAGCTACCATTGATGTAGTCATTTTGCTGTACAAGAATTAGGAAGATGTTGGATATCATATTACAAATGGTTATCATCTTGTTCATCCTCAATGATCATATTGTGCAATATGATACAAGTGGTCATAATGCTATCCAACTTCTACTTGCTCCATCAACATGTTAGGATTTTTACAAATGCAAAAT
Source organism: Lunularia cruciata (assembly GCA_948567375.1). Taxonomy (NCBI): domain Eukaryota; kingdom Viridiplantae; phylum Streptophyta; class Marchantiopsida; order Lunulariales; family Lunulariaceae; genus Lunularia; species Lunularia cruciata. The sequence goes on from OX419756.1 coordinate 75,135,360, forward strand.
GAGCTTGCAATACACCAAATGCTTACTCTATATCTTTTTTGCATAATTCTTGCATCATCAAATAGTGCTACTTTAGTACCCTTGAGTATCCAATATGGACTTCATGAAATATGCCAATTGGGATAGATCTTGTCTGTGAGCCAATATAAGAGATTGTAAGCATTGCCATTTACTTTGCAAAAAACTTTGCGAGCAATGTCATGAATTATTGAATTTGATTGTTGAAGTACATTGATATTGTTTAGAGATCTTAGCATGCCAAAGAACATGTACAAAAAACCAAAGGTCATATGACATTGCAACTTAGACCATGATGGAAGTCCCTTTAAAACCTCTATGAAATCCTTACCAAGCCTATGGGCAATTCTTCCACAACCAATTGCTATAGTCCAAGGAGCCAATCATTCTCAAAAATCCTCGTTGTGAATTTTCTTGCAAAATTTGAGAAACATCTTGCTTTGTTGGAGACATAGGAATTTTTGACCAAACTTTGCAATTGCAAAATCATAAAAGTGATATAAGAATTTTCTAGTTGTAAATGGGTCCATTTAAACATATTCATCAACAACATCAAATGTTGAACCATATGCCAATATCCGTATGGAAACTACCATCTTCTACTTGTAGACACATCTTCTACTTGTAGATCCTAATTTTACAAAGCATCACATTTTTTTGAGTAATCATCATGCTCTAAGATTTATCAAGTCTCCAAATAAAGAGTTCACATCACATCCAAAACTAACTTTTGAACAAGACAAAGCCATAGATAGACATGGTTGTCAACAAAATAATCAAGAAAGATTTGCTATGCTCTATCTTCATGACAATGATTGATGTTGGAAGTGCAGAAGATATCCATGGTTCCTATTTTGCTCATCTTGGGCACTACTATCATTGAGGAGTACTTTTATGATATCAATTGAGTTGTCAAGTGCATTTCCTAGTAGAATTTGATCAAACCATTGATGAGAATCTTGGAGTTGAATAGAATAGCCCTGCATTGCAGTGTGGCAAAATTTATTTAAAATCTGGTTGTAAACACCAAGGTGCATAAAATAGAATAACTTTACCCCATGGAATGAACATATCTTAGAGCTACCAAATAACAAGCAAGAAATTTTTTGACTCAAATTAATCTATAAGGTAAAGTCCAAATTATCAATAATGAAACTGTCTTTGAGAGTTGTTGTGGGAAAGGAGGGATTCAAACACCTAACATGATGACTTGCATATTAATTACACAACAATTGATATGCAAATGATCTAAAGAATGAGGTCAAAGAGTTAGTGAAATAGAAGTATGGGCTTTAAAAGGATTTGGGATCTTCTATTTAGATGATAGTACTTCCATGTCAACATCAATGAGTATTTTATAGTAGACAACATATATCTTTATAAAAACCTCTTCCTTGGTGTGGATGAGACATTTGCATTATTATTTGTTGAGATAATAAAATCATAAGTTTCCAAGAGATATGGAGTCAAATATATTGACCTTTGTGGTTGATAGATTTTCATTATTATTTGTTGTGGTAATAAATTCATAAGTTGAAAGAGATATGGAGTCCATATCTTGACCATGTATATGTCTTATTCTAGTCAATTTGATTGTTATTATTTATCTTTGAATGAAGTATTAACTCATACATAAAATTATATGCTAGCTCTCTCTCATCATATTATGGTATTTCATAATATTTTATATGTACAAGACCAAAAAGAGAAATAAAATAATGGAATATCACATTATGATTTTCAAATGTGTGAAACTCTAAATGTCTCACATGTCTAAATGAATTTGTGCTTTGGTATTTATAGGGAAGCTAAGTACAAGACTCCCAAGAAGCTTCCAAGGAGGGTTCCTTCTAGAAACCACCTTTCTTGGAGTGCAAGCTAAGCTAGTTATCTATTTGACTTACAAGCTAAGCTAGTAGTTTGCCTAGAAGCAACCTTTCTTGGAGTGCAAGCTAAGCTAGTTATCTATTTGACATACAAGCAAGGCTAGTAATTTGCTCAATATACAAGTTACTCCATCTTTGTGAAGTTCCTAAAAGCTTCTCACTAAGTTATTCTTAGAACATTTTACCAAGAAACTTTCTAAATGCTTCTAGAATATTCTTAGAATTTTTTGATGCATGCTAGTTCTATATCCTTTCTGCTATATTCAGCTTATTTCTACTAACTCATTAGCTTCTAATAACTTAATATTATTATATCTTAACTCTTCACAAAACTTCCTTTCTAAGTTCTACAAGATTATCACTTGCTATTTCTTGTTCTATTTATGATTTGATATCTCAAATTTAGAGTTCTATTGAAATATTGCAAATAATAACCAAGACTAGAATCATTTTTCTTTACTTTATATTGCCATTAAGATTTTGAGTTGACTTGAAGGAAATAAGAATCAATGATCAATGAATATATATATATATATATATATATATATATATATATATATAGATGGTGTAAATATATTATTCATAACAAAGAAAATTACTCCTCCATTACCCTTTAACTATCTCACATTAACTACTATTAATTAGTCATGGTTTGGAAAAATAAACAAGCTTCTCTTTTCTTACAATATATCTCCTACAATCAGGCCATGATAGAAAGTAGATCTCTGATAATGAAGTTAGATTCTAATTTTGTTCTTATATTGCTTTGTATCAAAATGTTACTAATTACTATATCTATTTCTACTATCCTTATCACGATTACGATAAATCAAATTCTAAATCAAGATATAAATAGTACATATCTACTATTGACTGAAAGTGATTATCTCAAACACAGAAAGTAATATTGGATAGATGATTTCTATGAAGAAGCATCAATAAATCTATTGATAGTAAAGTAGGACTACAAAAACTTTTGAAGATAAAGTGACGTAATCATTGAACAAAATTTATAAAATTTATAAAAAGTTTGTATGGTTAGTGGTTACTTAATCATATTTACATAAATTTTAGAAATATACAGAAATAAATTTTCCATGATTATCACTTGAATAACAAAAATTTAATCAAAGGTTTGCTTTAACAAGCTTAACTTCCACTCATTCGTATCATTGATTCTACAAAATCTGAAGTGAAGAAAGCTATTGAAAAAACTTTCGATTGAAAACTTAGATTTTGATGAGTAGTGAAAAAGGTAGTTAACTATTTCCTATTAGCAATTAGATGTACAAACCTCCCTGGTCCATATGATGAGAATCTGGTATTTAGGAAATTAGCATGGTTGACTCTAGAGAAACCTGAAGTAGATAGAGCGATTGACAACAAATCAAATGAAATTTGGATTTTGATCAATAGTGAGCAAGATAGTTAACTATTTCCTATAAGAATAGATGTCTAAATATCCTATAAACACTATTAACATTACAAAACAATGAAATTGATACCTAGATACAACACGAATACAATATCTTCATAATTTGGAGACAATTATTTAATAGAACCATAGTCTCCATCTATCTCGTTTCTACACTGTTAATATAAAATAAAAGACAATAAATATAGAAGATAGGATATAAAAGAATAAACAGAGAAGATAGAAGAGAAGAAATGTACCAAAAGTTGAATAGAATATATTCCAAAAGCACAACGTGTCCAAGTCTTATTGTCTATACTCAAGATAGTTACCTACTTGCTAAATCAAGAAACTAGTCATTAACCTTTTATTGGAATTAAATTCTTAGTTAAGTCACTCCATTTTGATGACGGTTTTCCAACACCTTATAACATAAATTTATAACAAGGTCCTTGAGTTACAAGCTAGATTGCATGGTTCATGGGTAGATTCTAAATATGCATCATCGAAAAATTAGACTCTCCTTTTTAGACATTTTCTTTGATATTTCCAAAATATATTTAGTAACAAGTATTCTCAATTAAATTACTAATATGGTAAATTACATTGCTATTATAACTTCTATGAATTTGAGGCATTGAATGCATGTGCTACTCCGGTAATGACTTTTATTTGGTGGGTTTTTATGGTTCGTTATCAAGTTCACAAGCTATCTTGTGTTAACTTTATAGGTAAGATAAACTCGACTAGAACAAACACTGTAACAGTCAAAGCATAGGTGAGTAAAAGAAACCTTGTTCCATTGAAACAGAAGGAAGAAAAACAAAATCCAATAAAAATAAAATTTATGGATAATTCAAGTTTTATGCATGAATTTTGAGAGGATGACCATGAGAGTCAGAAGTAAATCAATGAACGCTAATATAGATACATACATGCACATGATAACTTGAAGTTTGATTTCTGATATACTGTAGTAATAACAAGAAAATGTGGCAAAAACGCGTAGTGTGACTATCTGTGTTTGGTTGTCCATGGTCCATATAGTACTTACCGAATCCAACTGCGAAATAATGAGCATTCCATCCGTGATTATTCGTCACTTGGGGAACCGGAACCCTAGACAAGGGAACAGAGGACTTCGCACGCAAACCCTAATCCATCACTCAACTCAACCACCCTGGAAGAAAAGCGCGCGGCTGGTTCGTCTTGATTCTTTCGCACTCTACAGAGACGAAGCTGAATTCTAAGCTTCTTCGTAACTTTGCCGATTGAAGTAAGTGACAAGACTTTGACAAGATGGCCGTCTTCACTTTTATCATCAAGAAATCCGGTGATTCATGGACTGCCAAGCAGCACGCTGGGGAGCACAATTTGGAGTCAAGCGCCTCCAACAGCTTCGATTTGCAAAGAAAGCTCACCAACCTCGCCCTTGAAGCTGGTGGCCCTAACACAGTCTCTTCCACTTACTCTACCATCACCCCTACCTCAGCTATCTACCAGGTATGTTACGCGTTGTTCATGCCAGTAATGTCTCTCACGCTGAGGTCGCTTCTTCAGGTTGTAGTTACTGGAATTGTTTATCCCGAATTTTCTCAACCTCCCCCGCACAGCAATATGAATCAGTACTAGAATATTTTCCAGTAGAACAGTTCGGGCTATGTACTTGTCACGGGTGTTACTGCATCTCCACAGCGTTTACGTTCAATCAGTGGTGTAATTTTATCTTCCTAATTCAATTTGAAGCGACACAACAGTAGCAGACTTCAGTGTCTGCCATGAGAATCTTGTGTTCAAAACACAAGATTTTTCTTGATTCCGAGAGACAGGTACTCATCAGCAAAAATCCTTCAGCTTCCTAATCGAATCACCTCCTTCGAATTAGTTGGTAGCTCATATCTCAGTTCTTTAACTTCCTCAACGAAGCTCGACGCTACGTTCTTGAAAAAGTGAAAATTCACGTCGGAGTTCTGAGTTTTACTTGTATCTCCCTCATTTGGGATCGAGATCGGTGCAAGCGTGTAGCATGCGCATCGGTCCTTTGTTATCCAATCGGAAGGCCGCAGTTTCTCGCCAAGCTTCTTTTTTTAAGTTTTACTTCGACTCAACCGTAAGACCGACTTGCGATGGTACAGTCGTAGTAGACCGTGATACGTGAACTCTACATTTCAGAGTCTATCGTTCTACCATTGACGTTTCCTAACGCACTTAACATATCCGAAATTTTAAATCTGGATTCAAACATCTACGTTATAGATTTCTGGAAATGGATATGTATTTCTCTCGTGGATACAAGAAGAGGTCAAGGGGCAGTTGCAATCCCAACTTGATCAACTCAGTGAATCCCTTGTTTCTCTAGATCGGAGTAAGGGAATGCTACATAATGCTCTTACCTTTTCTGTGATACTCATTTGATCGTGAGCCTCGTGTCTCAGTCGTGGAGGCTGCACAATTTTGAGTCGAAGGTTCTCGTTGAGAACCCTGAGTCGTAGTTTAGCCGTATGCGGCAGAGTACTACACATGGGTACATCTCGCCGAGGAGCACAATTGTCCAGTTCTGTGCCTATCGCAATTTTTGGTTAGGGCAAGAGAATGATTTTCCGATGGCTTCGAACAGGTTGTCCTCGGTGGAGGAGGCGGAGGCGGTGGGGGCTTCACATCAAGCGCAGGCGCCTCATCAGGTGGTGGCTCCGCCACGGCCGCTGCCCCAGTAGAGGAGGAGAAGAAGGTTGAAGAGAAGGAAGAGAGCGATGACGACATGGGTTTCTCACTTTTTGACTGAGCAGTCTGCGTGCGATTTGTCCTGGGTTTGGTAAATTACATGTCAAGTAGAGGTTTCCGAAGAGGTGGGATTACACATTATGGTGTTAGTGATGTTCAAATTTGAACGATTAGATAAAAGATAAGTTCATGCCAGCTCAATCTCACCTCGCCCGATGTCTACTCATATCGTGGAAAATTTTGTCCTTATTCAACTGCAAGAAGCTTGTCTGGTACCTGCTTCCAAGGTTTCCTGACATTAAGTGAATCTTGAGAACCTTAAGACCCCTTAATGTCTTTTGATGCGTTATGGGGACCTGGTCGCACGATTCGATGTTTTGGTTGTCAATAGTACCTACCTCCTTGTTCTACCAACATTGCTGCTATTGGAAATTCACTTCCTGAAGTCAGGTAATGAGCAATTGCCACGATACTGTCAAATGGAAAGCAATGTCTCGACTGCATTTGTGATGTCATCTACCGGTACTGACCTGTGGGTACAAGGCAGGTAAGATAATTCAAGGTATATCACTGACTCTTATCCTCTCTGAATTGAGTCTTCCTCCCGCTGGTTGTTATTGTTCGGTTCACTATTATATATGACCTTCAGTATAGTTTGAACAGAGCACACCTTCCTTTGAGATTATGAACGTCTTGACCATTACAGCAGACTTCGACGACGATAGTCTCGGGAGTATAATCCGCTAAATTAATCATTAGCATCTTACCAAAGGCAAGGAAGACCTGTTACTTGATTTGTTATTCCTAACCCTGTTATTTTATTAAATACATGGCAAATCAAGCGCCATTAGGCCTTCTACCTCGGACGTCTGGGTCGTTGTCTCCTTTGTTCAATCTGGAAGGTTATTATCCAGAGAGAAGACAACGATCCATGTCTTCAACTCTGTATGAAATGGAGTATCCAAATTGTCAGCCAAAAGAAACGAGTGAATAACCTAGATCGGTTGGCCAGATCTACAGGTTGATGGTAACTGCGCCATTAGATTCTGTGTATACCGAAAGCTGTTGACAGCAACGGTTATAAGTCTTAGAAAATCTTGGAGCGTCTTAGGTAGGGCTTGAAGTTATTATTGTATATTCTCTTTCTTCCCAGGATTGTGGTCAAATTGAGGGGAGAATCGAAAACCACACATCGAGAATGCACTAGAGGAAGCCCATGTAAAAAACTCTTTACCAGCACTGCCCAATCACCGTGAAATATGGGATTGTAGATGCCTCCGAATTGAAAGTGGGGAAATGGCCTCTGAGTAATAATATTCTGTCCTGGACGAAGAACCCATTATCACTTCCGGAGGCTGATCTGAAGGATTGACGTCAGTAATCAAGTCACGTCGGAGAAAGGTTCGTAACCAATCACCGAGCCGCATGACTTGGAACGCATGACTTGGAATGAATAGGTAATGTCCAAGCCGCATGACTTGGAAAGAATAGATGGATAGAACCCGGATATCATGGCTGTGTAATGCCGAAAGATTTTACAATATTGCTGCGTTTGTTGAGCATTAAGTTCCCCGTGGGTCTCATTCTTGCCACCTCCCGAGAGGAGCATAGTCATCGGTCGAGCATATCAATCCAACCATAGGCTAGTACGGACCCACGTCAAACATAGTCGAATTCTCAGCACTAGTTTACGCCTGTTCCACCATCACACGCCAAAGGAGTCAAAGACAGAAGGAAATGTACAAATATGTCTGTAGAGAAAAAGGGTAACCTCATACACATAGTCCACATGAAGGATGGGAAGACCCCATCAAGCCACACAAGGGAGAGTCTAAAGAGGGAGAATGGGTCTAGGCCCCAATAGTGTAAACATGAGATATTTGAGCTATGCAATGCGGAAGGTCTACAAACCATTGGAGCACTTGAAGAAACATCACCTAGAGTGATAGCACTCTTATGGATTGCACCAACCAATTCTACAAACCATTTGAGCAATTTTAGAAACATCATCTACAGTGATAGCTCTCTTAGGGATTGCACCAACCAATGCTCATTGTAGAACAATGGACATACATTGTCTAAAATATATTACAAAATATGAGAGTAAGGGTGACACACTTTGATGTCTAATATAATAAGCTCTTTGATGTCTAATATAATAAGCTCTTGCACACTTCTTGACAAATGTGTCAAATGCCATGTACATTGCTCCATATAATTCCAAGGTTAGAGGAATAGAAAAGTTACCTCATTGCATACTTGAAAACCTTGCGTGCTGTTGCTCCGCTCGCTACCCATTTAGGAGGATGAGTAATCACTCCCTCCAAAATTGGATCACATGTAGGGTCTATAACCACAATATCCGCCACTATCACTTGATTATCTCAGACCAAGTATAAGTTTGCTTTGACACATGCGTCCGCAAAGAATATGAACACTCCCTCAAAGTATCCATTCTCTTGTGACATAGCAAACACTATATCATTGATGGCATCATGGGTAGCTATCCTCTGTCCTCCATAAAGACATAGTATCATATGGACCATTGTTACATTAGTGTAGAACCACACTCACAATTGAGTAATGAAGATGCAAAAGGTGGACCAAACCTAGGTAGAACCTCATTGTTGTAGAGAAAAGGGTTGGTGTGAGTCAAAATGCCCTAATGTACGATCTAGCTAGGATCCAAGAGCATGCACACTTGCTCGAGCAAGAGCAAATATGTGCTCTAGTGGCCTAAGGAATGGACGAGTCAACTAAGAGAGAATGTAGCATATGTTGACACTATTGCTTTATCAAGGAAGACTACAAACCTCTAGTACAATCTGATAGTAGTGAAGCAAAGGATAAAATGTACTCCCATGCCCATGGAGATAGATCATCTGTAATACTCCAAGGACAAGAGAAGAGAGAAAACAAAGATTCCACAATCAAACATTCGATGCCCCAAAGGAGCACCTTCCCTTTATTATATAGACACAGAGGATCTATTCCAAGGAAGCTCCACCATAGGATGAAGCACACAGATAGGTGACATGTCAGCAAGCTCCACCCTTGTATTACTCACTTGGATGGGTCACATGTTGGTCTAGGTCCTATCTGGTTGGTCAAACAAGCTTTGACCAAAGGGAATCTTTTAGGGAATCTTCTTGTAAGAATCTCAGAATCACATGGGTAAGGTACCATTGGAAAGCTCTCGATGAGTCAAAGCAGGGAGAAGGAAGGCCAGCCTTTCCTCTATTGGGGAAGGGGGGGGGGGAATCTGCACATTTTTGAGGCCTAATTCATCCGTTTAGGCCTCCGAAATTGCCTTCAAAGATGTCAGGCATATTCGGTTCATACTCTATTAGTAGAAATCTCCTTTTAATGATAATTCTTTCTGATCTGTTTAGTCCATCATGTGTAAAATCCTTCCAGATGTTACCAAACCAATTCTCACCTTTAAATCATATGTTTAGCTATTGGTTCTAAGATTTTCAAGTCTATTTTGGTTTTTGCCCTATTAGTAGAAGTACTCTTTTGGTGATACTTCTATCTGATCTATTTTGACCATCATGTGTAAAATCATTCTAGATGTTACCAAACCAAATTTCACATCTAGATCATATGGTTAGCTTTTGGTATTATATCATCTCTCATCTGTCGTAATAAAACCTAGAGAGATAAGTCACATAAGTCTCCAAAATTGGCCTATCAACAACCACAAAATAGGAAGAAATTAGGGGTGCCAAGAGAGCCCAACTACCACAAAATGCTATAGGTTCCATCTCATCCATAGATAATAGGCCTACTTCTCTGCTTGAGATTGGTAAAGATGTCTATCTACATGCCAAATCACCCATCACACACTCAAATGTCCTTGGTCCAATGATATCACCAAAGACTCCCATAATCCTCTTATCAAAAGCTCTTATGTGATAAGAAAGTCAAGGAAGGAGGAAACATGCGGAGAAGATAAGTTGGTAGACATGCAATACTAGAGGAGAGTATACCAATTGCCACCTGCAATCTCTTAGTAGAGGAAGGTCATTCACATGGAGAATATCCTCTACAAGCGCAACATATAAGAAACATGTGAACAAGATCCTTGGATCCTACTAGCACTCCAAGAATACATAGTCCATTTGTAGATGTGACACACCCCTCTAGAAGCTCAAGGTGGGAAGGATAGTTGAAGAGGACCATGCTCTACACTTTGAGACCTCGACTCTCAAGCCTACAAGATGTAACTCGATAATCAAGTGAGCAAAGCCTACCTAATCTGATCTACGGGGCCCCCAATGTGTGTATCATATGATAAGGAATGAAATACACAACTTGGCATGCTAAAATAGTATATAAGAGAGCTCTGAAGTGAGCCACAACAAACAAAGGTCCCCTAAAGGACTTCCTTATCGTGTACCAACAACTGACTCTAAGACAATGACTCCCTCTTGTGACAACTTGTGCTGGTAGTAAGGGGAAGCCGAAGAGCCATAGAATGATCACACAAAAAGAATTAGACTCGCCAAGGATCCACCGGCCTCCCTAAGCTCTCTAAGGATAGATGCCCAAGAGACATTGTGAAAAGCGTTCTCAACATCCACCAATAGGACAACCCACTCCGGATGGATATCTAGGAGTGCCCTTATGCCTAGGGAAATAGCCTTACAACCTCTAAGTGTAACTACTCCAAATTGATATGGATTGATGTGCTCCCAAAAGTGAGATTGATTTTGAAGTACAATGTTATGGCTAACCAAACACAAAAAGATCTCTCCAATAGCAATTGGTCTAATACCCCAATGATCTTCTCCATAGTGAGAAGTAGACTAGTGTAATGCTCCGAGGACAAGAGAAGAGAGAAAACACAGATTGCACACTCAAACATTCGATGCCCCAAGGGAGCACCTTCTCTTTATTATATAGACAAAGAAGATCTCTTCCAAGGAAGCTCCACCATAGGATTAGGAACACAGATAGGTGACATGTCAGCAAGCTCCACCCTTGGATTACTTACTTAGATGGGTGATCTGTCTGGTCTAGGTCCTATCTGGTTGGTCAAACAAGCTTTGACCGGAGGGAATCTTTTAGGGAATCTTCTTGTAGGAATCTCAGAATAACGTAAGGTACCATTGGAAAGCTCTCAATGAGTCAAAGCAGGAGGGAGGGAAGGCTAGCCTTTACTCAATTGGGGGGGGGGAAGTGCACATTTTCAAGGCCTAATTCATCCGTTTAGGCCTCCGAAATTGCCTTCAAAGATTTGACATATTTTGGTTCCTACTCTATTAGTAGAAGTCCCCTTTTGGTGATACCTCTTTATGATCTGTTTAGTCCATCATGTATAACATCATTCCAAATATTACCAAACCAATTCTCACCTTTAAATCATATGTCTAGCTATTGGTTCTAAGGTTCTCAAGTCTATTTTGGTTTCTGCCCTATTAGTAGAAGTACTATTTTGGTGATACTTCTATCTGATCTATTTTGACCATCATATATAACATCATTCTAGATGTTACCAAACCGAATTTCACATCTAGATCATATGGCTAACCCTTGGTATTACAGACCTCCCTCCTTTTAAGACGCAACGTCCTTGTTGTGCAATTGTTGCTCAAATGCTTGCACCAACACCGGTGCATGTGCCAAATTGGCAGCGGGTTCCCAGGTTGCTTCATAGAGGGGGTAACCTTTCCATTGTACTAGATATTCCACCCGCGGATGGCATGTACCACGCATGCGCTTTTGGAGAATCCGCTCCACTTCATATTCCTCTATGCCATCAATGAGTGTCAGACAAGGTCGAATGTCCTATGTGGAAGGACCTTGGCCTGATTGGGGAGCATATCTGCGTAGTAGAGAGACATTGAACACTGGATGGATCTTCATGTGTGGTGGTAGCTCAAGGTGATAGGCCACAGCGCCGATGCGACAAAGAATTGAGAAAGGCCCAATAAAACAAGGTCTGAGCTTACGAGATCCAACTAATGTGAGGTTGGTTGTCTATAGCCACACTTGATCCCCAACATTGAACTCCATGTGCCTATGGTGTGCATCAGCATACTGCTTTTGTCAATTTTGTGCAATCTGTAACCTGTGCTTGGCGCTCTCCACACCTTGTTGGATTCTAGAAACAAATGTATTGACTACATCAACCTTGGTAGTCATTGGACGGATCTTCATCAAGCTAGAAGGTGTGAAGGGATGCTCACCATATATGAGGAAGAACGGAGTGACCTGGGTGAAGGCATTCACTGAATTGTTGTAAGCGAATTCCACCAATGGTAGTAGGGTGTCCCACCTCTCTTGCTCTTCTAAGGTGAAGCCGCGTAACATGTCTTCAATCGTGCGATTAGCCCGCTCTATTTGGCCATCTGTTTGTGGGTGGTAAGCTGTGGACATGGCCAACTTGGTTTTGAAGAAACCAAAGAGTGTTCGCCAAAACAAACTGGTGAATTGGGTGCCTCAATAGGTGATGAGTACTCTAGACAAACCATGGTGAGCAAAGATTGCATCTAAGTATAGTTGAGCTAGTTGTGAAGCGGTCACCTCCTTGGTGGTAGGGCGTACATGAATCATTTTGCTGAGCCGGTCCACAAAGACCACAATGGAGTCAAACCTTGAAGTGGTCTTGGGTAATTCATAGACGAGATCCATACTCACTTGTTCCCAACGTTGGGTAGGAGTGGGGAGAGGTTGAAGGAGCCATGCAGGAGCTTGATTAGAAGCTTTGTTCTATTGACAAAGTAGGCAGCTACACACATAGTCCATCATGTCGTTGCTCATCTTGGGCCAATAGTAATGGCGCTTGACTGCATCCAAGGTCTTGTCCACTCCGACATGAGCTGCAATGGCCGAATCATGACATTCCACTAGAATGGTGGTGCGTAATTCTGGGACATTTGGGATCCATAATCTGCCATCCCGAAAGGTGAGTCCTTGTGTGCTGGTGACACCTTTGGACAATTGCGCTTCTACAATCTGTGGATCAGTTTTTGTAGCAGCTCGAATCTCTTGCCAGAATTCAGGGTTAATCTTAACCTCTGCCACCAAGTTGTTGGCCATTGGCATGCAAGTGAATGCATCTGCAAGTTGCTTCTTACCTTCCACATAGGTGATTGTCATGTTGAAGCGTTGTCGCCACTCTGCCCATCGAATTTGGCGACGAGATAGATCCTTCTGCGTCTTGAGGTAGACTAGAGGTTTGTGGTATGTCTCTACTACAAATGCCTTCTCGCCCGGGTAGTGCTTCCAATGCTTGGTTGCTAGAACAATAGCCAGCTCTTCTTGTTCTGTGGTGTGGTAGTTGCGCTCTACCGATAACAACTTTCAAGAGAAATATGCAATTGGATGCCATCCGTCATGCCACTCTTGTTGTAGGACTGCTCCTATTGCTACGCCTGATGCATCTGTAGCCAACTTGATTGGACGTTTTGGGTCATACCACTTCAAGATTGGTGCATGTAGCAAGGCGGCCTTCAATTATTGAAAGGCCAACTCTTGTGCAATTCTCCATGTCCACTTCTTCCCCTTGCCAAGTAGTGCCGTTAAAGGCTGTGCAACCTTGGAGAAGTCCTTGACAAATCTACGATAGAATCCCATCAACCCCAAGAAGCTCTTGAGTTGAGTGTGATCTTCTGGGGCACTCCATTTTTGAATGACCTCTATTTTATCTGTCAATACTTGAATGCCCTCGGCACTTACCCTATGCCCTAAGTAGTCTACTTCAGACTTGCCAAACTCATACTTTGAAATTTTGGCGTACAACTGATTCTGTCTTAGAATCTGGAGGACCTCTCGTAGATGTTGTTTGTGTTCTATCATTGTGCTACTATATACTAAGATATTATCCAAGAAGACAATAACAAACTTATCCAAGTATGGACGAAATATGTCATTCATTAGACTCATGAAAGTGGCAGGCGCATTGGTGAGGCCAAAAGGCATCACAAGATACTCAAAGTGGCCATACTTGGTTCGAAAGGCAGTTTTGTACACATCCTCCTCTGCAATTTGGATTTGATTGTAACCGCTCCGCAAGTCCAGTTTGGTGAAGTATCTTGCTCCATGGAGTTGATCAAACAGGTCATCCATGCAAGGTAAGGGTATTTGTTCTTCACTATTTGCTGATTGAGACCCCAATAGTCAATGCACATGCGCATTGTACCATCCTTCTTCTTCACAAACAAGACAGGGGCCCCATATGGTGATACGCTAGGTTGGATGAACCCTTTATGTAGCATCTCCTCAATTTGAGTCTTACACTCCTCCAACTCATGAGGTGATAGGCGATATGGGGCCTTACAAGGAGGTGTCTTCTCCAGGAGTGTCTCTATTTGTGATCTACTCGCCTTTTAGGTGGTAATCCTGAGGGTAGATCATCGGGAAAGACATCTTGAAACTCATCCACCACATTCTTCAATTTCTCAAGAATTTGTTCAACAAGTTGTGCTCTCTGGACTTCTCTTATTAGACCCATAAAACATCTATCGGTCTTACAGACAGTTGTCGTCCCTACAACATATAGAAGCAGTTTCTGCCTGTGTGATTTTTCTTTAACCCCAATGATTGACCATTGGTGGGTTCTCACTACTTTCTTCCTCCAATCCACCATTGGGTTGTACTACTCCATCCATGGCATGCCTAAAATTGCATCATAACGGGCTAACTGTATCACTTGCCACTCAATTGCTTCATGATATTCTCCTACAGAGAGGGTTACCCGTCTAGGTAATGATTCAATCCTCTCAGTTTGCCCATTTGGTAACTCTACTTCTTCACTTCCATCTCTCTCTAGATCCATTCCCAATCTTATTGCAACAGAGCGAGACAAGAAATTCTCTATTGCTCCCGAATCTATTAATACTCTCACTTGATTACCTTTTAGGGTTTCATTCACAACAATCAATTGTGAGGTTGCCTTTCGGGATCTTTGCACATTATTCTTCTTCCTTCCCTTGCTTCTTTGCTTCCTTATTGAGCCAATACGGCCGTGAGGTACATTTACTGGCGATCTTCATTTTCTGAAGTGGTTTCCACCTCTTCTTCTTCAATGTGCCTCTCCATGTTGTTCAAAGATCACCTATACGAAGGCCAAGGGCCTCTTGGGAAACAAGTGCGACAATTGGTAGATATGTGCCCAATACAGCCACAATTGTAACAACGGCGTTGTTCTCTTTGAGTCCCTTCTCCTCGTGGGACTCTATCTCTTCGTTCTTCTACTTGTCCTCGCTCCCCTTGAAGCGGCCGTGCTCCTCGATCCCGGAATTGAAGGTTGCCCAATTCCATCGGTACTGGTCCACCCATGTGTGGCATTTTTGCACGATAATGTTGAGGTGGAACTACTCCTTCACCTCCACCTAATGCTCCTGCTATTCTCTGTGCACAAGCAATGGCTTCAAATACCGTGCGAGGGTTTTGCACCATGACTTCTTGGCAAATCCGCTCTTTCAACCCTTGTTTGAAATTGTCAAGAGCCTTTGCTGGACTCATGTTGGTAATTGCAACTTGTAGATCCAGAAATGCATCCACATACTCTTGTATGCTATTCTTCTGTCTCAATCCCCATAGTTGGGTTCGAGCCATCTGCACAAAATCCATCGATTGGAAATTCTTCAATAGTCCTTCTTGCATTGCTGTCCATGTGACCTCCCTTCTCTCTGCCAGCATGGATCGTTCCCAAGCATCATACCATGTGAGGGCTTTATCGGTCAAGTACCCACATGCAAACACACCTGCAGCATGCTCTGTGATCTCTATTGAGAACAATCGGAAATATCGATTCATTCTCGAGATCCAATTTTCCACTACTCCCATTGTACGCTGCCCCTTGTAAGGCTCGATGTTGCAAGTCTTCTTCATCCGGAGTAGCAATGTGGCTTCATCGTTGATAGGGTTCGTAGGCACGGGTGCCTCTCCAAGTACTTCAGTCGCCGGTATTGGGTTTTGAGACAACTCTTCTTCTTGCATGGCTTGATCGTTCTTGAGGATCTACACTTGACTTTGTAATGTCTCCATGGTCATCTTTATCTCTTGAAATTCATTCAACATCCCTTGCATTCCTTGCACTAGCTCTTGCAACTGCGGATCCATGGTTCCTGTAACACCCAATTGCTAACATCTACTTCAATACACAGTCAATATAATCACTCTGGAAGGCACACAAACTATCGGAACTACCGTTGGGACCTCGGAAGCTATCACTCGTTGATAATACTCCTCACCAAAATTCCTAACCACAAAATCTCTAAACATCACTTTCGGCCTCACGACATAACGGATTTCTACTTGAGTGTTGAAGGGGAGAGGATTTGGGACATTCATATCCATATTTTCATAATAGAATGTAGATTGTCAAATCCCACTCTTTATCATATATCACCATAGGTAGAATCACCGGGTTTGGTGAGTTCATCACTCTGTCCATGAATTCCACACCAAAATGATAAACTAGCGATACCCTCATCTGCTCACGCTGGATGTACATAACCTTGATGTGGAATGGGTTTGAGAATGGAAAGCTAGGTGCGGGAAATTGTCCCCCTGGTGCATCCATCCCATCCGCTCTCTAAAGTCCTTCCTAAGTCTAGCGATTACTCTATGTTCTCCACCTCAAATTACTCAGTTTCAGTAGTTTGTGCTATTCCAAGAGGGGTGATCCACTCTCTTGGACTAGAACACTCGCTCTGATACCATTGTAATGCTCCGAGGACAAGAGAAGAGAGAAAACACAGATTGCACACTCAAACATTCGATGCCCCAAGGGAGCACCTTCTCTTTATTATATAGACAAAGAAGATCTCTTCCACGGAAGCTCCACCATAGGATTAGGAACACAGATAGGTGACATGCTAGCAAGCTCCACCCTTGGATTACTTACTTGGATGGGTGACCTGTCTGGTCTAGGTCCTATCTGGTTGGTCAAACAAGCTTTGACCGGAGGGAATCTTTTAGGGAATCTTCTTGTAGGAATCTCAAAATCACGTGAGTAAGGTATAGTTGGAAAGCTCTCAATGAGTCAAAGCATGGGGGAGGGAAGGCTAGCCTCTCCTCTGTTGGGGGGGGGGGGAGGGGGGGAAATATGCACATTTTTGAGGCCTAATTCATCCGTTTAGGCCTCCGAAATTGCCTTCAAAGATTTGACATATTTTGGTTCCTACTCTATTAGTAGAAGTCCCCTTTTGGTGATATCTATTTATGATCTGTTTAGTCCATCATGTGTAACATCATTCCAGATGTTACCAAACCAATTCTCACCTTTAAATCATATGTCTAGCTATTGGTTCTAAGGTTCTTAAGTCTATTTCGGTTTCTGCCCTATTAGTAGAAGTACTATTTTGGTGATACTTCTATCTGATCTATTTTGACAATCATGTATAACATCATTCTAGATATTACCAAACCGAATTTCATATCTAGATCATATGGCTAACCCTTGGTATTACAACTAGCCCTTAACACTCGGCTAAATGACATAGGATCATCTACCTGAAAACAATATCTAAGATGCTCATATACAATCCTTGACAAACCTCATGAGGAGAGGAGAGTGGCAACTCACAACGCTTGTGCAAAAAGTGACCTATCAAGATATAAAAATTGTTCAAGCTGATAATCTAGGACCTCTAATGGTACTCTACTTCCTGCCATAAGATGTAGAAGTACTTAGGAATACTCAAGGAGTTCTATTAAAGTATAATGTACTTATGCAAGAATCCATACTATTGGGACCTAGCCCCATTTTAATTCTTTTGTCTCCCTATCTTAAAAGAGGTCTTGTAGAAGTAATTAGGAATACTCAAAGAATTCTATTAAAGTATAATGTACTTATGCAAGAATCTATACTATTGGGACCTAGCCCCATTTTAATTCTTTTGTCTCCCTGTGTTTTAATTCTTAAGAGAGGTCTTCACATCCTTAGTGTTTGCTTTGCAGTTGCCTTTTCACTTATGCAAGAATACAAGGTAAACCTCTTTTATATTGTTACAGACTCTCTCTAGGATGTGCAAAGGAAGATGAAGAGGAATACCATTTTGTACACCTCCAATTTACATAAAAGGAGGCATGAAGTATAAAATAGTTCATTCACAAAGGTGAATTACAATTTATCGACCTTCTTGGCACCACTTATGAGAAACAACAATAGCTATTTTACTACTTCGTATATCTCAATTGACTTTTTCATAGAGTATATGATCATAACAGTAAATTGTTTTCAAGTGATGTGATGTGACCTTTCGCTATGTGATGGGATCTGATCGCATAGTTTGATTTCCCTGCAAAGGTGACTAGGACAAGAGACCCATGCGGTAAGGCCCCCGCGGATCATACGTAGGTACCCTAGTACATAGCGAGATCCAGATCTCTGATAAAGAGGCAAACCTCCACACGTAGTGTTCAACTTTTGGTTGATGACTCATAAGCCTCTACAAACTACTACGTAGGACCAATCAAGCCAGGAGTAATATCAGTAATAGTCTTAACAACAATAATGTACTACTACGCATATATTAAGTTTCAATAAAAAGATCATGCTGGGATATAGTCAGGCGAAAGGTATCTATACACAAAGGAATCAAGCATACACTCAAGAACGAGCCCAATCCTTCTTATCTATTTAGGAAATTACAATTGATCAGTAGCTGAAGCTACCGTAGGTATGATACGCATGCGTGCAACCCAAGACGTACTCTGTATATTTCGATTATGAGAAAGCGTTCTTCTAACTTCAAATCTCAGTTGACTCAAAGGAAACTGTCTACATAAATTTATGAGATAATAGTTGATTCAAATTTGATTCCTCATGGTAAGTTCATAGATATGTCGAAAATTTTATTCGAAACGCTTTTTTCTCTATTAACTAGAAGGAAAAAGGAACAAGGTCATACAATTGGTCGTAAATTCTCCGAGTAATCAGAAAACGTCTCGACGAACGAACATAATAATGTATGGAAATGAACGGAAAATCGTAAAATTTGATGGGTCACCTGGTTATACGCTTCATTACCATTTTACGAGGCCATCCATAAAACGATTTAGAGAATGCATAAATATCTTATTAAAAAATCCTAGAATACGACTATGCTCAAAAGCGGAACAAGGGAAATGAAAAACTTGCCAAAATCAAGTACTTGATTCAAGGAGTATGTTCTAGGGGGTAGGCTACTTTTTACATGATTAGTGGTTTCAGAATTAGTTTGTCAAATGTCTGCGATAAATAATAAACTTCATAACTATTTTTAGTGAACTTTGTGGTGGGATGAAGTGCTATTAATTGAACCCCCTAAATGGTGTAACTAATATTTAATGCAGATGAGTTCATTTATAAAAATCAGGCAAGATGTTATGGATGTTTAGGTGTGTCATATCAAAACAAATATTAGTAAGAAGAGGTAACATGGCTTATTGATTGAGTTGCAATGTTGTTTGAAGGGTGATTCATGAGATTCTTTTGGCAGATACCTACCTACTTGATCCAAAACATGCCACCCTCCCAAAACTATTTGAACTAGAATTCACCATCAGAAAAGAGTTCATCTGTGTGTGCTAATACTCTTGTTGCATGTCAATAAACTAAGCGGCAAGTTTAGTAGTTCTGAATTGGTGTGGTGGTTCTTTCAATAGATTAGTGCGGCAAGGGAGATCAAGAGTTATGGAAAATTATCCCTGTCACCCAACGGCAACCAAAAAATTGATTGAGGGTCAAGAAATTTTACTCCAGAAGGGTAATAAAATAATTATGCAAGGGGAGATCAAGTACCTAATTGCATTGCAAGCTCACATTTGGATTCAAAACCAATACAATCATTAGGGAAGTTTGGAGAATTGTTGAGGCTTGCATCTTCCATGCCAAGAAAAACAAAGAGTACAAATGGATCCGCATGGTAACCCAACATTATGGCCAAATTTTGGATTATTTGGAAAACCTTGATCATTTTGCACAGATTCATGGTAGGAATTGCAACAAGCCCATTCAAAAATATATTGTTTTTAGTTTCATGGCCACATTTTTTTTTGGGAGGGGCAAGGATTTGCTACTTCTATGACAGGTGATAGACTGTACAAGAAATGGTTGAGGTATATGAAATCATATAAAGAAACTTGGGAGTTGAAAAACAAGTCTACAAGAGAAGGACTCATGGAAAAGGAATATGGCAAAGGATGGAACTATAGACAAAAAATTGAATAGAATGTGCACACATTTTTCTAGAATGGAAGCCATATTTGGGAATGGAGCCAACATTACTCCACTTGTTTTGGTAAGTTTGGGAGATTTAAATCCCAATTCATGCAAAGGTTGATGTCAAGGAGGTTTATGAATGCAAAGAAACCATCTTTATCGGCTCTCAATTCCCATTTCCTCCAGAGGTAGTGCTCCTCAACTTGTGCTCCTAGTTTGTTCCAAATACCCAAGAGGTGGAAAGTTTAGCTTATGTTTACATGGAAGGCTTGGAGTATGGAATCCGAGTCGATACACCAGAGGAGTCACAATTTGTTGCACCAGTTGAGGAGTCAACTTTCATTACACCGACTCCACTAGCTTCTATAGGAGATGGGTAAGAAGGTGCTTTACTCAACAAAGAAGGAGAATGTGACCCAAACAGGAGAAAAGGTGGAACATCTGTAGGTAAGGTATCCAAAATGTAACCAAGTATGTTGTTGTTTCAAGATTTAGCAAAAAATACCATGTTGAAGGCACTATAGAATCTAGGAAGAGGTTACTACTAGCTAAGCTAGAAGCCAGTGACATGAGGAGAAGCTAGAAAAAATTGATGAAAATGGAAGTTGAGCATGTTAGATTAAAGACCAAGAAATGAAAGTTGAGATTGAGAAGAAATTGAGTGTTGATAAAAGGAAAGTTAGGCAAGATAGACACAAGTTCAAGGAGACGAGTCTAGACTCAAAGTGCACTTATGAAATCAAAATGAGTCTCTTTCAAGGAGGGAAATCCACCAAGGAAGCAAGTCAATATTTCAAAGTTCTAAGTCAAGTTCATCAAGAAATCAAGCCTTGCTACACATTACAATCTTGAGACAAAACACCATGTTCAATATTCATACTCTAATGACAACAAATATGATACCACCACAAAAGACACTTCCATGTAACCAAAGTATGTTTATAATTAAAGAATATATTTGATGACTTTGTGATCTAATGTGTAATAATTTCTGATAAGTGCATGAGATTTGAGATTTGTGTGTAAGTGCTAAAGATTGCTAGAACAAGGACCCTCATCAAATGTCCAAAAAGCCACTAGAGAGGCTTCTTATGCTCAAAGCTAAAAAAAAACCACTTGGAGATACCCATTAGAGGCCAAAAGTGCATCATACTCCTGACTACACCTTGATTGCTCCAACCAATCCCTGAAATGGTGCTTGTTGGCACTCAATGATGCCTACTCATAAAGAGATGCTCACTAATGCCCGTCTCTAATGGTGCCTAATGATGCCTAGTTAGATATAGAACCCATGCATGGGAGCTTTTCAAAGAAGGTGTAAGGTTTCCAATGGCACCTAATGATGTCAATTAGATATAAAAGGTGCACAATAGCATGCAATGACGCTCATTTGTGCTTGCTCATTAAGAGATGCTTGTTGATACACAAAGAACATGTAAGGTGCATGATGGTGCCTAGCAACACCAATTGGATATGGAAGGCATGTGATGGTACCCGCTATGTATGGCTAGTGCTTGTAGGCACTAGTTGGTGCCCAAGCATAGTGAATAAACTTCATGTGGTTTAATGGATTCACATTCATGTTGTAACAATATAGAGTCAACCAACAAGTTAGTCAAGGCTAACAAAGTAGCAAATAGGCCAAATTAGCCTAGAATATTCTAAAAGTATCTAGGGAGCTACTTGGTACCTTATAAGTACTTTCTAAGAATAATGTGCATGCCAAGTGGCAACTTCTAGGAGGAAGTTTCTTTGAAAGCTTCCTGACTAGCTTAGCTTGCACCCCAACGAGATAGCTTCTTAAAGGAGGCTTATAGAAGCTTCCAAATAGCTTAGTTTGCATGCCAAGTAGACAACTCTTTGAGAAGCTTCTTGGTAACTTGGCTTGCACTCCAAGAAAGTGGCTCAAGGAAGCTTTTTGAGAAGCTTCTTTGGAGCCTTGTATGCTCACTATAAACACCAAAGCCAAAGCTCATACTAGGCATTCAGAGTTTCCTTCATTCAAGTAACCTAATGTGATCTTCCACTCCGATCTTCCACTCTAATCTTCCATTCTCCTATTCTCTCCTTGGTCTCGGTCTTTTACATTGGTATTAGAGTAGGAATGGAATGGATTGGAATTTATGGATCACCAAATCCATTTCTACCAAACCATTGTGATTTTTGTGTTTGTGTACTACCCAAACATCATTTCATGTAGTTCATCACCTCATGCTTTGGGCAAATGTTTTTGAATACGATCATCTTGTCCAAGGAACCCTTGGTACTTCTAGTTGTAACTTATGGAAAACGGTGTACGTGTTGCATCTATGTGTTAATTAGATAAATTGGGGGTAGTGTGATAGAGTAATAGTCATGACGGAAATGCCCAAGGTTATCATTGCTATGCATCAATAAATCAAACACTTTACTTGATTGTTGGATGAATAAGAGCATGTGGAGAGAGCACCATTTAAGAAGGAGAAGAGCAAATCCAATCTCCAAAACCCAAGGTATTTGATGGCAAGAATCTAATGGGCATAATGGAGAATTTTGTATTTGATTGTGAATGTTATTTTGAAGCTACAAATTTTCAAGATGAATGGAAATAGATTTTCTTAGTTTCAAACCAATTGGATGGAGCGGCATAACTATGGTGACTGTAAAAGACCCAGACCGAGGAGAGAAATAAGAGAACAAAAGATCACATTAGAACACTTGAATGAGGGAAAAATCCAAATGCCTAGCATGAGCTTGGGTTTTAGTATTTATAGGGAGTATACAAGGCTCTTGAGAAGCTTCCTTAAAACCACTTTCTTGGAGTGCAAGCCAAGTTAACCAAGAAGCTTCATTCTAGAAGCTATATACTTGTGGTGCAAGCTAAGCTAGCCAAGAAGCTTCCTCTTGGAACTCACCACTTGGCATGCATATTACCCAATATTTAGAAGGTACCAAGTAGCTTCCTAGGTACTTCTAGAATATTCTAGGCTATTTGCTACTTCATTAGCCTTAACTAACTGATCAGTAAACTCCATATTGTTAACTATTCCCCCACCACTAATTGGTGATGTCCTTGTTACCATTGAAGCTTTAAACTCCTGGATGGCCATTTTTGTATTTTGGAGATGAGAAAGAGGTTCCCAAGTGGCATCAAAGAGAGGTACTCTTTCCAAAGGACTTTGTACTCTATATGCTATTGGCGTCCTTGTTGGATGTGATGACATGCAAGGATACAATCAACTTCATACTCCTCATGATCATTGATAGGGAGGGGAAGAGGAGCATAATGTTCTAAGGATGGCAAAGAAACACAGAAAGAAAACATAGATTTCACACTCAAACTCCAATGTCCCAAAGGAGCACCTTCTCTTTATTATATAGCCAAAGAGGATCTCCTCCAAGGAAACTCCCCCATAGGATTAGGTACATGGATAGGTGATGTGTCAGTGAGCTCCACCCTTAGATTACTTGCTTGGATAGGTGACATATTGGTCATGGTCCCATCTGGTTGGTCAAACAAGCTTTGACCAGAAGGAATCTTTTAGGGAATCTTCATGTAAGAATCTCAAAATCACGTGGGTGAGGTACTATTGGAAAGCTCTTGGTGAGACAAACCAGGGGGAGGGAAGGCTAACCTCAACTTCATTGGGAAGAGGGGAGGGAGGAGGAGAATGTGCACATTTTCAAGGCCTAATTCATCCGTTTAGGCCCCCAAAATTACCTCAAGTTTTTAGGCCTATTTTGGTTTTTGCCCTATTAGAAGAAGTGATCTTTTGGTGATACCTCTACCTGATCTACTAGTAGTTTATGTATACCATCCTTCCAGATATCACCAACCCAAATTCTACCTTTAGATAATATGTCTAGCTATTGCTTCTAAAGTCTTCAAGCATATTTTGGTTTTTGGCCTATTAGTAAAAGTACTCTTTTGGTGTTACTTCTATCTGATCTACTTAGTCCATCATGTATAACATCCTTCCAGATACTACCAAACCAAATTTTATCTCTAGATCATATGTCTAGCTATTGGTATTACAAGGAGGAGGTTGGACACGAGAGGAAAAAGAAGATGGATTAGGAAAAAAAGGTTTCAACTTAGAAATATGAAAGATAGCGTGGATGTGCATATGACAAGGTAAGGCAAGTTGGTAAGCAACAAGAGAAATGATGTGAGTGACATCAAAGGTTCTTATTCAATTAGGAGCAAGTTTATGGACTTGAGTATCAAGTGGGAGGGGTAGATTACTAGACAAGAGCATGACCTTATCACCGACTTTAAAGGTGAGATCATGATGATGGTGGTTTGCATATTTTTTTGATGATTTTGAGCAACAAGGAGATGAGATTTGGCTTGTTGGAAGGATTGAGATATGATGGTCAAGAAGGTAGAAGTATGAGGGATATGAGATGGAGGAAGAGCAAGAAGAGAATCTAAAACAAGTGGATCTTGGCTAACATTAAGAAAGAAAGGAAAGAATCCAATACTTGTATGTTTGGAGTTATTGTATGCAAACTCAACTTCTGCAAGACATTCATCCTAATTAGTATGGTAAACACTGATGAAGGCACAAAGCATATCCTCCAAGATGCAATTTACATGTTTGGTTTGTCTATCAATTTGAGGATGATAAGCCGTGGACAAAGCAAGCTTGGTGCCGAGTATCTGGAAGAAAGTTTGCCAATTTTTTTTGGTGAAGCAAGGATCACAATTAGAGATGAGTACATAAGGCATCCCATGATGCTTGAAGGTATTGTCAAAGTAGATCTGCACCAATGTTGGACCATAGTATCAAAGGTTGGTGCCAAATGGATTTTCTTACTAAGCTTATCCACAAGTACCATGATTGTTGTGTGACCTTGCTTTGTCTTGGGCAAGAAGGTGATGAGATCTAAGCTCACTTGTTCCCATCAAGTAGATGGAATGGGGAGTGGTTGAAGGAGTCCACTTCATTTTAGTTGCTGGTCTTGTTACATTTGCAACTCTTACAAGATTAGACAAACTCTTGAACCTTTTGTGCCATGTTAGGCCACCATCATTGGTGTTCGAGGGTACCAAAGGTCTTTTCCACACCCAGGTGACCAGCGATTTGTAAGTCATGGGCTTCTTGAAGGAGCACAAGTCGGAGATCACCCTTGGTTGGATCACCCTAAACCCTAAACTCAAGACCCCTTGCATGTGATTTATGTGTTTTGCCTCTGTCTTGCTTTAGATTAAGTTTTATCATCCAAAAACTCCACCATATACCACTCCAATAGTCCATCTCACTACAAACCTCATACACTCCAAATACTCCTTCCCAATGTTGAAGGTAACAAGATGCAAGGTATGGAATGCAAAACCTTTTTTACCATCCGCCATCATCAATCTACTTCTAGTTATTGGTTTGATAGGAATATTTAATTCTTTTGCTAATTGCATAGACATGCAATTCTTTGAACTTCCAAAATCAACCAAAGTCTTACAATCATGATTAAGATATTGTACCTTCCAAGTGAAGCAAACTTGCATAGGTTGAGCATTCAATCCCATTGGAACTAATCAAGTTCCCAATAGGTGGCTCAAAATCTCCTACTAGGAATCTTTGTTTCCTTAATCATTCCACTCCACAAACTCCATTTGGACAATTTGTCAAGATTGCCCATTCTTGAGTGGACATTCAGCAATATGATGTCTAATCTAGCAATGATAAAAGTAAATACCATTTTTCCATGATCTTTCATGATCTATTGTGCTAAGTGGTCTTTGTTGGATGGCATCAATCTCCATTGGTGCCGGCTCTTCTATCTATGTGTAATGTTTTGGCAGGTTTTGTGAGGATCAATGTCAAGACCAAGTTATTGTAACCAAGGAATCAAAGTGCTCAACCAATTGCATGGCTTCTTCCAAGTGTTTTGGCTCCCACATAGTCACTTCTAATTTGGTTTTTGACTTCAAGTCCTTCACAAATAGATCTAGAGCTCCACTATCCAAAATATTTGGAATTTGCATGATGATGTTCTAAAATTGTGTGATGTAGCTTCTTATAGAACCAATTTCCTTCAAGTCCGCCAACTTATATCATACAGTTTGTATAGCATTCATCACTTGGAATTGCCCAATTATTGCACCCTTGAATTCTTTCCATGTCAAGATTAGCGCAACAAACTGCCATTCAGCTTGCTCCACTCAAAATTGCAATCGTAGTTTTTCCTCTCTATCCAATTGGCTTGAAGCTAAGAGAATCTATTTTTGTTCATCTTGAAGATTTATAGTCTCAAAATAACATTCACAGTCAAATATAAAATTCTCCATTGCACTTGGGAGATTCTTGCACTCAAATACCTTGGGTTTTGGAAATTGGATTTGCTCTTCTCCTTCTCAAATTGGTATTCTCTCTGTATGCTCTTGTTGTTGATGGTCTCGTTCATCCAACAATCATGTAAGGTGTTTGATTTGTTGTTGCATAAGAATGATAACCTCAGGGCATTGCTGCCATGGCTTCTACTCCATCACACTACCTCCAATTTATCTAAATTAATACATAGATGCAACACATCCATTGTTGTCCATAAATTACAACTAGAAATATCAAGGGTTCCTAGGACAAAGATGATCTCATTCAAAACAATTTGCCCAAAGTGTGAGGTGATGAATTGTGTGAAATGATGCCTGGGTAGTACATGGATGCAAAAATCCCAATGGTTTGGTGGAAATAGATTTGGTGGTCTATAAATTCCATTCCATCCAATTCCTACTCTAATACCAATGTAAAAGACCAAGATAGAGGAGAGAAATAAGAAAATGGAAGATCACATTTGGACACTTGAATGAAGAAAAAATCCAAATGCCTAGCATGAGCTTGGGCTTTGGTATTTATAGAGAACATACAAGGCTCTTGAGTAGCTTCTAAAGAAGCTTCCTTAAGCCATTTTATTGGAGTGCAAGCCAAGTTAATTGGGAAGCTTCTCAAGAAGCTTCCTTCTAGAAGTTGCCTACTTGGTGTGCAAGCTAAGCTAGTTGGAAACTTTCTAAAAGCTTCCTTCTAGAAGTTACCTACTTGGGATGCAAGCTAAGGTAGCCAAGAATTTTCTTGAGAAACTTCATCTTAGAAGTCACCATTTGGCATGCACATTACACAATACTTGGAAGATACCAAGTAGCTTCCTAAATACTTATAGAATATTCTAGGCTATTTGGTCTATTTGCTACTTTGTTAACCTTGACTAACTCATGAATAAACTCCATATTGTTATAATGGAAATTCCGAGTAGAGCAAGCAGAATGAAATTTTTTTATGCCAATCTTGGTATGGGAAGAATTCAAGGGTGCAATAATTGGGTGATTCCAAGTGATAAATGGCACACAAGTTGCACAAGATAAGTTGGTAGAGTTGAAACAGATTGGTTCTATAAGAAGCTACATCACACACTTCCAAAACACTATTATGCAAATTCTAGATATATTGGATGGTGAAGCTCTTGATCATTTGTGAGGAGCTTGAAGTCACAAACCAAATTGGAAGTGATTTGGAAGAAGCCATGCAATTGCCCGAGCGCTTTGATTCCTTGGTTATGACAACTTGTAATTGACCTCAACCTTCACAAAACCTACCAACATATTACACAAAAATGGAGGAGTCGGCACCAATGGAGATTATTTAAATTGGCACAATAGATCAAGAAAAACTACAAAAAAATAAGAGTTCCTTTTATTGTCACCAGATTGGACATTGAATTGTTGGATGTGCATTCAAGAATATGAAATCTTGACAAATCACCCAAATGGAGTTTGTGGAGTGGAATGATCAAGGAAACAAGGAATCCTAGTAGGAGATTTTGAGCCGTCTACTAGGAACTTGATTAGTTACAATTGGATTAAATGCTTGACCTATACGAGTTTACTTCATTAGCAAGGCATGATATTTGATCATAGTTGTAAGATTTTGGTTAATTTTGGAAGTTCAAAGAATTTCATGTCTATGTAATTAGCAAAAGAATTAAATATTCCTATCAAGCCAATAATTGGAAGTATATTGATGATGGTGGATGGTAAAAAGGGTTTTGTATATTTTTTATCTTGCATCCTATTACCTTCAACATTGGAAAGGAGTATTTTGAGTGTATGAGGTTTGTAGTGGCATCTTTGCACTATGATCTATTTTAGGTCTACCTTGGCTTGAACGTCATAATGTTCAATTTGATTAGAACCAATGAAAACTTCAAGTACAATACCAAGGTAAGAATTTATGATTAGGTTGTTTTGCACCTTTGAGTAAGACAACTAAGAAAAATTAGTCCTAGGAGAGGAAGTTTGTTGGAAAGACAGCCATAGAGCAAGCTTTGGAGGAAGATAACTTTGTTTTTGCTTTGTGGATTAAGTCTTTTGCACATGGAGGATCTGAGGAAGATCAAAAGCCTCATCAAGGAATCGTTGATCAAATAGTTTAAGAATTTTAAGATGTGTTTCCAGATGATTTGTCAAAGGGACTACCCTCCAATCATGGTATGCCTTTCAAGATTGAGTTATTATGAGGAAGTACTCCAATGAGTAGATCAATCTATCGGCTCTCACCAAAGGAGTTGCATGAACTCCAAATAACAGTGATAGAGTTTTTGGAGAAGGATTTTTTATGACATAGTACATCTCCTTGGGGAGCACCAATAATATTTGTTCCAAAGAAGGATGGAGGACTTTGCTTTTATATTGATTATCGTGGTCTCAATAAACAAATAGTGACAAATGCATATTCTTGTCTCAAATTGATGACTTGCTCAATCAATTGAGTGGTGCATGATACTTCTTCAAGTTGGATCTCCAAAGCAACTATTGGTAAATTCCAATTGACAATGAAGATATACAAAAGATTGCCTTTCATGCAAGATATGGGCATTTTAAGTTTAGAGTTTTGTCTTTTGGGCTCACTAATGCTCCAACAATCTTCATGGATCAGATGCATTGTGTGTTGGATGGGCTATTGGATTGGTACATGGTGGTGATTTTGGATGATATTTAAATCTATAGCAAGATAGAGGTAAAACATACAAGTCACATGCAAGAAGTCCTAAGACTACTATGTTAGTAGAAGTTTTACTGCAAGAAGTCAAAGAGTGCCTTTTGGCAAAAGGAAGTTATCTTCTTGGGTCACAATATCTAATCAGAGGGGATCAAGATGGAAGACAAGAAAATCAAGGCCATTATTAATTGGCCTACTCCAAAGGATGCTATAAAAGTAAAAAACATTGAATGGATTGGTAAGTTTTTATTGATGGTTCATCCACTACTATGCTCATATGGCCGCATCATTGATTGACCTCTTGGGGAAGAACTCAAACTTTCAATGGACCACAAAGCACAAAGAAGCATTCCAAAAGCTAAAACATATGGTGTCTTTAAGACTCATTCTTCAACCATATGATCCTCAACTACCTTTTGTGGTTGATTTTGATGCTTCTAACTTTGCAACTGGAGCCGTGTTGCTACAAGAATTCCCTAATGGATTATATCCCATTGCTTTTGTGTCTTGCCAACTAAATAAAATAGAAAGGAACTACTCTACTCAAGATCAGGAGCAACAAGTAGTGGTTTATTCCACCAAGATATGGAGACATTATCTCTTGGAGAATTAAGTGATCAACAAAACAATCACAAGCCTTTATTGTAGATATTACATTTGGAACACATGAAGAGTCAAAATCATCAATGGGAGGAACAATTATAATTGTTGATATCAAATTTGAGTACAAACCCAATTTTTTTCATGTCATCTCCAATGCTCTATCACAATGACCTAATTTGAAGTCTCTTCCACTCATCACGACGGCAATTATGATGATATCAATCGACTTCAAAGTCCAAATTGAGTTTAGGATAGCTTTACAACAAGATTCTTTCTTTCATATGGTACAAGGTCATCTTGCAATATGCAACAAGGAGTAAAACACCTTCTCCTTCAAGGAAGGATTTCTATTATGTGAGAAATGGATCTATGTTCTAGCCAAGATGATCTCCAACTTGTGTGCCTTCAAGAAGCCCATGACTTACCAATCGCTGGTCACATGGGTGTGGACAAGACCTTGGGTACTCTCCAATGCCAATGGTGGTGGCCCAACATGGCACAAGATGTTTGAAAGTTTGTTCAACCTTGTGAGAGTTGCTAATGCAACAAGGCCATTAACCAAAAACCAAGTGGACTCCTTCAACCACTTCTCATTCCGTTTGCTCGATGGGAACATGTGAGCTTAGATCTCATCACATCTTGGCCCAAGACAAAGCAAGGTCATACAACAATTGTGGTGCTTGTGAATAATTTTAGTAACCAAATCCATTTAGCACCAACCTTTGATATCATGGATGCTACAACATTGGTTTTTCTGAAGAGTTTTTTTAGTTTTTTATGGATTATTTTTTCAATTTTAATTCTTATGCTAGAAGTTACTATAAGAGTATTAATACTTGTATGGCTTGAAAGAAAAATATCTACCACAATTCAACAACCTATTGTCCTGGAAAAAAGATTTGGATTATTGCTCCAAACCTTGATGAAAGGAAGCTCGTCATCTCTTGGCGTAGTTACTGTTCTTGGCGTAGTTATGCATTCCAAAATTTGATAAATTTATGTTTTATATGTACATATCAAATTTATTCTTTGCCACACCTCACAAAAATTGGATGTGAGCAGGTGTGGATGAAGCAGAATTGAGAATATCAGCTTGAGTAATGCAAATAGCTTTTTCTAAGTAGTAATGTACTACTTGTTCTAATGTTCTATTAGCAGCTTGAAGTTCATTAACTTGGTAATATAGATCTAGTTCAACAATTTTTTCAAGCATCATGGAATACCTTGTGTACTCATCTCCAATCATGATCTTCAATTCACTAGAAAATTTTAGCAAGCACTCCTCTAGATACTTAGCACCAAGTTTGCCTTGTCCATGGCCTATCATCCTCAAGCTGATGGATAAAATGAACATGAAAATTGCACCTTAGAGGATATGATTCATGCCTTCATCAACATTACCCATACCGATTGGGATGAATGTCTTGCAATTGCTAAGTTTACATACAATAATTCCAAACAAGCAAGCACCAGATTCTTTCCTTCTTCCTTAATTTTAGCCAAGATCCACTTGTTCCTGATTCTTTCCTTGCTCCTTCTCCATCTCATGTCCCTCATACTCCCACCTTCTTGACCACCATATCCCAATCCATCCAACAAGCCAAATCTCATCTCCTTGTTGCTCACAATCATCAAAATCAATATGCAAACCATAATCGTCATGATCTTACCTTTCAAGTTGGTGATAAGATCATACTCTTGTCTAGTAACCTACCCTTCCTTCTTGATACCAATGTCTATAAACTTGGTCCTAATTAGATATGACTCTTTGATGTCACCTTAATCATTCCTCTCATTGCTTATCGACTTGCCTTGCCATGTCATATGCATATCCACCCTATCTTTCATGTTTCCAAGTTGAAACCCTTGCAAGGAAAAGAAGTTGGATCAAAAACCATCTTCTTTTCCTCTTTTTTCCAACCTCTTCTTCTTCCTCCTCCCATCCTTATCAATGATCATGAGCAATATGGAGTTGATCCTATCCTTGCATGTCACCACATTCAATAAGGCCGTTGACAACAAACAAAGAACAAAGTCCTCTAGAAAAGGTATCCCCTTCATGATGCCACTTAGGAGCCTCTTTCTCATCTCCATAATGCACAAATGGTCATCCAAGAGTTTGATGCTTTAATGGTGACAAGGATATCACTAACTAGCAATGGGAGAATTTTTAACAATATAGAGTTTACCAACAAGTTAGTCAAGGCTAACAAAATAAAAAATAGGCCAAATTAGCCTAGAATATTCTAAAAGTATTTAAGAAGCTACTTGGTACCTTCCAAGTATTGAGTAATATGCATACCAAGTGGTGACTTCTAGGAGGAAGCTTCTTGGGAAACTTCTTGACTAGCTTAGCTTGGACCCCGCAACCTAAGTAGGTATCTTCTAAAAAGAAGCTTCTAGAAGCTTCCAAGTAGCTTAGCTTACATGCCAAGTAGGTGACTTCTAGAAAGAAGCTTCTTGAGAAGCTTCCCAATTAACTTGGCTTGCACTCTAAGAAAGTGGCTCAATGAAGCTTCTTGAGAAGCTTCTTAGGAGCCTTATATACTCCCTATAAATACCAAAGCCAAAGCTCATACTAAGCCATCAAATTTTCCTCCATTCAAGTATCCCAATGTGATCTTCCACTTCCATTCTCCTATTTCTCTCCTTGATCTTGGTCTTTTACACATGTGATATGAGGTATGAGGGTGAGGCAAAGTGAGAATGGAAATAAATGTATAATCATAAATATGATACATATGATGTGTATAAATGTGTAATCCCCAAGGCTAGTCACTATGCTGAAGGAGAAGAAGGTGAATAAGATGAGGGAGATGCAATATGGAGGCTATGTGCAATTGCATCCTTAAGTTTGTGGTGGTATACATCATGTTGAATCCTAATGGACTCAATGATCACCAAAGGCACTCCTTGCTCTCATCCAAGTGTTGGTGCCTGATACCGCTAGCTAGAAGGTCACATGGATCACTACTATAAGAACTTAGTCTACTAGATGTACATTCATCTTTTTCTCAACTAATTGTAGGCTAATTATCATGGAAAAATCTATCCAAGGCTATCATCAAGTGTATGGTGATCTCTTTGCCTTGTAAGAACAGAAATAGGGAGGATGGATTGCACCATGTGGATGGTTCTTACAGTAAGAGAATGTATTATCATCAAGGATCAAAAGATCACAAAGAGGTAAACCTAATGAAGTGAGATGCTCATAAGATCTAGCTCTAAGTCCTCTGAACTTATCTTGCTTGACATATGAAAAACACAAATAGACCATGAGCCAAGACTTGGTGTGAACTCCATCCAAGAGCTCTGACCACTAGCATATGCTCCATAGCAATGACTCAACTCCACTAGGTAGAAGATCTAATCTACAAGATGACCTCGAAGTGCAACAAACATAACTTAATGAAATGGCTAACACCAGGATGTGCTCCCCACCCTACGGGCCTTGATTGTGTGTGAGTGCACTAGCCATGCCTTCTGGTCAAGCTCTCCCACACATTATAACCAGTGCTATTGTGAAGCCATAGTGGGAATCTTGGGAAGAGAATAGATGGAATATACTCTCTTGAAAGACAACGCCTCTCTCTAAACTCAATATGAGTCTCTTGATTCACCATACTATAAGGTAAGGAATGGGAAGCAAAAGTCTTGGTCTCTTGAGTCACAACACTATGGGGTAACACATAGGTGGCATCTATTTGGGTCTATGTCTCTTCATATGAAGGCCAAATGTAGGCTGGCAAGCAATCATAGGGAATCTTAGTCCAAGATAAGCCACACAAGCCCTCATCTATGCTAGACTAATCCCACTCTCCTCCACCTAAACATGTGCACTCTTGTACCTCTCAATAAAAAATGCTAACTCTCATGCATGATTTGTAACTAGACCCTTAGCCATGGCAACAACGCCTAGGATATCAAAGTCCAAGTGAGCAAATCTCTTTTCTCTCTCCATCTCATAGCTAGTAAAAGTTAGATGCCTCTCCTCCTTTGCAACAAGAATCTCTCTCTCTCAAACAACAATATCTTGCTCCTCTAAGCTCTTTAATTTACTCTCACGCTCAAGCACTTATCTTGCTTGCCCTTCTACACTCTCTAATATACTCTCATGCTCAAGCACTAATCTCTTGCTCCTTTACACTCTCCAATCTACTCTTGTGCTCAAGCACTAATCTCTCTCTCTCTCTCTCTCTCAATCTCCAATCTACTCTCATGCTTAACAACAAGTCTCTCTAGCCACTCAAACAATCATCTAGTAAACACTTTATGTCAGAAAACAAGAGAGTGAAAGGGCTTTTAGTGCAAGGGGAAAGTGCACTCTCTAGGGATGGAGAGGAAGAAGAAGAGGCAAAAGGAGCTATCTCAAAGGATGAAGGTGTGTAAGGAACTCTTTTCGCATAACTATCACCCTCTTACCTCACTACTGGTAGGTCATGTGTCTCAACACAAATCTATTGAACACCTATTCAAAATAGGTAACATATAATCATCCATCAAGTAAAATTCACTATCAATCAAGTAAATACACAAGCTCATCAATAAATGCATGTTAAATTAACTCATTTATTAAATTTGGTAATGGTGTATACAATAAATACTTTGTATGTTTTTCCAAGAAAGAAAAAATACACGTATGCCAAAGCTCAATACACCAAAAATATCTAACCAATCATTCAATGTCCTCATCCTCTCCATCATCAATACTCTCATCCTCATCCTATCCATTCTCATCATCATCACCCTCTCTATTGCATATATTCTCCTCCTCTCCCTCAATCAAGTAATACACTTCCTATTTAGGAATGTAACCCCTCTCCACAAAGAGGTGTGTGAGTATCTGCCTAAGAAAGGTGACTCTGAACCATTAGGTCTCCTCAATTAGCTCTACAAACTCTCCACCTCCATAATGATGGCTCAAAATGCTAACTCACCCGATTGTAACCCTCCATACCAAATCTCCTCAACTTTGTTTTGGTGTTGAAAACCAAAATGTCCATCTTCAATCTTGGGCCAAATTGTGTGTGCCACAAGTGCACCCATCATTTGGAAAAAAGCACTAAATGTAAGATGCACACATCACCTTACCAAATGCCTCTTTGCAACCTATCTCTATGTGGAAACCAATATGAAATAGTTGTGTAAGGAACCATCCTCCTCCTTGGTGTCCTCCCTCTTTGCATTGCAAGTGCATCTCAAATTACATCTATATTCAACTAAAATGGCCTCCTTTAATAGTCCATGTGAAAGCATTCTTGTCTTAAGAATGCATTGTGAGCCGGCCTATCTCTCACTCAAGATGAACCTTTGATGGCTATTACAATAGCGCACCATGGACTAAGAAGGCAAAGAACCCCAACTCCATCATACTCCTTTAAGGCTAACACTCTAAGACTCAAGACATTGCTCACTAAAGAACTCAATGAGAGAGATATAGTTGTAAATGAAAGGATGATGAGTACCTCCTCACTCCTTGTTTATATACTTATGAAATAGCTATGCACTAAAGTTATTATTTACCATAGTAACTCAAGTTATTAGGCTAAAAGTCAAGTAAAGTAAAAAAGTAAAAAGGAATATCCATCCACATAGGCATATTCCAATAAGCATGTGATCTTATCTTGACCCAACCATTAAGTCAACGATTCCTTCATATGGACTATCCTTGGAGTATAGAAGAATCCAAAACAAAAAAGCTTGCAGGCCCAAGAGTTCTCAACTCTTTCTTCAAAGCTAAACACCTAGGAATAATACCAAGTCAACACATTAGAATCCAAAATAGTGGTGCTCATCTTTTCCACTTCCTCTAAAGTAAGGTCAATTCTATCTTAGCTATGACTAATGTAGAACCATCCTTTATCTCTATATAAATAATATCTCTCATGTACTTGTAATACCAAGCTAAATATCAAAATACCACACACATGCATAAATGGGTGTTACATCACAAACTCCATACATGCATGTACCAGGAAAACAAACCAACACACAAGTGTGAGCAACTAGGTTCATAAGAGAAGCAGTTGGACGCCACCTGGACAAGAAAAACTAGATATCAAAAGTGGAAAATGCAAGTTGCTGCCTACCAAAAATGCAAGATAAAACAATGATGCTCAATAATGCTAGATGCCACCACTTGACACTATGGAATAGGGTCTAGAGTTTAGGGAAATAGGTCAATGTATGGTAATATTCAAAGACATTATGGGACAAGGAAAGATGCTAGAAGGTGCTAGGTTTTAGGTTTTAAGAATAGGCAATGTGGGGAGAAGTGGGGCAATGCTTGCCAATGCTACAAGACAGGTCTATTCTAAATGGGTTGGTGCTAGGAAACACTCATAGGTGCTGATGATTTAACTTAAAATCTGAACCTGATTGTAAGGCTAGAAAACAAGCAAACAACTAAAAAGAAAAGAGAATGGGAGATAAGAAATACCTTTGGGTGAGGGTAGTGTAACCCAAAAGGTTATTTTCAAGCCAATAATATATGTATCAACCTCCTTGGTTCAAGCAAAGGCAATTAGAACCTAGTGTTTATCCATCCAAGGACATTTAATGAAGGTCACAAAGTGTTGAATTGTGTGAAAAGCAATTAACCAGTCTCCTTTATGAGTATTGTTCATGTCTTCACCATCAATTTTTTTCTCATAACCCCAAATTTTTGCCATGGGATTTTTTTCTGACTTCTGATTTTCGTTGCACCCTCTTTCAAAACTAAACTCCCACCCAAACACTCCCAAAGCTCTCTTGAAAAACTTGCTCTACTCCTACAAAACCTTATCTCCTACCAAGCTTTCTCTCCTCTCTCCTTCTCTTTCTCTTCCTATCCCTCCCAAATGGCACTCCTGCTGAACTGTCTTCTACTCTCCTTCTATATTTAAGCTACCTCTCTTGAATGGCACACTCCTCCTTAGAAAAACCAAATTGCTCTCTCCTCCTTCAAAAAGCCAAATTGCATCCTTGTTGGTGAAATGCTCTTTGCTTTTGAGTTTGTGAGAAATGGTGACTTCAACAACAAATTGCATGTTGACGTAGAGATTCACATGAACTATTAAATCTATATTTCTTGGGAAAAAATCAAAATTCCCCACTAAAAACACCAAAATTTGAGCATCAACCAATGGCAACATGCAACATGACACATTGTCAACCAGCACTACATGGCAGGTTGCCTTGGGAATGGGCACCAATTGGTGCCGGCCAAAGTCTACAAGCGGCTACCGACACCATTTTCAACTAGCACTACCTGGCGGGCAGCCTTGGGATTGGGCACTAATTGGCACCTGCCAAAGTCTACAAGCGGCTGCTGGTACCATCCACCCATCCCATGCCATTGGATGGTGATGGGCACCAAAATTTTTACCAGCTCCTTCCAACAATCATATTGGGCAGTGATGGGCACCCACCTTTCAACCTACACCTTCCAACATCCACACTAGCGTCAACGTGCACCCATGAGCTCCAACTAGGTTCAATAAGTGCCAATTGGTGCTAAACTGGGACCCCATGGTTTACAAATTTAGGTTCATGCAATACTAAATTCTAAAAAAAACAAGTTCACGCAAAAGTGCAAGACTAGTGCTTAACACTCTCCAAAAGATATTACATTATGAAGAAGCATAAGAGAAGGACTTGGTGCTTATCATATACCAAAGGATATTTTATTACAAAGAAACATGTTGTTATTCAATTTCCTCAAGATGATGAGAAAGGCATTGTTGTATCATCCTTGACCTACTTTCCTCTCTACCAAGCTCCATTCCATTGAGAGAAATTTATGTATCTACTTGAGTTTCCTTTGTAAATCTGCCATTGTCTTCTAACCAAACATCCAACCTATCAATATGGAAGTTATGCAAAATAATACAAACCCCTTTAAAAATATCCATTTCTACTATTGTCTTTAAGTTGCACTCTCAACTCCCAAAGAGAATGCTATCTGGCTTTCAATACTCTTATACAATGCTCAATTATCACCCTTGCCTTTGTGAAATAGTTGTTTAACTCTTGCTTGTCCTCCATTTGGGCTTGCTTGAACGTGGGGACTAGGTGAGAGGAGTACATAACCAAAATCAACTAAAAGACTACAACATCCACTCGCTAGGTCAAATCACTCCATAGTGATGATTCTTTTAGACAAGTCATGTCATGACATGACCTTTATATTCTTGCAAATAAACAAATCAAAATTTGAAGCTACACAAAATCTAATCAAGTGCAAACAATCTGATTAAATAAAGGAAGAATTACATATTTAAAAATCTAAATACTTACCTCTTGTAAAATCTATAATTTTTCTTTTATTATCACAAATCACTTGGCCATTTATTGAGTAAGAGCCCTTCCCATTGAAATATATTTCTTCATCCATTGTAGTTTGAGTTGCAAGAGGAAACAATGTTCTATCTACCAAGCCTACACAACCAAGGAAACCTTTGTGTGCAAAAATTGCTGATATTCTATTTCCCTTATTGTGCCTAGGCCATGCCACTTGACTCCCCATAATATTTAAGATGTCTGTCATGACTGTAGAGGCAAAGGCAATTGTTAAACCAACACTAATGCACCAAATGTTCAATCCCCTTGGAACATAAGCTCCATCACCATGATGCACAAATCTATTGAGAATGAGAGCTACTTGGATCCACACCAGTTTTTGCTCTCATCGATAGTTTCAAAAGAGAAGTTCATCTGAAATACCCTATTTTATCTATTATATTTCTATGATCTTTTATCAGATCTACTAATGTTGAAAAGAATCAACATCCATTCCAATCAATTTGCAGAATGCCTTCATATCTAGGCCTCTAAAATACATAATCACAAATTCCGCGCTACAAGAGTATGTAACTTTGTGTTCTAAGTACCTATGAAAATGTGCATACTCCCCCCTACTAAGCAATAGTTCTAAAATATCTAAATCTCCCTCTTCATCTTCACATTCAACAAAAAATATCTCTAAATTTAAGTGGATAATCCATTGTCTATATATCCTAAAGTTTCTTGTGAGTTCTCCATGCGTGCCATATCTTGGCATGTCTACTCTATTATTCTCCGTTCTAGTATAACTTAGAATATTCAAATCTCTCTTCATGTCAGTCTAAACTCTCCTCAACCTTGGATCAAGGGTAAAAATAAACATCCAAGAAAAGCTAACATTCATATGGAAAGAGCAAAGGAAATGAAGAATTCAAATTAAGAAATCAAGATAAAGTCAAACATAAAAGAATCCCACCCGCAAAAAGACACTATGAATTCACACTCTTTGTAGAGAGACCACTTGGAGGAAATTCTTCAAGAAAAATGATCATTATGAATCCACACTCTTTGAAACAAAAAGAGACCATTCAAGCCAATAAGCCCACACTCTCTAGACCAAGAATTTTGTTTGAGCCAAGAAATCAAGGAAAATAGATTGCTATGAATTCACACGATGGGTAGAGAGACCCTTTCAAGCTAGGAAATTGAGGAAATTGGATAGCTCTGCAATGGATTCCCTCTTGATCCTTCCCACCCACGGTCAATTCCTCTCAAACTATCAAACTATCTAGAGAATAACCATTTTGAGCTTAGTGGCTAGCA
Organism: Lunularia cruciata; assembly: GCA_948567375.1. Classification (NCBI taxonomy): domain Eukaryota; kingdom Viridiplantae; phylum Streptophyta; class Marchantiopsida; order Lunulariales; family Lunulariaceae; genus Lunularia; species Lunularia cruciata. The sequence goes on from OX419756.1 coordinate 75,174,720, forward strand.
CTTAAATTCAGATTAAATCAGGCACTTTGTTAACCCTAAATTATAATTAATTCTTTACAGTATGCCAAAAATAAATTTCATATCCCTTATTTCCTATGAACCGCCTATTATGGATTTTGCTCATAATAAGGAACTTGGACAGAAGTTCATAATGGTCCCTTTCTTCCTCCTCTCATACGATCCTTTGTAAATATAATTAAGAAAATATACGAGCTTCTCTTCTTTGTTTTCTCCTCTTTTTTATGCTCTCTAATGTACCAAATACCTCTTGATATTATTTCTTAAAGTGGATTATTTATGCATTATTTATTTCATCACTATCATTTTTTATATTTTATTTATATACATTGTAAGACATTTATTTGTTTTCAACAAATGGTAAATAAACCATAATCATTGGAGAGCAAGCACGGTACAAGCTCAAAGAACATCTCTCAACAAATGTTAGAAAACACAAGAACAATCATTTGTAACTATCAAAGTGTTTCATAACAACCACTTGCATATATAATCATACAATGTACAAGCATATACCACCAACCAAATGAAAGTGTTTATTTAGCATGAAACCAAAAGATACTCTTTGCTATCATGGAAAGCTAGAGAGGTTTGCATAATTTTGAATCTTATTTCCTCTCTATCTTCTATCCAGCATATGGTGCTTCTCCTACAGCTGATCCACTTATAAATTTAAAATCCCAGTCAAATTTTGAGAGCTGTCTAAAAGCCAAGATATCAAGGTCTCTAAAACACTTATTTATAGAGTTTGTGCTTTGTGAAATATATAGTTTTCCCAATTAAAGTATTCTTATAAAATTACACCACTACAAGAAAGATCTCAGTAGAATTTTATTCGAACTCTCCACTCCTGTCATCCCTACTACTCCATTCATTGTCATTCAATCACATTGAAAGTTCTTCCTCCTAAAAATTTTTATAACTTGGAAAAGTTACGAATCTCTCACTTTAGCCTTAAATTTCTCTTAATAATTATAATCTACTATCAATGTGCTGCATTTCCGATAGTTTTATTGACAAATCATGCAAAGTACAGAAGATTGTGAAACAAGAACTGACAACAAAGACTCTATTGATAGATCAAGAAGGTAAGAAGGAAAACATGAGAATTATCTAAAGAAAAATAGCAATCAAATATAAACACTCCTTGGTTTAAAATGTGCATTTCTCCTATGAATCAGATCAATTGATATATATGATTAATTGAGTAGTTACATGCAATTATGGATAATTTTTAAAGATGATCCTTAGGTTTCTATGACTATGGGATAGTGGTCATAAAATAGTTCATGGATTCTACACAATAGTTAGTTACTATGGACGTATTTGTCAAATGTCAAAATTTGAAAATAATTCAGATAGAGAAGGACATAAGACATCAAATTTTGGGCTAAAAACTTATTTGTGGGTCTCACCGTGCGAAGTAATGAACGTTAGGCTGAAAGACCTTACAAGGAAAAGTATATCGTTTCCTGCTCGATTTATGTAGTAGTAGATCCATTAAAAACCACACCAGAACTTGGCAATTGGGTGTGTTGAAGGTCATTCCGAAAAACCTCCTGAGATAATAGGAGTTTTCAGAAATAAAGTAACAAAGCTCACTCAAAGTTGTTTCAAAAGGGAGAGTGCTTTGTAACAGAAAAACCAATTTTGGTCATTTTGTATTCACTTGTAATTTACTCACTTTTGATTCATTGTCATTCTTGCTTATAGTTTAGTATATTAGGAGTATATTTGAGATCTTATAGAGGAAGATTTGGAGGAGATCAATGATTGAACTTGGTTTATAGGCTTCCATTCCCTTCCCTTCCATATCATATAACTCATGTCAATTGGGTTGAATGGATAAGAGTTAAATCTATGAGAGCATAGAGAAAAAAAGGAGTGCAATGTGCACAAGATTGTTATTTTGAATGGATTATGCATGTCCAAATGGGTGTAATTCTCCATTCATGTTATTGAATTTGCAAATACTCTTGAAATTAATCTCAAATGTTGCTTCATGTTCATTACTTGAGTTCACTCATAATTTATCAGCTTAATATAGATGACAAGACCCTTCATTGTAATCTTTTGGGCACAAACAAACCAAAGAGACCTATTTATAGATATAAAACCAAAATTGTAATCAACATACATTGCAATGCAAACCAAAGAACATAAAAACACATCAAAGTCATGCCAAAGAACATTAGTACATACGACACACATAAGAAAAATTTAAAGAATTCTCATAAAATTTGATATGAGCAAAGCACAATCAAGGTATAAAAATTTCATAATTCAATGCATACCAATGTAACTGAGTTCATTTTTACTTTAAAGTTTGTTCACCTATAAGATGCTTTATTTAAAAAACTTTCAAGGACTTTGGATAGTGTAACAAGAATTGGTAGAGTTCATGGGAGGCTATTGATGCTAACTTGGAGTGTTCTTCATAAGAGATTTATAATAGAAAAGAGTGAGTGAGTTGATTTATTGATGAAGTGTTAAGGAGGATTATCTCATATGAGGAATGACATCATCAGTTGCTTTTTAGTGAGGTATCGTGTATCCAACTTGATGCTATTTTGTTGATGATAGTCCAATTTTAACCCAATAAGGAAGCCATGTATGAATATCATACCAAATGTGAAGATTAAGACATACATTTTGAGGATAGAGCAGTAATATTGCATAGAGCTATTATTAAAATCAAGATGATAGTTTGTACATCACTTTTCACTCTAGATAAAATAAGCTTCAAGGAGACTTTTTTTGGAGAAATTCCTCATATAGAGTGATCTCATGTTAAGCAAGGATGAGGAGAGCTTATATATGAAAGCCTCAACAAGGAAGTGAATTTTGGGCATCAACACATGGAGAGAAGAAGGGTGAGAATAAGGAAGACAAGAGTGAGTGAGTTTATGAATGATATATTAAATCAAATAAAATAAATTAAATATTTTAAATTAGGTATTTCTAAAATAAATTAATCAATTTACTTTGACTTAGTTTTTGACTTCTTTACATTTGGATCTGAATACTAATAAAATTAAAATTTCCACAAGGAAAATATTTTTATATGAATAAAACACCACTTCTATATAGATGACCATCTTGAAATAATTGGTAGCTGACTATCTCAAAATAATCCATTTTCCCTAAAAAGAGGGAGTGAGTATGAGCTTATAACATCAGTTTTTAGACTA